>OX467715.1:24079287-24679287 GCA_950111635.1 Agelastica alni
ATTATTATTATTATTATTATTATTATTATTATTATTATTATTATATTATTATTATTATTATTATTATTATTATTATTATTATTATTATTATTATTATTATTATTATTATTATTATTATTATTATTATTATTATTATTATTATTATTATTATTATTATTATTATTATTATTATTATTATTATTATTATTATTATTATTATTATTATTATTATTTTTTATTTTTTTTTTTTTTGGATTAGGCAGCGTTCGATTGCCATGATCATTTAGCTGCCAGATAGTATTTAAATTCTATTTGTTAAACGAAGATGATCAATATAGGTAAGAGCTTTTCTAATATTTTCGGTATTATTCAAATTATTTTCAAATTCAGGGTTTATTCCCATATTGTGCCTGAGATACGTGTACGTCGGGCATGAGAAGATATGCGCAACTGACATTCTTGTATTGCAATGGTCGCATCGGGGTCTGGGCCCCCCACTAAGAGATACGAGTGCGTGAGATGGGTATGTCCGATTTTGAGGCGGCAAGTAATTACTTGTTCACGTCTGTTCAGGGTAATTGGGTAACTCCATTTATTAGTATTTGGCTTAATATTGTTCAATTGAGTATTTTGGGAGATCCATCTTTCTTGCCATGTACTAAAAATTTTTGAGCTGATTTGGATGTTCATATCAGTATAAGGAATAGGGATTCCTTCATCTTCTGGAGTAAGTGTTGCTTGTTTCGCTGCAAGATCTGCCCTCTCGTTACCAGTGATGCCACAGTGGCTAGGAGTCCAAAGAATGGTGCATTTTTTTTCCGGCGCTAGATAAGTAACTAGTTCTAAGATATTTTCGCAATAATTATTTCTTGTGAACCTGTTATTTAGTGACTGAATTGTACTCAATGAGTCAGAACAAACTACGCAGCTTTGGTGGGTTGAACACGAAAAGAAAAGGAGGGCTTGCCATACGGCGTATAGTTCCGCAGTGAAAATTGAGCAACTAGGATTCAAAGACCAGAAGTGCTCGTTTTCTCCTATTACAATTGCAGCGCCAACACCATCACTTGTTTTCGATCCATCGGTGTAAATGATGAGACTATTTGTGTACGAAACTATTTCATTCATGAAAAGAGCTCTGTAAGTTGAGCTAGATGTCTCGCTTTTCTTCCATGATGATAATCCGTAATTTAAGGTTGGTAGGGTAAATTGCCATGGCGGGACAGAAGGAACGTTGTTGGTTAAAATGGAGAAACTCTCTATAGAGTATTTTCTGCAGGCTTCATGAAAACGAATTCGAGTTGGTCTAGTTGCCGTTGGTCTGAAAGCATGCTCATCGGGGGATGAAAAGCTGGAGTGGTTAATATGGAGTGGCTGGGATAGAACTTTGGTTGCGTAGGTTATCGTTTGATGGTCTCTTCTCAGGTCAAGAGGAAGTATCGTTGAGTCGCATTGCACTGCAACTGCAGGGCTGGTTCAGAAAACACCAGTGGCCAATCTTAGGGCTGTCAGTTGGAGGTTATCCATTATTATTATTATTATTATTATTATTATTATTATTATTATTATTATTATTATTATTATTATTATTATTATTATTATTATTATTATTATTATTATTATTATTATTATTATTATTATTATTTAAATGTTAAGTAGAGATTTTAATTTGCAATAATTTTTCATGTTTTCACAATTTCTATTTAAAAATTAGCAATTTATCGTTTTGAGGCATGAGAATTGCCAATTTAGAATTAAGTTTAACATTGCTAATAGAGGGCACTAGTAACACTTGGTTGTGTTTGGTAAATTGAAGTAAAATGTTTTGATCAGCTTAACTTTAAGTAAAATAATAAAAACAAATTAAAAAGTGTTAAATTCTACAAAAACAGTTACTACTGTCTAATTTAAGTAACTCCATCGGTTAATAAGTTATTTTTTGAGATTAAAATAGGGACCTTTTACGTATCCCTTTCTTTGGTAATTTATCTTTATTTGATTTTAATTTCTTTTTAATTTTTGATTAGTTTAGAGTGTTGGAAAATTTAAAACTAAAAATGTTGGTATTTTATGATTGTACAAAAAAATTTATATTCCCATTAAAAAAGTAATGGATATAAATGTGCATGAAAATATTATGATGTTATGTGAACCACTGGTGGGTATATTATCCTTAACGTACAATTTCTTACAGCAAATTACAAAACGCTGTATTTTTGTCAATGTGTTTATTAAATTCCACGTAATGGACTAAAATCACGAATGCGATCATTATCCCAACATCAGATATCTGCAAAAATTGTTCTTTTTCAAATTGTGCTCATTATTTTGGTGTATGTATGTTTTTCCTCTATAATTTTTTTAATTAAAGAGCATCAAGTCACCAACCCCAAGTTCCGTCAAAGGGCTATTATAATTGGCTACATTTCTGTTTTTATAAAATAACAGTCACTCTACAATAACTATTTTTTTTAAGGACACAAAATATATAGATAATTTTTTTATAATATTATATACGATAAGTAACTCTTGTTTAAAAATTACATTTATGTTATAAATTTATTTTTCTTAAAGTAATGTTTCATGAGTAATTTTTCTAAAAAAATTTAAGAAATATTGAGAAAATTATTATTCACATACCATTTTTGCCCGAAACTCAGCAAATGCTTTAGTAACTGTTGCTAAAAGTTATTCAGCAAACAATTTTTGCTTAAATTAACGTTAATAAGAAATAAGTAGTTAGCACATAAATTACATACATACATATAGTCACGACTTTTTTCTGTAGGGGTAGGCAGAGACCACTTCCTTCCACTTCCGCTACGGTGTTGTTTGTTTTTATTCCAAATAAAACATTTTGCTGCTTTCATTGACGTTTCACAGTTTGTTTTAATAGGGTAATAAATCTCAAAAACAATTACCCGCAGTATTTAACCAAACTACGTGTAATATAAATTTTTAAATTAGATTTTGACGTTTGAAATTTTTCACCAATTTAACTGTTTAAGAAAAAGTATTAAAGCTAGAATTTCAACATCAAAGCCGACAAAGTTTGCGAAGTTTTCAATTTAGAAACGGCGGTCTTCGAATCAAGACTGCACTACTTCCTCGAGGAATTTACGTCAGTCTTGGAGTTTAATGTGAAAAGATTGATTACTAGCGTCAATAAAATTATTAAGGAAAATTTCCAGGAATAAAGTAAAACGTATTTGATTATCTTTATTAAATATTGAATAAAAATAATTTTTTTACGATTTTTTTTTGCTGTGTCTGAAATATTATGTTTGCTTCTCCAAATATTACAATTACAATCAATTTACAACAAAAACATAAACCACCTAGTGTCTGCAAGTGCACAGATCGGTGGTATTTAGTTTATTGGGTACCCATTTATTTTTAATTTTCAATTTAAAGTTTGTTTATCTATAAAGGGTGGCCAACCAAAAACGAACCAGAGACATTTGCCGGAACCTCGTCAACATTTTAGAAAAACGCTCAGACCCGTCGATTTTAATTAAAGAAGGACACTCTTTTCCGGTATTTTGACTCCACTACTTTCAACCCCAAGCAAGGGTAAGAATTACCCCAAAATTTTTAAATGGCATGGGGATCAAATAAAATGTCTTTTGAAAGCTCTGACAATTATCTTTATAATAGTCTTTAAGTTTTTTTATTTCGTTTCAATACGTAAAAAAAATTAAACCTTAAAATTTCAATTATTTTAGTTGCTTACTTATTATTTAATTGATTAAATGACCGCCCGCTTCCATACAATAATAAAGATTTTGTTCAAAACGTTCACGCACACTTAAAGCAATCGTCGAGTGGGGAACCAACAATCTTGTTCAGTTCAACGCCCAAAAAACTCAAAGTGCCACGTTTTCCAAGAAAGTGAATTCCTCAAATCATCCCATTACAATGTCCGGAAATACCCTTGAACCAAGTCCCTCCATCTCGATTTTGGGAGTCACGGTGTCCAATAATATGTCTTGGCATGACCATGTTGCTAACATCGCAAAGTCGGCAAGCCAGAGGCTAGGTTTTCTGTGGAAAGCCAGAAAGTTTTTTACTCCTGATCAACTGTTGACGACGTACAAGGCTCAAATCCGACCTCTACTGGAGTATTGCTCGCACATTTGGGGTTCAGCACCAAGGCATTCTCTTCGTCTTCTAGATTCCATTCAGAAAAGAGCCATTTGCTTGATAAACAGCTCAAGTCTCACAGATACCCTTTACCCTCTAAAACATAAAGAAGAGTTGCAGACCAGTCATTGCTCTACAGATATTTCCATAACAGATGCTCCAGAAAAATAAGAACTCTTGTACCATCATTGGCCACATTAGACCGAAGAACTCGGCACGCTGATCAGTCTCACCCATTTACTCTTAAGATTGACACTACAAGGACCAATCTTCATCAAGAATCCTTTTTTTACAGGGCTACTACGAAATGGAATAAGCTTCCAAAATCAGTTTTTCAAGAGAACTATGACCTGCAACTTTTTAAAAAGCGTGTCCACAATCATTTCCTTTCTATAATTCCTTCCCCTTCTAATAGTCGCGGTGCGGGCCGTCTGCGGCCCACACGATAGGTCTACCCCTTTTGCGACTATTTTCATAAAAAAAAAACATTCCGAAGAAATTTTGGAGTAATTCGACGGCACTCGTCAACGATTCTTTGCCACAAATCTTCCAATGTCGCTGGTTGTGTTTTTAAGATTTTACTTTTCAGATGTCTCCACAAAAATAAATCGAGGGGCGATAAATCTGGTGATCGTGGAGGCTATTCAATGCTGCCTCTTCTCCCAATCCAATGCCGAGGAAAACGTTGGTCTAAATACTGAGGAACAGTCGTCGCATAATGCAGAGGAACACCGTTCTGTTCAAAGTAAAATTAATATTCGTCATACTGTGGATTATTTTAAAAGATAAGTTTTACTTTTAAAATCTATTTTTTTAATAAGTTATGGGCGGAATTTAAAATTAATATAATTTTTCAATTGATATAATGTATAACGTAACAATAAATTTTTCGAATACTCCAGATTAATTTAAATAAAATGTACAATAAAAGATTGTACACAAACACCCACGCAAACAAACATTGGTATATCAGATCTGGCATTATGTCATTATTTGCTATTAGGAACTCCAATTTTATTATGCAAACAACCACCTAAAAAATCCATTATCACTTCAGATAGAGCTTTTGCTGTCAGAAATAGCTTTACATTTGTGTATAACAGCGTTATTATTTTTTATTTATTCACTTGTTGAATGGTAAGATATCTCACCATATAAATATGCACTATAAAATAAATCCAATTATACCTAAAGAGTGTGGTAATAAATGGAACAAATGAGATGAATCAAAATAAAAAAGTTATTCTGTTAGCTTGATTTGGCTTGATACCAATCATAAAGCTGTAGCCACACAAAGTAATTTGTACTGTAGTTTTTACTTTATGCTCGAACAAAAAAACAAACCGACGAGCATACAAACAAACAAGCAAACCAACAAATAAACTAGCAGTGTGTGTGTGTGTGTGTGTGTGTGTGTGTGTGTGTGTGTCTGTTTATGGTAAATTGCATCTTAATAGGTAATTTTTTTTTCAAACCAATTAAAAAAGAGCCCTTGTTTTGAAAAAGATAGAATTGCTACGGCAATACTGTTTTCTTTATTGTAATCCGCTAATTTATTACAGTTTTAATAAAAAAACGGCATATTTATTGGCTGATTTATAACAGTTGAATGGTGTTAAGAGGGAATTTATTATTATACTTGTATGACACGGAGTGTAGATAAACTTAATTTTTAATACGAGTCCTATAGGTATTTCATACTACTCCTTTGGGTCATTAAAAAACTACATAAAAAAATCTTTATCGTTAAAATATAAAAAAAAATTAACTTCTAAAAGCCTTAAGACGTCATTTAAAAAAAAGACGGATTATATGTCACCAAAATATATCTTTGTTACGCCAAGGTTAATTTCATTATCCTTGAATTTTTTGTACTAGACGCCCTTTAAATTATTTGAGTTTAAATTTCAAAATATTGATTTTGTGGTATCTCCTAATTTAAAAATATGATTTTACAAATTCCTAGCATTTTGTCCTGAACACGTAAATAATTTCATATTAAAAGGCACGTTACTGGTACAAAAATTAATTTTAATGATTTATTGATTTTGTGAGCTGTTGTATAAAATAAAATAAATAAAGTACGGTGAATAAAGTAACGCATAAATTCAATATTTGGTAAATAAACAGTATTATGAAAAAATATCGAAACAGGTCGATTTTTGATTTTAACCTACTATTTTGTAAAAGTACAGGGTGAATAAACTTTAAGTAATGACGTCAGCACCAGTTGTTTAAAAAATACACCCCTTATTTTAATTTGCTGATTTCCATTGCTTAGCTGATTCCAAAATTGTATCACAAGCTGATTTAAATTGGTACAGGGTGGACAAAAATACAAAAGTTGTTTTTGACAATTTATTATTTACAAAATAATTTATACAGACTAAACGAACACTTTAACAAAATCAATCCAAGAAAAATTAACAGTTAATGTTTAAATTATTTTTCATTGACCGCTAAACAATGACTTAACTTGCTAACAAATTCGTCTTTAACATTTTGTAGCATAGCGGGTGTTACGTTCTGCATTTCCTGCCTGATTCGAGCTTTTAGGTCATAAATGTTACGAGCGTAAGCTTTTACCAACAATTACGCTAATATAACGTTACTAATCTGTTACGATTGATCTTGAGCCACGTCTTAATTTTCTGGGCGTAAAAAATTTTAAAAGGGCCCATGAAAGCAACATTGAGAGCTTGCATTTTGTAAGTAGACTGCAGTTGAAAGCACACTATTTGGTTTCCATTATCGCGAGCTACATTTATAACGTCCAAGTTTTGAGTATGCCAATAGGATGTGAAGGCTATGCTGCCTCTCAAGCGCTTTGATCTATTAGATATTTTGTGCATGACCCTTAAACTATTTAAGGCTCGGAATTCCGAGATTCCGTACAAAGTTAATTAGTTTCTTGGGAGCTAAGTTCCTGACATTGGAGGACTTTGGAAAGGCCCCTTTCCAGTAACTTGAGCCTTTTGAACAAAAGCACTGGGCATTCACAAAGCAAATGTTCTGCAGTTTCAGCGAGATTTCATTTCATCTGTTTCACAGCGTCGAACCTCTTCTTTCAAGGATTCTTGGCCGAAAAATTGTGTATTTTTCCCCTTCCTTGGCAAGACAATCTGCTTTCTCGTTGCATCTTAAATGGTTACTTTAACATGCTGCACAAAATGTTTTGGCCATTAAGTTAAGCTGTAACCTTGTTTTAACTTTAAAACATGACACTCAAATATAAAGCCAGCTTTTGCTTTATATTTTTTCACGGAAACACAAGCATAATAGTTAGATAGCGTTCCGCTGCATTTATGCATGTCACTAGAGTCACCAACGAACCTTTTCAGCAGAGGAAATACTTTTTATTTCTCTTTTTTTTTTAAGTCCGATTACTTTTACTTGTGAATTCTTTGATTCTTGCTGCTGAAATGGTTTGTGGTTTAAGAAAGGTCAGTTGTGGTGACCAGCGGAAAAACATACGTAGCCATTTCTATTCAGCTGCTGTGTTTGTAAAAAGATGCGGTAAGTTTTTTTGAAAAGCCAAACAACGGCTTTTGACTTACGTCGGAGAAACAAAGGCCAAAAAACCTTTTTTTTATCTCCAACAAGTACTTCACCAGCAGCTTTTTTAATCGAAGCAGTAATACAGGTTTTCAACCTATATATTTAGTTATTTATTTATTTATTTATTTATTTATTTATTTATTTATTTATTTATTTATTTATTTATTTATTTATTTATTTATTTATTTATTTATTTATTTATTTATTTATTTATTTATTTATTTATTTATTTATTTATTTATTTATTTATTTATTTATTTATTTATTTATTTATTTATTTATTGATTTATTTATTTATTTATTTATTTATTTACACTGTTCTACAGAAAAAAAGATTTCCAATTACAGAACAGGAACAAAGTAAACATTTGCACAATAGTACTAACAATAAAAAAGCTTAAGAGTAATACACAATTTACAAAATCAGACTAACATTAGTAGAAAGCTTAAGATTAACACAATAATATTACTGCTGATAATAATAGCTCTTAATTTGCCTCACATTACAATAGAATATATCAAGCTGGTCACTTATTAGGTTATAGTTGCTACACATAGTATGAACAGGAGAGTTTTTAAGTATATTTGTTCGTGGTGTGGTAGTGTAGAATGAGTCGGTGTATCGAGATGCCTGACGGGGAATTTTAAAGTTTATCTGATGTAGTAAGCATTGACATTTAATTTCATTGTTAATTATTTTGTGTAGCATAATGACACATTCTCGTCTTCTATCCAGAGTGAAAAAGCTATATCTTGACAGTAATTTCTCGTGTGCCGTGCCAATTAGTGGATAAGTTCGATCTACTTTAAAACTTAGGTATTTGAGAAAGCGTCTTTGGATATATATGTTATACAAAGCTCCTGCACAGACTTTTTACTTTTTGCATAATTTTCAAAATTTAATTTGGGTACTTCAAACTGCTTGGGCGCCATTAAATAGCCCATTTTTATGTTTTTCACTGCTGCCACAGCTTTATTATTGCTTTTGGATCCCGTTTTTATTCTTCCTCTTCTCTAGGTGTCGTCTTCGCTTCGGAGGTTGGCAATCATCATAGCAATTCTTATTTTTGGAACCGCAGCTCTAAGTAGTTCATTATTACTTCATCCAAACCAATCCCTAGGTTTCTTCAGCCATGAATTTCGTCTTCTTTCTATAGATCTCCTGCCTTGAATTTCGTCTTCTTTCTATAGATCTCCTGCCTTGCATTTTTCCCTGCATAATTATTTGTAGCATGTGATATTTTTCTTCCCTCATGACATGTCCCAGGTACAGCAGTTTTCTTCTCTTAATTGTTGAAATTGCTTTTCCCTCCGTATGCATACGTCTTATCACTTCCACGTTGGTTATTCTCTCTACCCATGAAATCCTCAATATTCTCCGGTATATTTACATCTCAAATGCCTCATGTCGGTTACCTTCAGTGTCCAGGCCTCCATCCCATAGTATTGTATAAACATCACATAGTATCTCATCAGTCGTTTTTTTAAGTCAAGGCAGCAGAAAAGTCTTTTCCTTCTTGTAAAGGTGCTTCTCGCCTGTTCTATTCTGACTCGTATATCTTGGGAGCTGTCATAGTTCTCATTAAAATCGTGCCCGGGTATTTGTGTTGTCTTACTCTTTCAATAGGCTTGTTCCTTACAAATATATTACGATTATCTTGAGTTGTTTTTGTTATCAGCATATATTTTGTTTTGCTTATGCTTAGTGATAGTCCATTTTATTCGCTTATTATGACCATTCTGTTAATTAGCGTCTGTAGGTCTTCGTGTGTTCCAGCTAAAATAACTGTATCGTCAGTGTACCTTAGATTATTTATTGCCATGCCGTTAATTTTATTGCCCATATCCTGATCATCAAGTGTCCTATTTACTAAGTCCTTCGAGTACAGATTAAAGAAGATTGATGATAGTATACACCCCTGAACAAACACCTCTTTGTATTTTTATTTCTTCTGATGTCATGTCTTCTATTCGTACTGCTGATTTTTGGCCCGTTTTTATTACAACTTTGAAAAGAATAAACAAATTACTGTCTTAAATCCAATGTTATTAATTAAACAAGTTTCAATTATTTAAAATTGGGCAACTATTAGTAACCGAAATTAGGGAACATAAGCATATATATATATATATATATATATATATATATATATATATATATATATATATATATATATATATATATATATATATATATATATCGCGTTAAAACGTGCGTCGGCGTCTTGCGATTCCTAATCTCCATTCCTCTCCATTCGTCCACATGTCCTCTCTCAGATCTCTCTCTTCCATCTCTTTTTGTATGCCTTCTCTCCAGCTCTTTCGTGGTCTTCCTCTTCTTCTTCTTCCTCTGGGGTTCCACTGTAATATTTTCTTTGGGATTCTGTCTGGTGGCATTCTTTGAAAATGCCCGTACCATATCAACTGTTTAGTTCTTATTTCGTCTGTGATGTCGTGCTGTACATAACATAAGCAAATTTCACTTTTATGGCCATACAACAAAGATACAATAAATTTAAGGTCGGGTCTATTCTGCAAACAAAATAACAAATGGTTACTACTCATTTTGCCCTTTTGTTGCTCCCTTGGATTAGACTTGGTGAAGAGTTTTAATGAGCACTCAGATATAAACAGATTATCTTTTTCATTACCACTCACACGGCCGTGTCGCAGATACCAAAGTGCCACTGGCGCTGCTTGTATTACTAGCTATAAGGCGCAACTGACGCGCCAATGTCGAACAAATCCGCTATCCAGAATCACTATCTACAGTATTAGTATTTAAATAATTTTTCTTCACGACCATACCTGGAATATACTTATTGTTGGAAATCAGTACTTCCAACTGTACAATTCCTCTTTAAGAAATTCCTTGATTTTTAAAACTACTTAGTACGGCCCCGACGCCGACAAAAAAAATCAGCTAAAAACACGTGCATTCATTATCCCACTAGAATATTTCCGATCACCCTCTTATCACGTGAAAGGGTCAAAGAAAGACCGTTAAGTTATTTTGACCCATTAAAAGCACGGATTTGAGCGTGAAAAGTAGGGCGAAGTAACTTATGACTCTTTGACTATCTCTTTTCCATTTCAACAGCCAAGCAATGCACAACGCTAGCAAAGAGCACCGCTTTAAAAAACCACGTGTTAACAAACGTATATATTAATGCAATTAAGTAAAATCAAAATTAAATTCAAAGCCAACAGCCAGTGAAAATTTTCCGAAGATACAGGAGGCTTGTAAATGTAAGCTCCATGTATAAATTTTACAATATATTCTCGATGGAAAGTGGGTTTGTTTTATTTACTTTATAAACGAAATTTACGGCGATAAAAGCCAGGAAACCCTTCGACCTACAGCAGGTAGAAACCTCTACGAACTAGCCAACTGACTATTGTAGGAATCTAACACCTACGTTTGAAAGACGTCGATACAGCAGAAGTAAGTACAATATGGAGCACAATATGGAAAATTAAGTCCATTATTAAAGCCACTTTAAACGTAAAACATAATATCAATATATCTAAAAACAAAAAAACAAAAAATTGTTAAAACGTTCTTCCGAGAAGTATCTACTTAAAAAATTAAAGATTTTTACCAAACAAAATTTTAAAGATTTTTTAGAAATTGCTCCAGATGTAAGAAATATATCAACAAAGATAATAAATATGTTATATTACGTGATAATATTAGATACAATATATATTACCTGTACTTGCTAGTATATTTCTTAAAAGCTATAAAGATTATTTCTCTTGTCATTGTGTAATAATAAAAATATTAATTATAAATATATTTAATAAGTTATCAATTTTAATAATATTTGAAATTTTAGGTTGCCCTTATCATTGGTCTTTTGCGAGCCTGCCGTAAAAATAAACTGTATAATATAAAAATTCAAGATATTTAAGATTTGGGATCCTCATTATTAATTGATATTCCTAACAAAAAAACCAAGAGAGTTTATAATTACTGGATATTTTTATAAAATTTTAAAAAAATATTGGCTTATAAGACCTTTAAACATTCCTTTTAATAATTTATTTACAAATTTTTAAAAAAATAAATGTACCTACAAAACAAGTAATCGGAATAAATAAGCTGGGTAATATGCCAAAACAAATTGTCACATATCTTTATTTAAAAAATCCACAAGATTATAATAAACACTGTTTTCGTCAAACCTCAGTCATTACATCAGTAAATGAAGGTGCAGACATAATAACTATATAAAGGCATGTAGTTTGGAAGTCTACTTAAGTATCAAAAGGCTACATAGAAAATTCCAAGCAAAACCAAATAAATATAGCAAACCAATTAATTTCTTTCATAAGTAAAACCAATTTGCTCTTAACCTCAAATTCTTACTGTTACATCTGCTTTATCCAATCAATCTGTCTTAAAAAACTTTGCAGAAAATATTTCAAATGCACCGGTATTTCATTTTAATAACTGTACCAACACAATTAATATTAATATTAATACCAATTAATACATATAAATGTTTCATTGCAAGGTATAGTCGAAACATTCCTGGCTAAAAGTCAGAAGGTCTATTGCGCTTTAATAGACTTGGAAAAGGCCTTTGACAGAGTGGTGAAGAGTGAATTGTGGTCAACATTGTCTATGTATGGGGTAAGCGGTAGTTTAATAAGAGCCCTGAAATCACTTTACGAGGATTTCACTGCTTGTGTTGGAATAAACGGAGCTTGCACGGACTGGTTTAACTGATACATAGACAATTGGTTAAAAGAGAGTACGTATGACTTGAAAAAGAATGATTTGATCGTTAAATGCCTTCTTGACGCCGATGATCAAGTCATATTAGCGTCATTTGAAGAGGAGCTGCAGGCAATGGTTAACGTTATGCATGATGCCTTGAAAATCAAAGGGATGAAAATAAATGTAAGCAAAACAAAGGTAATGGTATTTGAAAGAGAGGAAAGCATGACAAACTGTGAAGTTTTGATTAAGGGAGAAAGAGTGTAACAAATAAATGAATTTGTGTACTTAGGTTCAAAGTTAACTAAAGATGAAAAGTATGACAGTGACATTGAGAGAAGGGTGTTGGCAGAAAAACAAATGAATGGGGCACTGCATAGCTTTATGAACAGCCAGAAAGTGTCAAAAAAGCACGTCTGGCTACGCATAGAGGTGTGTCGGTTTCTACACTTATGTATGGTAGTAAATGTTAACTTTGGCAGAAAAAGCATAAAAATAGGATTAATGCTGTGGAGATGAGTAGTCTGAGAAGTATATCCGGAGTTATTTGGTTGGATAAAGTAAAGAATAGTACGATAAGAGAACGCTGTGGTGTAAAAGATGTAGTTACAAAGATAGATAAAGAAATGCTTAGATGGTTTGGACACGTAGAAAGGATGGATAAATGAAGATCGACGAAAAAAATTTACAAGGCGAGTGTGAATGGGCAAATCGGTAGAGGTCGACCTCGGCGAACATATCTCGATCAGATCAACATTGTTTTAAAGAAAGGCCAGGTCAAGAGTACCGACAACCGACGAGCATGTATGGAAACACTGATAAAAGTAAATGTGTGTAAGAACCGTAACAAGTGGAAGGAAGTGGTCTCTTCCCACCCCCACGGGAAATAGGCGCAACTATATGTATGTATGTATGTTTCAATAAATTAAAATTAAAATTCAAATTCTTTGAAGTATTTTTTATTTAAATTTTTTAGGGGAGGAAAAAATATCGTATATTACATGGTAAGATTAAAAAAATTTGATACTGGTGGTTCCCCATGCTTGATATCGCTCGCACTTGGAATATTTCACTCGTATCGAAGTTTTCATTTTAACCTAGTGACAGAATCTACTATATTAACACTGAAACACATTTACAATTCACACAAAAACACCTTAACAAGGACATGTATTAGATTTTTATCTATTTTACTGGTTAAATATTTGCCATTCATTTAAAAATGGCAAATTGTGGAGAATGAATAAATGTAGATTGAATACTTCTCGAGGAGCGGGAGCACTTGTATTTTAGGACTATTTCAGACTGCCCGAAAGTGTCTCGAAGGAGTCCCCTTAACTTTTTTAAGGTGATGCAAAAGCTTTTCTTGAAACTGTCTTAAAACTTTAGCTAACTTGGTATTTAAAAGGGTGTCGCAACTTGTTTTAAAAATCAAAACTTGTCAACTCGAAATTCAAAACTGTATAATAATTTCTTTGTAAACCCCCTAAAATCCTATTTCTTTTTAAAAAAAAACTTTGTAAGACTGTTTGTTTGAAATTTAAATTAACCTTTTACAAATAAACAGCGGATGTCCAATTATAATTTCTGTATTTAGATTTTCTTGCAAACCATATGTAAATTTAAATTCTTTTTTTGTCTATAAAGAATTTGTAATAACAATATTATTTGTCATATTTTTATTAAAGTAAAACTTCTTTACGCTTGCTTGCCTTGGGGAGTAAGCTGGTGAATGCGTGACGAGAGCGTTAGGAAAAGTGTGATCGGGCAAGGCGAACGGAAGCTTGACTACTTCAAATTAATTGTTCCTTGTTTACTAGTATCTTATACAGGGTAATTCATAACTATTGAGACAGCCTAAGGGCGGGTGATTTGTACTAAATATGCTTTTATAAAATATTACTGTGGAAAAAGATACAAGGCGTTAAATTTAAAATTTTGTTTTTATTTTGGCTAAAAATTGATTAATTGTTATTAAAATTGACAGAGATGCATAACTTTAAAAAAGGAATATTATTTTTTGTAATATTTTACATTGTGTTAAATGGAGCGCCATTTTTAAGAAAAACTCAATTAAACAATTCAGAGTCTCAGAATGGGATTTCAAGTAGGTAACAGACAACAAAACAATTTGTAACGTAATGCTTCTATTTCGACGATAAACCAGAATTAAAAATAATTTAACACAAACAGAGCAAACTTAAATTAAATTTAACTTTCAAAATTCAAAGAAAATATTATTCTGTCCCCAATAAAATTGTGTATGTTTCTTCAAAGCTCGACTTGTGAATTAATTTTATTGGCATAGACTAAGGACTTCATATGTCCCGAAACATAAAATTCAAGCGGGTTATAATCGGGACTTTTTTGATGGACATTTAAAATCACTTCTTCTGGCAATCCATAGTTAAGGAAATATGTCACTTAGATGAACACCCAATGGGAAATGAGGTTGACCTCCATCTTACATAAACCACATTTTCCCTTTTTACATCTAGTGACAGATTATCTAAAATATCACTAACAGTATTTTAAAAAAAAATTAAATAAAAATTGCCATTTATATTTGAAGGCAGAACATATGGCCCTAGTAGTTCTTCTTCTTATTCTTCTTCTTTAAGTAGCACTACAACCCTCTATCTAGCATTGTTTCCTGTTTATTTTTAATGCCCATCTGCCGCATATTCAATAAAACATTGTCTATCCCTTTGATTTTGGGTCTTTCCGGTGGTCTTCTGCTCGTCGGTGCTTCCTGCCATGCTATTTTCAGCATTCTGTAATCCGGTGCTCTGTTTATGTGTCCTGCCCACCTCATTTTTTGCGACTTTGCTTCTCTCACAATATCTCCCTGGTACAATTATTTTAACTTCGCGTTTGTTCTTATCCGATATGGCCCTGAACTAGGATCCTGGGTTGGTCCATATATTTTTCACTCGAACCTTCGCAGAGCGTCTTCGTTTGCTTTGGTTAAGGTCCACGCTTCACATCCGTACATGACTACCGGTCTTATAGTAGCATGATACAATTTTAGTTTTGAGGATCGCGATATTATTCTTGATTGGAACAGTTCTCTTAGTGCATAATAGCATCTATTACCGCTCTGTATGCGGGCCTTTATTTCTTTATTCATGTTGTCTGCTGTGATGACTGCGACCTAGTAATTGGTCGTTTATAATACCACACCGTACAATAAATTGCAATTCATGCTGAAAATGTCTATCTTTAATAGCATGCGGGTTTTCTTCTTCCCAGTTATGGCTGTTTTTTTCCAATTATAAACTACTCGTCTGGTAAAAGTAGCTTTATCGGTGAACATAATATACTTGATAAAATTTTGATCATCATTATGCTTGTTAAGAATACGTTGGCAGAACTGTAATCTTCGTGGGAGATCTCTTCAAAGTAAATTTTGAACGGAAGTGAAGTAATAAAGGTGGATCTTTTCTTTTTTTAACAGTCTAACAATAGGTACTTCCATTGCTGCCGACATATGACATGAACTAACTGCAGGATTGTCATCTACTTGAACCAAAATTTCATTTTCTTGATCACAAATCATATGCCGCATTTCTTTATTGGTTAAATGATTGTGACAAGGCATTGTATTTGAAAAAGAATATGAATTTTTCAATTGCGTTTTTTTCGAAAACGGATGATTATCGTGTTTAGACAGGAGTAGGAGTATTACGTAAAAATGATGTCTGCGTCATATTTTCTAAACAAAATTACTAAAAAGTTTCGTGAAAAAAAGTTACCAGTCGATTTCATCATCAGGAATCATTCACATGGCGCCACCTATAACAAAATGTAAAATAATACATAAAATAATATTCTTTGTCAAAAGTTTTGCTTCCCTTCCGATTTTTATAACAATTGATAAATTTGCAGTAAAATTATTAGCAAAAATTAAAAATATTTAAATTTAACGCCTGGTATCTTTTTACACAGCAATATCGTAATATTTTGGTCAAAATAAGTCCCAATGGTTATGAATTACTCTGTATAATTTTTTATAAATTAATATTTAACCCTTTTAAAGCAACGTTAAAAAAAGATAGATTTTTAAATTAAACACCCTGTAACTTTTGTGGATTTTTGTATATAGGAGCAGTGTTATTTATAATCAATCTTCTCGGAACAACCTGTTTAACTGTAAAATCACAATCTTTATCATTACATATATAAAATGAAATTGCTTTCCATGTGACTCGAAACATAAATGCAAGTGGGTTTCTATGTAATCAAAATGCATTGTTGCCTCTTTCATATTATCAGTTTAGTTTGGTATGATTTGGATGAGTTAAACTTTTAATTTATGTATAATAAACACAGTATTATACTTTTTTATACTTTATAAAATATATATAAATAAAAAATATCAGTGGTCTGGGTGCGACCCACAGCAGAACTGTATTCATTAAAATGGCAGCAGTTTTTAAAAGTCGAGACCTAACCATGAACACAAAACTAAGAATGTTACGCTGCTATGTGTTTTCCGTGTTACTATACGAAGTGGAATCATGGACTTTGACAAAAGCAATGACGAAAAAGATCGAAGCATTCAAGATGTGGCTCTATGGAAGGATGCTAAGGGTATCATGGACAGATCATGTAAGTAACATTGAAATCCTTAGAAGAATGTTGTAACGTGCCTTTTTTTTCCCTTCTACAGTTCCATTATAATTGGATCTCTGATAGTTTTGTATTCCTCAGGTACTCGTAAATAGTGTCGCGTACCGTATTTTGTTGTAACTTAAATATATCATTCGTTGTAAATAGTGTTGCATACCTTGTTGTGATAGGATTCGATTGTTAATGGCTGTGGCATTTTTGTTAATCGCTGGAGATTGAGTGGGGGTTTTCGTTATTAGATTTTGCTTTGGTTTTTGGCCTCGATTGTTTTGTGTTGTCGGTTATATTATTGTTTGGTTTGCATTTCTGTGTGGATGGGGCTGGCTATCAACACAGACGAGCGCAATTCTTGGTGTGGAGCATGGACTTGCAAATATTGTTGGTTGACGTCGGTTTCGTGTCATTTTCTTGATATCCGGCTTGGGGAAGGAGTGCCGGTCGTGTGGTGACAGTCTTGGGAGTGGTGTGGTGAGAGTTTTTGGGACGGTGTGATATTGGCAAGTGTGCAGAACCTCTACGGTTTTTCTTTCATATCTGGCTGTATTTGGGCCATCTTAATTGGATTTTGAAGAAAAACCATTTAATTTTTAACTTGATCATTCTATCTTACCTTCGTTGTTGATATTTTGGATTTTGGTGTCGAGTTAAAATAACCGCATGCGGGATTTATTTGAGAGAAGCCATTGTTAATTAGCAGGTGCCGTTCCATAACCCAAACCGGCCACAGGGGTAGTGCATTCGTATCATCCATATCGACGATAAATTGCAGTGTTATAAAGACTTGCTTTGGTGTTTTTAGCAGGAACTCCGTATTAAGGTGTTCAAGATTAAAGTTATTCTTTTTTTTTATATTTGATCTACAATATACGTTTACCCAAAGGTTACAAGTGAGTTATTTTTAAATATTTAACGACGTGACTTATTTTTGACACCACGATTAAGTTTTGTTTTAATTTATTAATATAATACATTATTAAAAACTATTTATTGCATTAGATAATATGCCAAAACTGAGTACTTTGATTTATTGTTAGCTGCTAATTTTGACTAAATTTGTTATAATTTTATTATTGAACTGAGTACTTTGATTTATTGTTGGCTGTTGATTTTGACTATATTTGTTATAAGTTTATTATTAAACTGAGTACTTTGATTTATTGTTAGCTGTTGATTTTGATTATATTTGTTATAAGTTTATTATTGAACTGAGTACTTTGATTTATTGTTAGCTGTTAATTTTGACTATATTTGTTATAATTTTGTTATTGAGCTGTGTACTTTGATTTATTGTAGGAGTAAAGTATTCAATATATTTTAGCTATAATTTCATTTATTTGGTTCACCATAATCTCAGTTGTTTATCGTGTGGCTCTGCTAGTGCCTATAAGACCTAGGGGTTTCCGGCTTGAACCGTCTAAGTCGGTGGCGCGGCTCACTTTTATATATATATATTTTTTTCTTCTACCCTCTACGGCTGAGCTCGGGCATAATTTGCCAGTAGAGAGACCACTGGCAGAGTACTCTATAGAGAACGAATAAGACGTGGCAATGTCAAAGGAAAAAGAAATCATGAATATAATTAAAACAAGAAAAATACAATATCTAGGTCACATCATATGAAATGAAGAGAGATATAATCACTTGTAGTGCATATTACAATAGAAAGTAAAAGGAAAGAGAAGCGCCGGAAGGAGAAGAATCTCATGTCTAAAAAATTTAAGAACTTGGTTCTCCATGACAACCACCGAACTATTCCGAGCAGCTGTAAATAAAGTTAGATTAGCCAATATGGTAGCCAACGTCTGGAACAGATAGGCTCCTGAAGAAGAAGAAGGGTGCGACCCGAGAGGTCCATACGACTAACTTTCCAGTGGAAAAAATAAAATGAAAAAATACCATATGTTTTGTTATTATAATTATTAATATTAAAAATATTGTCATCATAGTTTTTATACAAATATTCGTAACATGCAATAATCATATTATCAGTTCCCGCAGACAAAAAATAAAAAAAAAATCATATTATTCAAAAGATTTAAAAATAGTGTAATTGATAATTTGCAAAATTCAGGTAGTTTACCAATTTTTTCAGTTTTTTGATTTTTCATAAAAACAGTTTGATCGATTTTGCTGACTATTTCAAGCACCTATCAAATGAACCAATCAGAAGCTCTAGTCAAGTTCGGATTATCGATAACACCAAACTTGACTCTTAATTCTGATTGGCCTGTCAAGTTCGATGTTTTTTTAGATTTGTGTGTGTGTCAGGGGTGCAGGGAAGCGCAGCGTGGGAAGAAGACGAATGTCGTGGCTCCGCAACCTGAGAGAATGGTTCAATTGTTCATTAAATCATCTTTTCAGATCAGCAGTCAACAAAATGCAAATAATCATGATGATCGCCAACCTTCGACGGAAGACGGCACCATAAGAAGAAGAAGTTTGTCAATTAAACATCAAATATAAATAATCACGCTATGGATGCATTTAAAAATATTTGGGATAAATTCCATTAAACTAATCAACAACAAAATTAATGAAAATGTACCGAAAAATACGAAGAAATTGAAAAAGTACGTTTGAATGCAATTTACTAGATTTTACGATGAACGATAGCTGTTATATTACAGGACTGGGGCTTTAACATGTTAAAAAAATGGATTTTTTGGAAATTAAAATCGTTAGTTATTTTAAGTTTTTTAATAGTAATTCATTCAATGTGTTTAAAATAATGATTTCTTTGTATAAAATGTAAATAAATTAACTTATTTTGGTTAAAAAGCAAATTGTATTCAATAATAGCAATGGTATAGACTTTTTATTGTTCTGACAATTCACATACATAAAACCAATTGTTTCGAGTTTGTCGTTTGTTCATTCGCTTAATGTCGACATCATGCGAGCTGTGGAGGATTTTAAATGTAAAAATCTACAGTTTACTTGTACCGGAAACCGGAAATTACTGTTTTTCCCCATTTACATATGAAAATGAGAGTAATGTGCTTCGTTTTTATTACCTGTGGTTATCCCGAGAGGTAACTAATTTTACAAAAAAAAATATTTTGCTTAATTAAGCAAAATTAACAAAAATAACACAAATTAAATGTAAGAGGTTTCTTTTAATAAAGACGCCTACTTTTTAAATGTAAATAAATAGGTTTTGTGCTGAATTTTCTGGACGGCTTCTGCTAGGTTGACTAAGGGCATTAATTGTTTACATTTTATTTGCATAGAACTGTAATTTAAATAACCCAAAAAAACGAGCCTAACAGAAGTCGCAGATGATGTGTATTATTTGACATCTCACCTTAGTAATAAACAATTTTAAAATTATATTGTAAAAAAATGGGTCAGGTATTATTTAAAATAATTATTTACAGCAAACAATAATTTTTTTAATAAAATGAAAATTGTAAACTGAAAACTGAAAAGATGATATGAGATGTGCAAGCAGGATTTAGAAGAGAAAGGGGATGTATGGTCTTTTCATTACGAGGTATAGTCGAAAAATTCTTGGCTTAAAGTCAGAAGGTCATTGCGCTTTTATAGACTTGAAAAAAACCTATAACAGAGTAGTGAGGAGTGAATTGTAGTCAACATTGTCTATGTATGGGGTGAGCGGTAGTTTAATACGAGCACTAAAATCACTTTTCAAGGATTCCACTGCTTGTGTCAGGATAAACGGAGCTTGCACGGACTGGTTTAACATAAAAAAAGGTGTAATACAGGGACGTGTGGCTTCGCCTTGTCTGTTAAACTAATATATAGACGATTGTTTAAAATATTTTAAAGAGATTGCGTATGGATTAAAAATAAATGATTTGATCGTCAAATGCCTTCTTTTCGCCGATTATCAAGTCATATTTGCATCATCTGAAGAGGAGTTACAGGCGATAGTTAATGTTATGCATGATGCCCTAAAAATCAAAGTGATGAAAATAAATGTAAGCAAAACGAAAGTAATGTTTTTTGAAAGAGACGACAGCATGACAAACTTTAAGGTTTAGATTGAGGAAGAAAGAGTGGAACAAGTAAATGAATTTGTGTACTTGGTTTCAAAGTTTACAAAAGATAGAAAGTATGACAGTGAAATTGCGCGAAGGCTGTTAGCAGGAAAACAAATGCATAACTTTATAAACAGCCATAAAGTGTCAAAAAAGGCACGTCTGGCTGTAAATAGAGGTGTGTTGGTTCCTACACTTATGTATAGTAGTGAATGTTGGGTTTGGCAGAAGAAGCATGAAAATAGGATAAATGCTGCGGAAATGAGTAGTCTGAGAAGTATAGCCGGAGTGACTCGGTTGGATAAAGTAAAAAATAGTGAGATAAGAGAACGCTGTGGTGCAAAAGTAGATGTGGTTACAAAGATAGATAAAATAATGCTTAGATAGTTTGGACACGTAAAAAGAATGGATGAAGGAAGAATGACGAAACACATTTATAAGGCAAGTGTGATTGGACAAGTCGGTAGAGGTCAATCTCGGTGAACACATCTCGATCGGGTTCAATATTGTTTTGAAGAAAGGCCAGGTCAAGAGTACCAATAACCGACGAGCATGCATGAGAGCACTGATGAAAGTAGAGAAATCAAAAGATGTGTGTAAGAACCGTAGCAAGTTATAGGAAGTAGTATCTGCCTACCCCTACGGAAAAAGAGCGTGACTATATGTATGTATGTATTACAAGGTAGGGGTGTCTATTGGGCAATTTTAAGAAGGGGTGGGGGATGTTAAAGGGGTGCCATTTAAAAACAGCAAAATAAAATTTCTAAACTTTGCCCTTGATTTAAAATTCGATGTGTTTTTTTACACTTACGCCAAATTAAAAGTTATACAGACTGGCTGGTTTTAAAATGAAAGTACTTTATGTAATCTGTTACGAAATGCTGCATTTTTTATTAATTGGTTGAAACAGTTCAACTTATTCATGAAAAATATAAAATATTTTAATAAATATATTATAACGTTTAGTTTAGCCCAAACTACGATTTCGTATCTAAAACTTTAAAATTTATTCGTCAAAATAAAACCGTGACAACGAAAAATAAATTAAATATCTTTTAAACGTTTGTCACCAAGCCATCGATTACTTAGGAGTAGTGAAAATGAGGTACATCACTGACGTTCCTGAAGTTACTATTAGAACTGGTTGTGACACCAACAATCACTTTGTTTTTGTAGTGGCGCCTAAGTTAGTGCAAGGAAGATGAGAAACGAGACGGTGTTGAAGCTTATTAGACCACGAAGCTGTCTAAACTGCCATTATAGTCTGACTTGTTGATAGTCTCCATTTAACCGAAATGATATGAATTTAAATATTCGGAATTTGGATTAGCTAGCATTTCATCTGAGGTTATACGTACGTGATAAGAATATTAGACTACATTGATTGGGATCGACAATAAAAAGGTTAAATGAGTTTTCTTGCACAACTTCATTAAAATTGGCTTAAAAATATTTGTATTTATTACACGTTTATTAATTGATTAATTAAAAATAGCAATATTGACAGTGATACAAAAGTCCACCCTGTTTATGTGAAGTACACACTAAAACTACATGAATTAAAAGGTCATAAGTTTAATGTACACAACTTTTAAATAACTCATGCTTTCGCTATTAAAATTCTTATTGGGCACAACAAATTTAGAAACAATAAGTAGCATAGATATTAAAAGTAAAATAGCTATTTGTATATTAAGAGCGTAAAGTGATATATTGCCGCTCGACACTTTGTGCTCGAAATACACACAGATTTTTTCTACAACTGCAGTTTTTAAACAGAAAAAAAAACACTAAATACTTTATTCAAAATAAGTAAGTACATAATATTACTTGTATTCTAATTATAATATTTTATAATATTCTGGAAAATAATTACTTCAGTTCATTATTTACTATAATGAAATTTAATGTGTAATTATGATAATCTTTGATATTTATTCCCTAACCTGATGGTTCATCATTATATATCTCCAACATAAATTTTTCCGAAGATTGGAAATCTATAGAACAAAAGGTGGATACATGCAGTTTTGAAAATATTTTTTTGATGGGTTCAATCTTATTTTTGATTGATTCGTCTATATAACCTTCTGCGATATTACTACTTTTCCATCCACCATGTTTCTTTAGTTGTATTAGATATTCTCCACCATTTACCAATAAAGTAGCAGGTGTTCGTCGAAAACAGTGTCCAGTATATAAAGTATGCTCAGGCAATTCTATTTAACTCCTAATTCACAACAAGGTCTTGTCATATCTGACATTTTCGATAATTTCAATTTTCTTCGTTTTAAATTTCTCAATCAATAATTTAACTACTTTTTTACCATTATTTACATTTTGAATTTCCCTCCATTTATCTGTTTTAGGTTGTCCATACTGATAATGTCATTTGTAATTTACAATCGATTTGTCAACTTCCAGTGTTCCATAATTTAATGTTTCCATGCATACTTACATATAGTCACGCCTTTTTTTCGTAGGAGTAGGTAGAGACCACTTTCTTTCACGTGCTACGGTTTTTACACACATCTTTTGCTTCCTCTACTTTCATCAGTGCTCTCATACATGCTCGTCTGTTGTTACTACTCCTGACCTGGCCTTTCTTCAAAACAATGTTGATCTGATCGAGATATGTTCGCCGAGGTCGACCTCTACCGATTTGTTCATTCAAACTCGTCTTATGAATTTATTTTATTAATTTTCCGTTATCCATCCTTTCTACGTGTCCAAACCATCCAAGCATTCGTTTATTTATCTTTGTAACCACATCTTATTTTACACCATAGCGTTCTCTTATTTCACTATTCTTTTTTTTATCCAACCGAGTCACTCCGGCTATACTTCTCAGACTACTCATATCCGCAGCATTAATCCTATTTTTATGCTTCTTTTGCTAGAACCAATATTTACTACCATATATAAGGAACCAACACACCTCTATGCACAGCCATAAGTGCCTTTTTTGACACTTTCTGGCTATTTATAAAGCTATGCAGTGTCCCATTTATTTGTTTTCCTGCCAACACCCTTTGTTTAATGTCACTGTCATACTTTCCATCCCCCGTAAACTTTGAACCCTAGTAAACAAATTCATTTACTTGTTTCACTCTTTCTCCCATAATTAAAACTACACAGTTTATCATGCTTTCTTCTCTTTCAAAAACCATTACTATCGTTTTGCTTACTTTTATTTTTATTTCTTTGATTTTCAGGGCATCATGCATAACATTAACCATCGCCTGCAGCTCCTCTTCAAATGACGCTAATATGACTTGATCATCGGCGTAAATAAGGCATTTGACGATCATTCATTTTTAATCCATACGCACTCTCTTTCAAATTTTTTAAACAATTGTTTATGTATAAGTTAAACAGCCATGGCGAAGCCACACATCCCTGTCTCACACCTTTTTCGATGTCAAACCAGTCCGTGCAAGCTCCGTTTATCCTGACACAAGCAGTGGAATCCTCGTAACGTGATTACACATTGCTAGTATTAAACTACCGCTCACCCCATACATAGACAATGTTTCCATTGTCACCAATATGTCACATACCTAAATCATTGTATTCTATGTACCTCATTGTCAATATTTTCCGTTTTATAGTGGAGGCACCTAGGATTACTAGTGTGCCATTTTAATTTTCAATTATCATGGTAATCTTCCTAATTTTCTGGTTACAAATTAGATGTTGACAGATTTATGACAAGTGAGTTAATTTCTATTTTTTCAAATTCTTACCTTAACAATTTTAACAATCATAGGTAATTAAAATAAATAAAAAAAATTTCACAAATAAATTTCTACATAATAAATAACTTTTTAGAATTCTCTCCTGATGATGATATTGCCGAAAACGTTTTGCTTTTAATGATTTGTGTACTATAGCGTATGGCAGTTTGTCATATTTATTAAACAACAATATTTCTTTCGTTGTAAAAAATCGGTTATCTCTGTGAAGCCAATGTCACTCGTCATATAGACGTTCTATATTTTGCTTGAGGTTGTAATCTAATAGCCTACTTGACACGCTAGGAGGGAAAATGTGCTAGGAGCGCCCGGGGCATACATTAAAGCGCGCTATACGGAATAATTCAAATTAATTGAAATCAACCAATTAATTATTATGTGTTAAAAACAGTACTTATCCAGTAATTATCCAAAAAGTAAATAAAGATTAACTGAGCAGCCCTTTATGTTCACTAGCCAAGTACCACCTTAACCGAAACTGGATCGTCAACACAAGCGAATCAAACAGGCAATCACCACAAAAACCAAGGTGACGGTAAAAAACCTCTCAGTCCGTACACAACCGTAGGTCAGGGTTCCAACAATTGTAAATTTTGAATTTTTTTTTAAAGCTTATAAAGGGTGTTTTAAAAAAAGGTGACCTCGTCTCTAAGTAAGGTATAAAACTAAAATATAATTGGGGTTTGCTTGGTAAAAAATTTTCGTAACGCCAAAATTTATTCACATTTATTACGATTTCGCCGAAACCACTAAAAACATTGTAATAACATTTAATACGAATATGTTTAAGAAGCTGATACATCCCATGAATTTGTTTTTATATCCGACTCTCATAGAGGTCGCTTATTACACGGTTTGTACCAAGAAGTATTGACCATAACTTTTTTAATGTTGGATTTATCAATAAAAATTTTACGTAATATTAAACATTCAATTTTACACCAAAAAGGCACTTTTGGTAAAACTCGATACTGTGTACCGTTTTCGGAATATTTTGCTTTGAAAATTATAAATTAATAACCATTTTTTTTTCTTCAACGCCTTTTATCTTGAGTACGGATGGCGTTACGAAATTTTTTTACAAAACAAACTCCAATAATTTTTTAGTTTTTCACCTATCCTAGAGACGGGGTCACCTTTTAAAACACCCTGTGTAAAGGTTTGAATTTTTGTTCTTATTTAAATAAAATAAATTATGGTTAAGTTCACTTCCTTGATAAATCATAAATTATAAACTGGCAAGTCAGTTTAAAGACTCCACTTACCAGACTCTACTGAATTATTCAGGGCATATTTTAGTAATGCTGTCATTTTACATTACAATACTTTTTAACAATAAAAAGCACATAAAAATTTAATGTATCCAAATGTTACTGACTTATCTGACACCGTAGTAAATTTAGTTTGGATTTACTCCTGACCAATTTTCCTAAAAATATAAACGTTATTAAAAGTCACTTAAATATTTATCTTTTCAATAAACATGTATGTCATTGAAATTCTGCAGGGTTTTCTTGAAAATAGAAACTTCGTAAAGAGAAAATTCTTCTTAAGGTGTCGTGCAGTAATCAAGTAAATCGCCAATGCTGTTAGAGCATCTCCACCATCGATAGAATAAGAATCGAATTGAAAGTTTCTATTAGAGTGAACAGAGAAAAGATTTTCAGGTCAATTTGTAGATAAGTAGGAGTTTGAATCAATTCGATCAACTCAAACTAATCTAATAGACCTAACGTTGCCGTTGAACGACGAAAAAAAGTATTCAACACGTAGGAGAAATTCCTCGAAATATTGGATAAAGTTGTTTAAATATAATTTATAAAATACAATGAAGCAGCAATATAAAACGAAAATTTAATAATTAATTCTATCATTATTTAATTAGATTGTCACAAGGTTTATTGTTTCAAGGTTTATTGTTTTTTTTATTACAATGAGATTTGACTAAGTTTTTTTTTAAATCAATTTTTTTTACATTTAAAACTATTTTACCTTATAAATGTTGTATTTACATTTTATTTGCATTATTCTGTAAACATAAAAGTATATTCAGGAGTATCTTATTTTATTTTCTCTTGGTATAATTTAACATATTTTCCGCGTGATAATTATAAGAGACACTCCTTTTTAAGCCACAACACTTTAGATGGATTATAATGCAGTTTGGATTTTCCGTGTCCACCAGATCACATTTTGAAACCTTTTTGGGTTCGATTCCCGGCCCATGCATTCTTTTTGTGCTTTTGCCATTTAATACTTAATTTTTTCAGTGAGTTAAACCAATCGAACTAAAAAGCGAAAAATAAATTATATTTTAAAAAAACTAAAAAACACACTTTTAGAGTTAATTAAACTAAAAAGTAAAAAATAATTCTTAATAGAGGAATAAACTTACTGACGAGAACATTAATGTCAAAAGAATATTAATGTCACCGATTTGTATGACATTTTTAAACTAACTCTGCGTTTCGGAATGAAAGCACCCCACGCTTTTAGAACCGTTACATTCATTTTCTCGTCAGTAATTTTATTCATATGTTAAGAATTATCTTTTACTTTTAAGTTTGATTAACTCTAAAAGCGTGTTTTTTAAACTATAATTTATTGTTTAAGATCATACGTGAATATTGTTTAATTATTGCAATTAAGTTTTGAAAAATGGATACTGCAGCAAATGTGAGTAATACAGATTTAGAAAAGTAGGTTGATAAAATTGTATAACTTGATGCAAGTATTTACTGTTTACATTCGTTTATTGTACATGTGATTTAAGTGTTTACTATTTATTTTACTATTTACATTATAGGGAGACAATAGTGAAATCATTATTGAGACTTATTACCAACAGTAAATATTTATTTATATAGTTTACGCATCTAACAGCAAACTGTATACACAACACTGTAACTTTAGTGCACAGCTGATGGCTGACAGTACTGGCCTCTCGGAAAATTGGTTGACGGCCATCTGACGGCCAACTCTACCACCACGCGCTCATTCGTCAAATCAAATAGCGCGTGCTTCCGCGACTATTTGCTTTGAAAAAATAATATAAAATAAATATTGAAATATACAAATTTCATTTCAAATTACATTCGGAGTTGAATTAAAAACGTAAGGGGTACGGGGTTCTCCCGACCACACAATTTTTTTTTCAAATACTTTTAATTTCGTCTTGCATACCATCACTTTTATTTTTTTGATTTTTAGGGCATCATGCATAATGTTAACCATCGTCTGCAATTTCTCCTTAGATGATTCTAACAAATTGATCATCGGCGTAAAAGAGGCATTTGACAGGCATTATTCATTTCAATCCATACGCACTCTTTTTTAAATATTTTAAACAATCATCTATGTATAAGGTATACTAAAATTTCAGTTAAACCTAAATATCATTCAATTTTACACCAAAAAGGTACTCTTGGTGAAACTAGATACTGTGTACCGTTTTCGGAATGTTTTGATTCAAAAATTATGAAGTAATAACCAAATTTTTTTCTTTAACGCCCATTATCTTGAATACAAATGGCGGTATGAAATTTTTTTACCAAACAAACCCCAATTATTTTTTAGTTTTCTACCTTTCCTAAAGACGAAGTGACCGTTTTTTAAAAACATTACTTTTACCAAGAGTACCTGTTCGGTGTAAAATTAAATGATGTTGAAGTTTATTTAAAATTTTAATTAATGAATTTAACCTTAAAAAAGTTATGTTCAATACCACTTAATACGAACCGTGTAACTAGCGCTCTCTATGAGAGTCAGATATAAGAACAAATGTATAAGATGTATCAGCTTTTAAAACATGTTCGTATAATCAGTAGTTTCTACAAATTCGCAATAAATGTGTATAATTTTTTTTTCTTTAACGCCCTTTATCTTGAATACGGATGGCGTTACGAAAATCTTTTACTAAGCAATTCCCAATTATTTTTCATTTTTCTACCTATCCTAGCGACGGGGTCACCTTTTTTTGAAACAGCCTGTATTTCGAACGAAAACAATCTGGAAGGCTAAACTTTAAGGTGAACGAAATAACTTGGGTTAGTGTAAACCTGACACTAAGTGCAACACGAGTAAATTTGGAATAGTACGTTAAGTGGTTGAGTACATCATATACAAATAAACATTTTCAAAAAGGTCAGATACCCCTTTAACCCCCACTTACCTTTTATTAAACTACGCCTTTGTCTTGCAAATAATTCTCGAATAAAATTAATTTCGTAACATCATGGAGTCTTGTCCTCCATCTTATTATACACCATGATGATAGTTATCTATACACATAAAATGCTTTGTTCTGAATGACTGACTGACGGATCAAAGCATAGCCTAAACCGCTGATCACAGAGACCTAAAACTTAAAGAATGTGTTTTTTGTATGACGTAGACATCCGATAAGAAGGGATTTTTCAAACTTCTGCCACTAAGGGGTGAAAAACAAAGATAAAGTTTGTATGAGACAACGTGATTTCTTGGTCCAATCTACTTCAAGTATTAAATAAACATTTTTAACAGAATTAATAAAAGACGTGTTTCGTATTTTATTGAAATTCATCGACTAACCTGGTTAAAAAGGGGTAGAAATTTATTTTAGGGGTGATTTTATTAAAGTTTATATCAATACTTCTTAGTGCTTTTGATTAAAATAAAATTTTGACAAATGTTTGAAAACTTAATCCGATTTTATTAAAAAAACGTTGAACTCACATAAAAGCTTGGTGCAATTCAACACTCCATAGAATCGGGACGTCAAATATAATAGAATATTTAAGTCGGATTGGAATTCGAAATTTTAATTTTATCTGTTCTTGGATACACGAATAAAAAACTTACCTTATACCTTGACTACACACTACGCATTTAAACTTCATTTCGATTTGATACAAACCGAAACCACACTCTGCAATATACCCAAACAAAGTAATATGGCAGAAAACGAAATTAATTGTTTGGGATAAGAATACTATAGCTTATAAAGTAGGTTTAAGGGGACGAGGTTTAAGCGTGCGTAAAGCGGTCTCATTTGTGGCCTTCAGTGACAAAACTGAGCCTTGCCAAAAATATGAGAGTCCATTTTAGGGGAGATGTTAGTGCCGGACAGTTCTCAGATCTGTTGGCTTAAAATAGGAAATGGTGATTTCCCGAAACTGGATAATAATATAATTCTCCCTATAGAGTTAGGTACAATTGTTTTCACTGTAAAAGAGCTTATACTCGTAACTAAAATTTACCCAAACATTAATAATATTCACGATAATCCTTCGGAATGGTTATGCGAGCGTGCAATTCCAACACCAGAAAACGAATAGGCCTCTGTCATAAATGAAATACTTTTGAGATCATTCAAAGGGGTCGAATATCAATATAAATCCGTCGAGTCAGTAATAAACACCGATAATGCTATTCATTATCTGGTCGAGTTCCTAAATACACTGAAGCCTCCCGGTCTTCCAACTCACCTATTAAAATAAAGAGCTGGCGCTAATTATCTTCTTCTTCTAGGTGCCATGACCGTTTAACGATCGTTGGCGATCATTCTGGCTATCATGTTTGCAATTATTATTTTGTTGGTAGCCGCGCGGAAAAGTTGTATAGTGGTAAGACCAAAACACTGTCTGAGATTTTTGAGCCAGGAAGTTCTTCGTCTGCCATGGCGTCTCTCACCCGTCTCTTACCCGTCTTACTTACCCTGTATTATAAGATGTATAATGTCATACTTTTCTGGGTGTCTCATGATAGGTATGTCCGAAATATTCAAGTTTTCGTTGTTTTACAATATTGACCACTTCTGTATCTTTATGCATTCTTTTAAGCACCTCCTCGTTTGTGATTTTTTCCACCCAACTTACTCTTAGCATTCTCCTGTACAACCACATCTCGAAAGCTTGTAGACGTTTGAGCGTGGCTTCTGTTAGTGTCCAGCTCTCGACTCCATACAAAAGAACTGAAAAGACATATCCTCTAATCATCCTCATTAGTATGGCAATTAATAGATCGTGATTTTTAATGCAAATAAATGTTGCCTGGGCACACTTAATACGTATTTTGAGTTTAACTGATGGATCCCAGACCTCGTTTATCCTGCAACCAAGGTAGCTCGCGCTAAAGACTCTGCCTAATTATGTTCCATTGACGTAGACACTAGCAACTTCATTATGAACTCCTTTGCTTATTAGCATGTATTTGGTTTTTGTTATGTTTATTTTTAAACCAAATACTTCGCAAGCTTCAGTTACCCTATTAATAAGTCTCTGTAGGTCATCGATGGACTGCGCGAGTATTACAGTGTCATCCGCGTATCTTATGTTGTTGAGAATTTGTCCATTTATTACAACTCTCAAATCCGTGTCTCGTAGGGCCTGCCCAAATAACTCTTCAGAGTATAAATTAAAAAGGAGTGGAGACAATATACATCCCTGTCTCACACCTCTCTTCACTTTAACATCTTCGGCCAGGTGACCGTTAATTCTGACTTTGGCAGACTGGTACCTATCAAGCGGATATCTTTGTCATCAATACCAGTTGTTTTGAGTATCTTCATAAGTTTGTCATGTCGCACTATGTCAAAGGCTTTTTCAAAATCCACCAGGCACACGAACACGTCAGAGTCAACGTCTCGGCAGCGCTGTATCAGTACTTGAACTCCAAAGAGCGCTTAACGCGTTCCCAATCCTGATCGAAATCCAAACTGAGTTCTGCTGATGCTTTCTTCTAATTGTTGATATATTTTTGAATGAATAATACGCAAGAATATTTTAAGAAGGTAGCTCATTAAGCTGATGGTACGGTACACTACATTTTGTAGCTCTGTTTTTCTTAGGGATTGTAACATAAGTTGACGTCAGCCAGTCGGTTGAAATAATGCCTGTATTATATATTGTGTTGAAGAGTTTTGTTATCGTTGTTATTCCCATATCGCCTAGCAATTTTACTATCTCACGTCGAAGTCCATCAGGGCCCGGTGCTTTGCCATTTTTAGTGCTTTTTCTATTTCTTTTTTGCTGATAGGTAGACCAGTGACCACTTCATCTATTCCATGCTCTTGATTTCTGTTGTCGTCAAATAGTTCCGAAACATACTGTCTCCATCTTTTCAGTATCAGGTTTTGATCTGTAATTATGCTGTTGCGAAATATAAATTCACCAAAATTATGCAATGGCACAAAATTGCAAGTAAAAACATTGCATCGCAATGTAATCGAGGCAACTATACTTTGAATTCAAGAGAGTGCAGTTTCCCATCAAATTCTGTTTCGGCATAACCATAAACAAAGCTCAAGGTAGCGGGAGTAGAATCGAGAGAAAGCTGCTTCTCCCACGGCCAGTTGTATGTGGCATGCTCCAGAGTAAGCGCACATAGTAGCCTGGTGATTCAAGCACCCGAAGAAAATATTGTTTACAAAGAAATACCGCGGTATGTCTAGTATTTCGATTTCGTTGTAAAATAAGTATTTATACATTTTAACATAATAATTTAAATGTTATAACAAAATTAATAACGTAAAAACCAATTAAAAATTCTATTAGAACCAATTTCGACTTCAACGCGAACATAGTTGCAGGCAAAAGCTAGTGTAAGTAATATATTTTGTTTTGGGTAAGTTATGTTATTATTCACTAGGGGACAAAATAAAAAAAAGACGAATTTTCAGTTTATATTAGGAAATTTTCTTTTAAACACATCTATATCAATTTCGATTTGCGTAAATTGGGTATGAAACAAACTTAATACCTAGATTCTAAGTAAAATATTTTAGAGATTTTACAAATATATTTATTTAATTCAAAGTGTACAAGATTACATTTATCGAAAGGGAAAAAATTTAAAAAAATCGGTGTTAATGTTGAAATAAAAAAGGTTATTGAGCTTTATAAAATATAAAATAGTTTATTTTTAAGAACCTGAGGCATGTTTACTTCATACATTTTAATCCAGTTCTATCAAAATTAAAAAATACTATAGAAAAGACAGTAAATTTATAAAACAATAAAATCATTAAAAATATTAGCACTTAAATTAAAATTTAAAGTAACAATAAAAAAAAATTGTACAAAACCACTTTCAATAATATATTTAGTAGCAAGATTATTTTGGTCATTTTATCTATTAATGTACACAATAATTTATATTTTAACTATTATTTTTTGCATTTGTAAATAATTATTTATCAACTGCGTTTAGGTCAATAATATCTGTTTGAAGTTTAAAGAAAAATGACTTTAAAAAAAACACTTATTATTTTTTTTACCTCATATTCTATAAGTAAGAACTTTTTGGCAGGATTTTATATACATGTTAAAATGTTGCTGCATTACTTTTAGCTTTACTGAAATTCTTGCAACATTGATGTCAAAAAACGATGTCCAAAAAGTTGACTCGACAATTTTGGAATTTAAAAAAAAATGAGTTACGTGAAAAAAAAAATTTATTTAAAAAACTTAACTACTTTGATGTTTAGTTAGCTCCACAACATCACTTCATTAAAACCAAACCAATTGTGCTGTAATGTGCTCAAGATGTGCCATTATGTGACATTAAAAAAAAATGTACTCAAAAAATTGAATTTTTATTGAGACATCCTTTTTGTAATGTTTAGTTAGCTCAGCAAAATCACTTTATCAAAACTAAACATATTGTAATGTAATGTGCCCACAAAGTGCTGTTTTGTGCAAATGTGAAAAAAAAAAATTTGAATAAAAAATTTAGACTTTTCGTTTAGTGTTAAGTCTTCATTAATACGTTTTTTACGCATAGATAAGTGTGGTGAGTTAAAATAGCTTAATAATACCATGCTACAAACGATTTTGAATAAATATTTTACAAGAAAGATCTACAATTGTTGAATTGTAAATATAGAGATTATTAATTGAAAACTGTAAAATCATCTGTTTCGCGTATTACGAGGGCAGTTTGATAAATCAGTAACTTTTTGAATTTCCCGCGCAGTTACTCCAAATGCAACAGTGCTGCCGTTAACTATAATCTATCAGTGGGCAACTTTCTAATTTTGAGCAAGCTACGTCGTGCAGTTGGTGTTTGATAACCGTTCAAAGCAGACAACCTCGTGAATTTTTACGAAAATGGAAAAAACTGAATTTCGTGTGCTGATTAAGCATTACTTTTTACGTAAAAAATCCATCACTGAAACTAAGGAAAGACTTGATAAATACTACGGGACTCGGCACCATCAATTTCAATGGTTAAGAAGTGGTTTACAGGGTTCCGTTGTGGTCGCGTACCAGCACTAGTGACGCCGAACGTCCAGGTTGCCCAAAAGAAGTGATCACGCCGGAAATAGTCGATAAAATCCATGAAATTATATTGGATGATTGGAGAATAAAAGTGCGTGAGTTGGCTCATGCTGTGGGTATCTCAACTAAACGGGTACATCATATTTTATACGAATATTTGGACATGAAAAAACTCTCTGCGAGATGGGTGCCGCGATTGCTCACACTCGACCATAGGCGCAATCGTGTGACCACTTCAAAAGAGTGTTTAGCGATGTTTAGCCGTAATCCGGACGAATTTTTGTGCCGTTTTGTTACTGTGGATGAAACATGGATCCATCACAACACGCCAGAGACCAAGGTACAATCGAAACAGTGGGTTGCTCGGGGTGAACGTGGACCAAAGAAGGCGAAACAGAGTCTGTCAGCCGACGAGGTCATGGCCACAGTTTTTTGGGATGTACGCGGTGTCATTCACATCGATTACCTCAAGAAAGGTAAAACGATCACCGGCGAATATTATTCAAAGCTTTTGAACAGATTTGACGTTGATTTGAAGTAAAAACGGCCGCATTTGGCGTAGAAGAAAGTGCTGTTCCATCAAGACAATGCACGTGTGCACACTTGTCTAGTCACGATGGCCAAAATCCACGAGTTGTTCAGCACAGCACCTATAAAATCCACTCCTTCATGAAAGAACTACTTTTTACCGAAAAAATTCGATGCATATATTTAACAACATTTCTTGGAATTATTATTTCAAAAAAACTTCAAATACAAAAAGTTCAAGTAATTTGACATTCAATTTTTTCAAACGTATATCCACTGAACCAAATGTTTACATCGCCGTATCGCGCTGTCATTGTTTCGAACGATTCCTGGAAATCGTACTGGTAAAAGAACGGGAGTAAGACTTAGAAGCTTACCCAGGAAAACGAGCTTAAGTTAAAGTATTTTAAACGAAAAGTTCTGCGCGAGATCTTTGGACCATGCAAAGACCCAAGAACAAAACAGTTCCGTCCAAGAACAAACAACGAACTGACTGAGCTCTGTGAGAAACCAGACATTATCAAAGTAATTAAGGCCGGACGATTAAGATGAGCTGGACATGTACACCGACAACCAGGCTATTGAGTGATAAAAATGGTCTGGAAACAGAATCCGGAAAGGCGAAGATCTCTGGGAAGACCGCGTATGAGATGGAGGGATAACATCGTTGCAGATCCGAGAGCAATGAGACTAGAATACCATCCTGAATTGATGCAAGATAGAGAAGGGTGAAGTATAATCTTGCAGTCAGCTAAGACTCACCAAGGGTTGTAGAGCTGTAAAGGAAAAAAAAATGTACGATCTAACTCCTTCATCTAATAATTGAGTTTTGTTAGATAAAACAGACGATTCTACAGTTTTTAATTAATAATCTCTATATTTACAATTCTACAATTGTAGATTTTTCTTGTAAAATATTTATTCAAAATCGTTTGTAGTATGCTATTATGAAATATGGTATTATTATACGAAAAATCTAAATTTTTTCACGTTGGCACATAAAAGCACATTGCGGGCACACTACAGCAGAATATGTTTACTTTTGATAAAGTGATTTTGCGTAGCTAACTATTCAAATAAATATTTTTTTCTAATGTCACATTCAAGCACATCTTGAGCACATTACAGCACAATTGGTTCGGTTTTATTTTGACACATTTTTTTTTTCTTTATAATTCCAAAGTTTTCGAGTCAACTTTTTGGACATCAAAAAACGCATGTCTGATAACTGAATTTTCTTAATAAATAAACTTGTATATTTTATACAATTAAATAAAAAGAAAAAGTCTTTTTAACAATTTAAAATAGATTTTTTTTTAAATTAGGTAGAAAGTACCACCAAAATGATCTGTTATATATTTTTAAAACTTTAGGGGTTGATTTAGCCCCGCTACTCACCAGCCAGGTCTGCAGCTTCGTGTTGGGGTATAATAGGAGAGGTATGGGACAAGTTTTCAGCTTGCCTCCAATACCTACCCAAAAATTGGTGCCAGCTCTCAGACTATAACGTTTAAAGTAATAAGGCAGGAAAACTTTGTATTGACTAGGCAATATTTATCTTTATTTTAAACTTCACATACCACATTATTTTAAAATTAAAAAAAATATGTTCTATTTAACTTGCTAATATATACTGTTTTAAAAATATATGACTAAGAGAAATAGTATTTTTAGACATAAAGCATTACATGATCTGGTGGTCTTAATAATTATTTTATTTTAGTAAAGAATGTTATTAAAAATTTATTTATTAATAAATTACGTAATGTTTTACTTTATTTTTTCTCATTTACTTTATTAAGTTTTAAAAAATTCGTCAGAATGATTTGTATTTTAATTTAATACCAACTTTGGTTGACAATAAACTAATTGCAGTTACAGCAAATTTAAACAAGATTCTTTTTTGTTGGTACTTTTTTCCTGTTGCTCTTATGTTAAACAAGTTTATATGTTAATTAATTAATAAAATAATTTTGCTAGACCAGTGCAATAGGGTGTTTTAACACTGTAAGTGATTACAATGATTTTCTGTTAAACATTGCACTTGGGATGAGGTTACAAATATCAGAATATATCTAAATTAAATAAAAAATATGTTCCAATTATTTATCATAAAACTAGTAAAAATATGTTTTTACGAATACTTTAAGTGTGTCTATAAATATCTTATATCTTTGGGATTTTACATTATCCTTTCAACTTTTATCATAAAAAACGTATAAAGTGATTAATATTGCGTTAGGAAAATCTCGTATTTCAAGTTGGTACAAACTGTTAAAAATATAAAAATAAATGGTTAAATTAAGCTGATAAGCGGGTCACTAAAACAAGCCTGAAAATTGCAAGTAATAGTTTATTTTTAATTGTACTCGCGGATCAATGGAAATATATTAAATATCGAGACTGATTTTGAAAAAAAGTTTTATTTAAAGAATTATTTTACAATCAAATGCTCCCCTTCAATGTACTTTCCTCCCCTCACCACGCACCCTTTCATTCGTTTCTCCATTGGTCAAAGCAATGCTGGAAGTCTTCTTTTGTAAGAGCATTTAGAAGCTCCGCCGATTCTCGCTTCACATTTTCCATCGAATCGAACTGGGTTCCTTTTCCTTTGGAAAAGGAAAAAAGTCACATGATGCTAAATCAGGCAAGTAAGGCGCGTGTTTGAGCACTGGAGTGTCTCTAGCGGCTAAATAACGCTTTACGTACAGCGTGTTAAGGGCAGGTGCCTTTATCCTGGTGAAAGATGCACGACTTGTTTTTCCACAATTACGACTGTTTCTTACGAACTTTCTTTCGCGGTGTTGCCAAAACTTTTAAATAGTAAGTTTGGTTGACAGTTTCACCCTCTGGAACCCATTCAGTCATTACGATGCCGTTGATATCGATCAGGACGTTGGTCATCTTTGTACTCTCTTGGACTTCAGAACACCGTTTATACAATTCGAAAACACGCGCACGAGATAGAGAATTTTCCCCATAAGCCTTTTTCAACAATTTATAGCACTTAGTCGGATTTTCTTTTTAACAAAAAATTTCACATTGATTTATTGCTCGTGGTTTTCATCACACATTGTTATCGTCACGAGAAAAAACCACGTTCGTTTCTAACCTTTATAGAAAAAATACTACTACAGCGAGAAAAACGTGTTTTGGTACTGAAATAGTACACACTTTCAGCTATCCAACGCTGCATTCGTTTCTCCCCCTCTGCCCCTATATGACGAAGTCTCGTTATTTAATAATCAGACCTCGTAGGTATAGTTAACTTACAAAAAATAAAAAATATATTCCTAAAATATTATTTTTTAACCATGATTTGTATGCAAATTTATAATAAAGACTTTTAAACAATCTTTTAAAGTTATTAAATTAAATTAATGACATTTTTATTGCAGGATTCTCGTGCTCATTATTCGAAAAGTTATTAATGGTAAATATTAATTCTTTTAGCTTAGGTTTGAAATTCCAATGACCATTAACTTAAAATTTTAGTTTGGATGTTTATAGGTATAGGTTTAAAGCTTAAGAACATGCAATTACATATTTAGCCTATTTAGGCTTTTGCGGCCATTGTTTATTGGTGAATGGTTTTTGGGGTATATTGGCCATCCTAGGTTTTCCACCCACATCAACAGCATACACCCTAGCATAAAATTCACAATGGAAATAGAAAAAACAAAGAATTGGCATTTCTCAATTGATTGTTAGGAAAGGGAGAAAACTAGAATAAACCGTGTACTTAGAAAACCCACCCACACAGATCGTTATCTATACAATACATCAAACCACCACCCTTGCCAACGATCAGGAGTTATAAGAATTTCGGTAAAAAGGACAAGAAGATTTTGTGAACCAGAATATTTAAATAAAGAACTGAATCACCTTAAGAACGCCCTTATATAAAATGAATATAATGTAAAAGATATACATTAATATATACGTCGAAAGCCTAGCACTAGAGGTGGCATAAGCGATGAACTAAGTAGTCGTGAATTCACTTCTAAAGCGTTTTTACCCTACATTACTTGAGTGACAGATAGGATCGGCCGGATTCTGGGAGGATATAATATTAAAACTATCTTCAAGCCATCTAAGAAGATCGAAAACTATCTGAAATCTGCCAAGGATAAAAGAGTCCCACTAAGTTCTGCAGGTGTTTATCGTATTTCATGCACTTGTGGAAGTATATACATTGGAACAACTAAACGAACCATTAACACCAGGGTCAAAGAACACAAAGCCAACTGCCATCTTGGACATACAAAAAAATCTGCTGTCGCGGAACACATAATTAATAATAATGATCACAGAATTAAATTTGAGGACACCCAAATCTTATGCACTACACCTGTATATTACCCGAGACTTTATGGAGTAGCGATTAAAACACCAGCAGAACTTTAATAAATTTGAGAAAACACTTAAAATTAATAGAACATGGGTACTTGTACTTAAAATAAGAAGAATGAACGGAACGTGACCAACTTTTGAACAGCCATCAAATATGCCCCTCCCACCAAAACGTATACAACCTGCAATCGTGACATACAAATGTCATAGACTGTTGGCCTTAAAAAAGCAGATAATTATATCTCCAGAAGATGCCATCCACTAGAAATGGCGAAACGTCGAGTATAAACTCAGACCTACGACGCCAAAATACCCGAAAAACCATTCACCGATGAACATGCAATTGTTTCTTTTTGCTAACGTTTCGAATTATATAAAACTCTTCATCAGATCTCTGTTACAATAAATTTTAGTATAAAAAATAATAGTTTAAAAAAAACTAAGACAACACGCTTTATAAGGAAACCAAACTAAAAAATAAAAAATAATCTCCAACGCGCTTGGGTAAAATTGGAGAAGTCAACAAAAAATGCATTTGCAATACATCCAAAATGAAACTAGAGTTATCGAACAAATAAAAATAATTTTACAATCAAAAGCGTGGGGTGATTTTTATGATGTTTACGTTTTCTTCTTGGAGACTTAACTTTTACCGATATCTGTTTATTATCAAATATTAATTGATATAGCGCACCCCACGCTTTTTATTGTAAAATTATTTTTATTTGTTCGATAACTTTAGTTTTATTCTAGATGTGCTGCAATTGATTCTTTTGTTAACTACTCTAATTTTATCCCGATATAATTTAAGTATTGGTTAATTTTTTTTATTATTACACACTTCATTACTGGTCTAATAACTTGGTAAAAAATTTTCATTTGTAGCGATGACAGACACTTATTAAGAGTTAAATATATATACATTAAAAGCGTCTTTTTTTTTTGAAAAATTTGAAAACGGGTTTGTTGACACTGAGACATTCATATATTAGGTATACTTTTTTAATAATTTAAATAACTCCTTTATCTTTTGTTCAATATATACAAAAATATTTTACATAAATATCGAATTCATGTGCTGTTTTAAGAGAGTTTTCACAAATCCAGTACAAAATTTGAAAACAGTCCTTTACCTAGAATCTTTTATGAAAAATTAGTCTAGGCTTTTTAGAAGAGCAAATGTAACCTTTTACTACTCGAGTAAAATTTAAAAACCAAATGATAATTTATGCTCCCTTACGTTATCTTCTAATAGAAATGTTTTTATATTATTTAATTATTAATGAGCATCTCCATTTTGTATATTTTCATTAACTAATTAAGCTTGTTAGGTTTTACATTAACTGTTTTAACATTCTTAATGACTAGTTAATTTTAGTAATAACAAGCACAATTGCTATTAGTCCAGCAGCCACCACCTGTTTTTTTTAGTGATTAATACCAGGCTGAATCTTCGTGAGCTCGTTCGGTTTGACAAGACGCCCAAGTTTTTCCTCTGTGAAAATTCTCTAAGAGGTAACTAATAAAATGCGCAGGTGTAAAACATGTCGATTTGGGGGAGTGTCGAAATTGTCTGACTAACAGAAAATGTTAGTCTCCCACAGATTCCTGTCTTTGGAAAGGCAAATTAATGGAGAAAAACTCGAGGACTACTCCGGGATACTGAGTGAAACAAAAAACCACCACATTCTCGGGATGGTTCCTGACATGCTAGCCACAAAAATACACGTAGAAAAGTCGTTCAAAGTCCTCTTTCCGAAGAGAGACGAAGGGGTGAGGAAAAAAATCCTCTTACCGGAGACTGAATACGTAATTTACACAGATGGCTCAAAACCCCTAGATGGAGTTGGAGCCGGTATCGAACTGTGTGCAGGAGAGCTAACTTACAGACCTCTAGCAAACAAAAACATAAGTGTAATATCCTAACCCAACCTAAAAGAATTTTTTTTATTAAAATGTTAAGATAATTGGATAATAAACTCGAGAAGACATAACACATTTTTTATAAATAAAAACCTAGGTTTGATTTTATCCTATCGGGAATAAAGTGTAGAACTCAATTTTACCACTGTCCTAAACAAAAAGTGGTATGTATTTCCAGACACAGATATATTTTGTCCCAATATTTTACTTTACATTTTTATATAGAGTAAAATGCGTAAATAATCCCGAGTAAATCACGTTGTCGTTAGACATTGAAAAAGAAGCCCAAACACAAATATCTACTTCATAAAACTGTAGTGTATGTCAAGCGGCCCTAATAAGCATGTCTCCCAAGCAAACTGCGCCAATGGCTCTTGAGCTTCATGCAAGATCGCACCTTACATGTGGCAGTTGACGGTATTTCTTCTGATGCGTTTAAAACCAATGCCGGGGTCCCCCAGGGTTCCTTCCTGTCCCCCACCTTATTTCTTTTACACATCAACGACCTCTTGAAAACCACCACGAACCCCATTTACAGTTTTGCAGACGATAGCACACTTGTCTCAACTTTCACATCCTATCGATCACTTTCGGTGAATGATACAAATAGACTCAGGCAGAAACAGGTTAATTCCATCAATAGAGATCTTAAAGCAATCGTCGAGTGGGGAACCAACAATCTTGTTCAGTTCAACGCCCAAAAAACACAAAGTGCCACGTTTTCCAAGAAAGTGAATTCCTCAAATCATTCGATCACAATGTCCGGAAATACCCTTGAACCAAGTCCCTCCATCTCGATTTTGGGAGTCCCGGTGTCCAATAATATGTCTTGGCATGACCATGTTGCTAACATCGCAAAGTCGGCAAGCCAGAGGCTAGGTTTTCTGTGGAAAGCCAGAAAGTTTTTTACTCCTGATCAACTGTTGACGACGTACAAGGCTCAAATCCGACTCTACTGGAGTATTGCTCGCACATTTGGGGTTCAGCACCAAGGCATTCTCTTCGTCTTCTAGATTCCATTCAGAAAAGAGCCATTCGCTTGATAAACAGCTCAACTCTCACAGATACCCTTCACCCTCTAGAACATAGAAGAAGAGTTGCAGACCGGTCATTGCTCTACAGATATTTCCATGGCAGATGCTCAAGAGAAATAAAAACTCTTGTACCACCATTGGCCACATTCGGCCGAAGAACTCGGCACGCTGATCAGTCTCACCCATTTACTCTCAAGATTGACACTACAAGGACCAATCTTCATCAAGAATCCTTCTTTTACAGGGCTGCTACGGAATGGAATAAGCTTCCAAATCAGTTTTTCCAGAGAACTATGACCTACAACTTTTTAAAAAGCGTGTCCACAATCATTTCCTTTCTATAATCCCTTCCCCTTCTAATAGTCGCAGTGCTGGCCGTCCGCGGCCCACACGATAGGTCTACCCTTTTTGCGACTATTTTCATAAAAAAAAGTATGTACCATTTTTCACCATTATTTCGTCGAGTACGCGATTGTAGCAAATTTGTTTAGTACTCGGCTCTCACCTTAGAGGTACAGTGGTCGATCCCTCTGACATGCGAATTTTTTTTTTTATTTGGTGGAAATAAATTGTTAATAATGTTTAAACAATTGATTTTCCTCAAGTATTTAAAAAATTAAGAACTATTAGTTATTCATTAATTATTTTTCTAACAAGTGTACACCTAACACCTAAATTCAGTCGGTAGAAATTCCGCGCAAAAGTTTTATAGTTTCGCTTGAACAGTTTTGAGGACTGTTCAAGAAATTGTTTATGTCCCAGCAATTTTTGCACATGCTAAGAATAAATAATTCCCTCCCTGATCAATACTTTTTTTTTTAAATATCGAGTAAGAACCAATCATATTAAACGAATAATTGATTATATGAAATTATTGAAGGGGTTAAATATTATTCACTAATAATTATTATTTATTGTTAATTTTTTAAATCCATTTTTTAATAAAGTCAATGCTATGAACATAATTGAGTCGATGCAATCTTTTAAAATAAAGTTTTTTGCGGACGTAACTAAATATTTATAATAATAGAAATATTACTGCTATTGGTCGTAAAAATGTTCGCGCTATAGGATATACCCGAGTGGTGGCTTTGAAGAAATTTTTCGGGATAAACTAAGAGAGGTATGAGGGAGAAGCCGTGCTGGCCATGTGGCAACAGGGGTTCCTTCCCTTAACAGTTGGTTGTAGGACAAGCTATACATACTCATTTTTTGGTAGGACACTGTTTAATATAGGCAAAGAATGCACTAACTTAAAATGTGTTTTTTTTTTGTCCTAAGCTTATTAATGAAATGGAATCAACAACATCCAAGCGTAGGACTGGAAAAACTTACCACTAAATTTGTAGGACTCTGTGGCCACTTAATTATAAAAATATTTACTAAGCTTCATACAAAAAATCAGCTGGTTGTTATTCATTTTTACGACCTCGTTATTTCGACATATTTGGCATGGAGGACGCTCCAGTTAAACCATCCATTTTGTAGGACAATTGTTTTTCCTAGTTTATTAACCTATTATCTTAACATTTCAATAAAAAAATTTTTGTTAGTCAGACAAATTCAACACGTTTTACACCTGCGCACTTTATTAGCTACCTTTTCCAGAATTTCCACAAAGGAAAAACTTGGGCGTCTCGTCAAACCGAACCAGCTTACGAAGATTCAACCTGTTATTAATCACTGAAAAAAATAGGCAGTGGCTGCTGGACTATAAGCATTATTAATTGTTTATGTTTTTTTATGTCCTTAAGCTTGTTTTACACTATCAGATTTTAAACCTAAAAAAAAACCGAATAACTAATGGAGCAATCGTTTAAATATGGTCAGGTTTGGCGACCGGTTGTAGCAGCCGTATGCCGTATAGATCGAATGGAGCATCAAGTTCCATGACGCCGGACAAAGTGATGGTTGGGTATTGCAGCTTTTGTGCGAGTTTACACTGGTCCGGTTATCGTCATCTAGGTTTAGGCCGATTACGTACCTACCGATTCTGTTCTGCTCTACAAGAACAGAATATAATTCAGGTTCATCATTACATACACGCCGGGCGCCGGTCTTTCTTTATTCTCACTTAGTCGCAATCTAGCGCTTACCGAAAAAAGTACGATATTACTTCGTAAAAAATCGTAATGGATTACCAGCCAGAACGTTCTAGGAAAATTTAAAATATAATTTTAAAACTACTTAAAAAGAGTTTTAAAATGAATTTTTGCATTAGTAAATAGCTCAAAACTAATGGAGTTATGATGAAAATAAACTGAAAACATCGGTTTTCAGACAAAAAAATCGAAAATAAAACTAAAGTCTTTGCCATCAGAATCAAAATTAAACCGTATCCATGGACGGTTTACTTTATTTAGGTACTAACAATATGTCTAAGAAGTTTGAGCGATTTGAGATGTATATTTTTTCGAAAAAAGTTCGATTTACATGGCAAATTATTTTAAATTTTTTTTTAAAAATATTGTTTTTTTACAATAATCTATAAACTAAAATGTGTCCGTAAAAAATGCAGTAATACAAAAATGTTTATTTTTTTTACTGAATATTTTGCTTTATTTTGTTTTCTGTTTGATAAAAATTATTTGAGAGAGCCATTTAAATTAAAAAATGTCAAAAACAAAAAGTTCAAAGAAGTTTTATCATACTGGAGCTTAAAGTTCTTGAAATACATTACATTACAATCTTGCGGTTGGGCCATTGGTATCGGCACTTATGTCACCTAGATCTTTCGATCCTCTGTGACTACCGCTGTGTCCTCAGGGCATCAGAATTCCAGTCCGCTGGTTTTGGCGAACCGCAGGATTTCTGTTGGACCTGTCTTATTTAAATCACTTGGATCCATTATCATTCGGCATCAGGTTTGATACCTGTACACCGCTAGCACCGGGCAGTGACACATCTCTCTTCCTCTTCTCCGCTTAGTCGACAGTTTTTTTCAGCCACCAGCTTAAGTTTGAAGAGGTGCGCCCCTAGCGCGATGTTTCCTGTGAGCAGGCCAAGCGTGCTGCTCAGCCTACTCCGGTCCATCGTCCAAAATGCGTCAGCCCTCTTCTTGAAAGGTTTTTTCATTAGCTGTCTTGATGTTAAGCAGCCAGTATTTGCATTCCATTGAGCAAAACGTTTTTGTTCAAAGATTGATTTCAATAAATGTTTAACTTCAGCAATTGGCAGCGAAATATATAAACTTATCGATAACACTGAAGCATTAAAAGTGATAACAGAAATATTCAATAAAATATACACCAGTGGAGAGTTACCAAACGATTGGCTTAGATCCATATTTGTCATTTTGCCAAAGAAAACAACTGCCAAGACGTGTGCTGATTATAGAACAATCAGCTTAATGAATCACTTACTAAAAATATTTCTCAAAATTATTCATGGCAGGATCTATTCCAAGTGTGAACAATAAAATTTGGGTTCCGCAATGGCTTCGGCACAAGCGAGGCTCTATTTGGGATAAATGTCCTGGCTTAAAGAAGTCGTGATATGTCAGTTGATGTCTATGCGTGCTTCATAGACTTCCAAAAGGCATTCGACTGGGTCAAACATGATGTATTGGTTGAGACTTTAGACTATATAGGACTGAACGGAAGGGATATTGGGATAATTAAAAATTGATATTGGAACCAAACTTCAGTAATTATAATAGATGGTGATGATACACGGGAAATAAATATTAAACTTGGAGTAACGCAAGGTTGCATTTTATCGCCTTTGCTCTTTAATGTATACCCTGAAAGAATATTTGGAAAGCACTAACTGATATACAAGCGGCATTATTATTAATGGCGAAATCATAAACAACCTTCGCTACGCAGACGATACGGTACTCTTGGCCTCCAGTCAGGAAGATTAACAACGGATACTGGATGCAGTCATCGAAAAATGCGCGATGGCCGGACTCGGATTAAATGCAAAAAAGACCAAAGTCCAACATACCAGTTGTGGGTGAACTATTGAAGCAAGTAAACCAAATAAAATATCTGGGCAGCATAATAACTAACATCGCGAATAGTCGAACTGAAGTGAAATCGACAATTGAGCAGGCTCAAGCAGTATTTGAAAACATGAGTAGGATCTTGTGCTGTAGAGATCTGAAGTTAACTCTAAGAATCCGACTTCTCAGATGTTATGGCTTCTCCACCCTGCTGCTATGGAAGCCTGAACTAAAAACAAGTACGAAGAAAGACGACTTGAAGCCTTTGAGATGTGGGATAACAGGCAAATATTAAAAGTTTCATGGACGGGAAAAGTCTCCAACTTGGTAATACTTTAACGTCTGAATAAATCCACCGAAATTCTTACCACCATCAAAAGAAGGAAACTGCAATATATCGGGCATTTTATGAGAGGTGAACAATACCGATTATTGCAGAACATCATGCAGGAAAAAATTTATAGTAAAAGAAAGCCGGACCGCAGAAAAGCATCATGGCTCAAGAATCTACGTGACTGATATAAACTCAAGTCAAGCTCTCTGTTCAGACTTTCCGTCGACAGAGTAAGGATAGCCTTGTTGGTAACCAACGTTCTAAAATGATATGGTACTTAAGAAGAAGAATTGGCAATCCGACCAACTGGCTTTTTGGTTCCACCAGGGTCCCATTTCTTGCCAGTTCATCGGCTACCTCGCTGCCATTTATCTCTGTGTGCCCAGGAATCCATGTAAGCGTGACTTTGTTTACCGTCGCTAACTCAGTTAGAGCCTGCATGCAGTTCCACACCACCACCGATGATGTTGTGGTGCAACTCACGAGGGCCCCAATGGCCGCGCGACTGTCAGTGAGAATATCAATCTCACTCTTGGTCACTCTGTTTTCTGTCAGGTGCGTAGCGTACCTGAGTATGGCATAAACCTCGGACTAGAAGACCGAGGCGTATTTCCATCAGTGTACCATCGATTCACTCCAGGGCTAGTCAATGGTGTTTTCTTTAACCAGTCTTCTCGTCCCATTATCTTGGAGCATTTATAAAACATATACAATGCCTGTTGCAAGTATATTCTTAAATGATGTCTTAAGAGGGTTGTTTTAAAGGGTTAAAACATTTCAATAATTTATAAATTATATTACATGGAACGGCAGAATCATTATAAATGAACCATAACAACATTTAAAGCCGTTGAAAACGGATTTTTACTTAAATTACTCCGTAAGTGGGTAGTTTTGGAGGGTTGAATCATTGTAAAAAAATATAAATTATACTCAAAAACATGACAAAATGTTTATTCTACATATTTGAATATGATTTTTTTTAACACAAGTGGTAGTTTTACCTACCGCCAAAAAACAAAAAGCACACCTCGGCACAATATAACTTTTGATAAGAAGCGAAAAATTAGCTTGTTTACAAATTTTCATCAAATGGACTATTAGTAGAAACCGACGTTTTGTACTTGTTTATGTCAATCTTTATTCATTTCATTGGATTATTTAAAAATTATTTATTAATTTGTACTAATAAAAGAAATCTGGGACATCTGATGTTTTGTTAAAATGACTCTAACTTTTTTTAAACAATAATAAATAATCATTTGTAAATGTAGCTGGTACATATTCTACAGCATGTACCTACAAAATTTAATTAGGTATTCGCTACAGTTGCCCTTCTAAAATCTGCTTTGCGCTCGTCCCCACTCCTCTGTTCCCATTTCCACACCCTCACTCTGCAAAAAATTTATTTATTGTCCCATATACTTACAAAAATATTAACCACTTCACTAAGAAAAAAGTTATCACACCAAAAACTTTATCACAACACTCACAAAAAGTACTAAAATCACCAGAGGGCGTGATACGAACGACCTTGACGCTGAAAGGGCGCTGGGTGCCGTCTGCATGCATTGGTGGAATTCATCGTAGTCAACTCTGGTTATGGCGCAAAAGTGGGTGTGGGCGCAAGTTGCGTCGCATCCCGAAGAAGGATTTGTATTGATGCGGACAGAATTGGCGCGATTGTATCTGCAACAAAATTTTGTGTTATCTACTACTCTTTAAAAAAACTTTTTTCTTCTTAAGATATATACACCAAGATGGTGTAAAAATATATTCTTAAAATTTAACCACATTTAATATACAGTCCTTTCATTTCAAAACCAGCCAGTCCAAATAACTTTTGACTTTGCGTAAATGTAAGAAAAACATCAGGGAGGAGGTTTAAAAATGTTACTCTGCTGTTTCCACGTGGCACCCCTTTAACATCTTTTTTAAAATGTCACCTCGTGATACATCAAATAAAAACACAAGAAAAATGCAAATTAGCCATATAAATAACAACTAATTCCATGGATTTATTTTAATAATAAAAAGAAATTTTGTAACGTAACATGAGATCATAACAAAAACGACCTACGCCACTATTAGATAGGCAAAAGTCTAATTAGGGATTAAATAATTTACTTCTGAATAAATGTCACCTTTTTTAAATATTTTTTGTCATTTTGTTTTTTTGTTTAAAAAATGTGAATAGTTATTTCATTAATTATTCGTGACGTTAAATTAGCCATTTTTTGTAGTTGCAACATCTTAAGTTATTTTAAAATGTTGTATTCTCTGCAAGAACGACTAACAATGATGTTTACTTACTGTGATCAAAACAAGTACGTTGAAGGAACAGATGGAGTTTTAAAAGAAAGGCCTCCTGCTAGAAATATAGGCTACCATACCATCATGGAGTTTGTAAGGAAATTGGAAGAAACTGGATCCGTTTGTAATAAAAAAAATAATCCCAGAGTTCTCAACGAAGCTGCATAAATTAGAGTACTGAATCATTTTGCTTTAGATTCTACCTATTTCATTCCAAAAGAATCAAAACTTACAAATATTTCTGTTGGTTTCATACACAATGTGTTAAAATTGCCTTATAAAATACAAATTTATCCTCAGCATAGTAAAGAAGACTTTGCGGAATTGAATTTTGTAAAACAATGTCCAGAAAAATACAAGAGGGCGGAAATTTGGTTAAAAATATTTGTTTTAGTGATGAATCAACGTATTTTTTTTAAAGCTTTGTTAACAAAGATCGTAAATGGTTTTAACAGGATAATACTCAGTTTCCAGCAAAGATTTATTTATGGGCTGGTATTCTAGAATACTAGAATATTCTAGAATTATTGACCAAAACCTAACGGGAGAATTGTACCTATAATTATTAGAAAATAAAATTAATCTTTTTATTACTTAGTCACCAGAAAAACAAGTTGATAAACAAGGAAATATGGTGCTATATGAAGAGAATATATACCTTCAACAGGACGAAGCTACACCACATTATGCACTAGTTGAAGACAATGGCCATACGAACCAATTTCAAGACATTGGATTGACAGAAGGGGCTTTATAGAATGGACGCAAGATCTACAGATTTAACACCACTTGACATTTTTCTGTAAAGCTTTTTAAAAAAATTAGTTTACAAAACTCTTTCCGAAGACAATGAAGTACCAAAGTTTGGAATACCTAAAAAAAGTAGCGAAACTTTGCAAAGATTTCGAGAAGAATTTGAAAATAGATATTATTGCCTACAAAATAACGAAGCACACTTTAAATAGTTACTGTAAATACATTTAAAGAGCTGTTTGTAATTAACTTTATTTTAGTTTTTGTTGTAATTTCGCTATGTTTATTGTTATCTGCAAAATAAATCGATAGAATTATTTTTTTTTTTGATATGGCTGATTTGAATTTTTCTTGGGTTTTCATTTAATGTATCACAAAGTGGGGTTTGCTATTTGACATTTTAGAAAAGGGATGGGAGATGTTCAACAGGTGCCACTTGGAAACAGCAGAATAACGTTTTGAAATCTGCTTTTGATTTAAAGTTCGATATGCTTTTTTTTTCTTACATTTACGCAAAATAAAAAGTTATTTTAACTGGCTGGTTTTAAAATAAAAGCACCGTATAGGTAACTAGATCAATATCAATAAATTTCTGACATTTGGGTGTCATTTGTTTAGCAGTAAAAAAGTAAAATAATATAAAAAAAAATTTAATAATACTTTTCTTTTAAAAAAAAACCACGCCTTGGTTGGTCAATTAAAAAAAATAAAAATATTGAAGATAATGTTGCAAAAACGTTGACAATTTATAACTTTGTATGACCAAAATTTTATGGTATATTAAAGATTCATAAGCCCACGTTATCACTTGGACCTATTATCGGTGTGTTTTGCATCGTATTTCTCTCCGCAGTACGTCCACTCTAATTTTGCTCTTCTTTTATCGAACAAATACTTTCTTATGCACCCGTGTCCAGAGAGTGCTTGGGTGAGAAAATAGTCCACCATGTTTTTATTTGAGGGATTAACCTCCATGTCCAACATCCGTATGTCCCATTCATCCACATTTCATGCCAAGGAGCGATCAAATTGTCCTTGATTGTTTTCTTTCCTAGACCATTGTATGATTCCAGTCTCTTTTTGATTTGCAATTCTATAGGTGGAATTCCAGCGATCATTGTCACTGCTTCTGTCGATATCGTCCTGTATGCACTGCACACCCTGATAGACATCATACGTTGTTTTCTTCTGAACCCTACTGTGGGTACCTGGGCACCAGGGGGTGGAAGGAAACGAAAAAGCCGACACCCTTGCAAAGCAGGGGGCCGAATCTGCGTTCACTGGACCAGAACCGGTTTTTGGAGTCACCACAAGTGCCGCCAAAATAATTATTTCGGACTGGGCGGAGAGGAAAATACTCACGTACTGGTCCGACATACCACGACATACCAGGGCTAACCCACTCGAAGGCGTTTTTACTGTTACAACCCTCGAGAAACACAACTAAGCAGATCCTAGAATGGAGCAGAAAATACCTGCGTATTCTAACAGGACTGCATACGGGACACTGTCGTCCAAGATACCACCTCAGAAAGATAGATCTGAACCAACAAACGGACTGTCGGTTCCGCTGTGTGGAAGACGAAACTGCTGAACATATACTATGTTTATGCCCCGGCCTGGGAAGAATAAGGTTCAACATATTTGGTTACACTAACCTAGAACCTACCGATTTTAAAAAAATCTCACCCTATACAACCATGAACTTCGTAAGAAGGGCTGGATTGTGCGGTGAACTGTATCCTCTAGGGGTAAGCCACAATAGACCTACTAAGGGTCGCGGTGGAGGGGCGTCCACGCCCCACTTACATGAAACCCAACCTAACCTAACCTTTCTTCTCAATCTCTGTATGAGTTTTTTTTTCCTGTATACCAAACCGGTGCAGCGTGCAGTAGCTGTAAATGGATCACGCTCAATAGGACTCTTTCTTTGAGAACTTGGGTCCTCCAACGTTTGGAATAAGGTCGAATTCGTATCCAGTCGTACCCCAAAGTATTTCAGCGCCTTACTAGGCGTTATTTATGTTCCTTGAATATTGAATTGTATCGGTAGTAAATTTCTCTTTATAGTGAGGAGCACTTTCTCGGTCTTCTGAGAAGTAAGTTGGAGATGCTTTCTTTCCATCCAATTCACTATTCTTTGTAGTCCTGTATTCGCCGTATTAATAAGACTTCTTGTTTCTTGCGGTCACCACTATAGCCACGTCGTCTGCAACTACTATCAATGTAGTTCCCTCTGGTAGTTTCATCCGAAGAAGGTCATCGTATAAAATATTCCATAAGGTTGGGCCCAACACTGATCCCTGAGGGACGCCGCTTTTGATTGGTATGCTCTTTGTTGTGTCTTCTTCTTTCAGTATTATTTTCTTTCCTGATAGATAAGACGCTATAATACCAGCGAGATTTTTATTTATACCCTTTTTCCTCGAATCTTCCAAAAGTAGTTGCCATGGCACGCTATTAAATGCATTTATAACTCACCAACTGGTTTAATAAATTATCTGTCATGTTGCATCCAGGCTTTTAAAAACTCAAATATTGTAAAAAATAATCCATGAGGATGCATTAATTTTACGGTATGCCATATGACAATTTATGCGCCAGAGAAAGACTGCCGCTAATAAATTCACTAAAGTGTTTTTTATTGGTGCTTCATTATCAAAAACAAATATGAAGCATCCTTTGCGGATAAATTAAAAATGAGGTTTTATCTTTAAATAATTAACTATCGTTTAAAAAAATTAAATTTTTTAAAATGTTGTAATACAAAATTTTTATTTAAAAATTCAAAATAAAAAGATCCACCTTTACTTTATTATAATTAAAAAAAAAAATCAATAATATCAAATTGCATTCAATTAAGGCTTACTTGTTAAAGACGGAATTCCCATAAGGGTTGTCCTGTGTGAATTTGTCGGCTAGGGCGTGGAGATTGCCAGCGCTGATCTCGTTAATGGAATAATATGTACTAAAGTTGTATTCTACAGACCATTCGGCTATTCTGTTTTCATTAGCATTAGCTGTGGACAGGTCCAAGTAGAATTGAGTGTAGTCAAATACCTGAAACCATCAAAGATATCATTTAACTAAGTGCTTTCAATTTGATATAAATAAATATTAAAATAATGTTTCATTACGATGATTATTTTTGGCACACGAACAATGACTGCAATTGAAATAGTAGGGCAATCAATTTACAATTATTTATTAATCTTATGGTTCGTGAAACTTAAAAATTATTCACCAGTTTGTGATACATTCGCACATAACTAAAATTCAAATTCTTGACATATCAGACAAAAATTTTTTGTGCGTATGAATTCAGATTTATAAAGCCGCTTGCTATCTCTGTTGATTTTATTTTAGAAAGAACACCTTTTTGGACAAATGATTTTTTATTAAAAACGAAAAATCGTAACAATGTATTAATTTTTGGCTCATGTCTTTACATCTCCGGAGTTCCTCAAGGCAGTGTTCTGGGGCCGCTACTTTACCTCCTCTTTACGGCTGATCTACCAAATAGCAATGACGTATTAGTAGCCACATTCGCAGACGATACCGTCATACTAGCATCACACAAAGATCTTATTACAGCATCAAATACACTACAGCTTCACCTCAATAAGGTAGAAAATTGGTCAAAGAAATGGCGAGTTAAAGCAAATGAAGTGAAGTCTTTTCAGGTAACTATTACCAACCGTAAAGGCAAATGTTCAGAAGTCACTCTAAACGATCAAACTCTACCACAACGGGACGATGACAAATATCTAGGCATACACCTAGATAAACGCCCAACCTGGAGCAAACACATCTTTACCAAGCGCAAACAATTGGGTTTGAAACTAAGCATTATGATCCATACGACCTAATTAATAGGTTTTAACGAGTGTTAGTGTATTCCCAATAGACAAAACAAATTAATCTAGTTATTAATTATAGCTGTAAGAGATAGTAATCACTGGATTCCTGTCGAGCATGTCAACTGTATTGTAGTATCACAAAATTTGCTTATTATAATAATTATTATAGATTGCAAATAAATAGGAAAATTAAAAAAAATGTGTTTTCATACAATATTCTAAAGACTATTGCAACGATAAAACGGAAAAGTACCAGTAAAATAAAAAAATTTATAAAGATATATTTGTTTTATAAATGTAATAAGGTACATCCACTCCTACAAAATACAGGTTGTTAGTAAATAAATGCGACAAGCTTCAGGGGGGAAATTTTGCATAAAAAATAATGACAGTTTGCTATATAAACGTTAGTCCGCAAATACTTCGTTTTAAGAGATACAGGGTGTTAAAAAAATTCTTAAAAACTGATGATTTATTTATTGCTCTGAAATGAAATTTGGTAGGTTTTAAGAGGTAGTTATGGCGCATTTTTTGTTATGCAATTAAGAATTTTACGTTTATCATTGGCGCGCATACGTTTAATAATCTTAATTTTTTTATAGAAAAAAATGGTACGCCACTGAGATATTTTAAATTATAAAATTAGGTTTAAATTCCTCGTTTAATTATTCGTATGCGGCGCATTAACCAAATTTCATTTGCATACTTTGTGTTTATTTACCCTGAAGTTCAAATTTGTACGAAGATTATAGTTGTTTTATAGTGACTAATAATTTGTTAACAGTGAAAATGATCAGCAGAGTAAATTGTTGTGTACCTGGATGTAACTCAGTGTGTAAAAAAAACCCGAATTTGACTTTTCATTATTTCCCAAATAAGGGTCTAAGAGTTGAGCATATTAAAGAATCGGGAATGGTGATTATTGTTGATAGAAAACAACTGTGGGAGATTAAACTAAAAATAGAGAGTTGCCAAAAACATAAGAGTTTGTTCTAAACATTTTTTTGAGAAAGACTTCATAACTTCTAGTGATTGTAAATATTTTGTTTTTTATATTTTATGTGGTTAATACATTAATATTGTCAGGGGGCTATTAAAAACTTTACCTAAAAATCACTGCTATACCAAGTAAAAACTAACCTGTGTCCAGCATTATAACAAAAGTCTGAAAATAGAAGAGGAAAATAAAAGATATGAAAAACTCATTGAAAGAAGACAGACAAGTTCTCTTGTTGGTTATTTTTATTGTAGTCATAAGTAAATAAATACTTATAATTATTATTGAAGTCATGTCATCTATTGATTTCATAAGGATCACTTTAAATAGCACTGGTCTGCAAACAATAAGATCTGATTATCCACTCCAAGAAAGTGAATTCCTCAAATCATCCCATCACAATGTCCGAAAATACCCTTGAACCAAGTCCCTCCATCTCGATTTTGGGAGTCACGGTGTCCAATAATATGTCTTGGCATGACCATGTTGCTAATATCGCAAAGTCGGCAAGCCAGAGGCTAGGTTTTCTGTGGAAAGCCAGAAAGTTTTTTTCTCCTGATCAATTGTTGACGACGTACAAGGCTCAAATCCGACCTCTACTGGAGTATTGCTCGCACATTTGGGATTCAGCACCAAGGCATTCTCTTCGTCTTCTAGATTCCATTCAGAAAAGAGCCATTCGCTTGATAAACAGCTCAACTCTCACAGATACCCTTCACCCTCTAAAACATAGAAGAAGAGTTGCAGACCAGTCATTGCTCTACAGATATTTCCATGGCAGATGCTCCAGAGAAATAAAAACTCTTGTACCACCATTGGCGACATTCGGCCGAAGAACTCGGCACGCCGATCAGTCTCACACATTTACTCTTAAGCTTGACACTACAAGAACCAATCTTCATCAAGAATTCTTATTTTACAGGTCTGCTACGGAATGAAATAAGCTTCCAAAATCAGTTTTTCCAGAGAACTATGACCTGCAACTTTTTAAAAAGCGTGTCCTCATTCATCTCCTTTCTATAATCCCTTCCCCTTCTAATAGTCGCAGTGCGGGCCGTCCGCGGCCCACACGATAGGTCTACCCTTTTTGCGACTATTTTCATAAAAAAAAGAAATCATTTTTTTTTCTTTGACACCACAAGCAATAATGTGGTTTGCTGCAAGAAAAGCTTTACCCTTCACGATGCATCGACGACCTGGAAAACAGCCAGATAAACAAAAACTGAGAACAATGGTAGAAACATATCTCAATTCCTTCCAATAGAAAATATTAAATTTAGTAACGTTCATATATCGAAATTTTCACTAAATTGTATACTTCCCTTAGTAAACATATAAATTATAGCAAATGCAATCACTCTTAGCGTCAGAATGACAGTGAAAATGAAGGTTAAAATGTCAATAGTTTATATGCTTGATGCTGTCAAATGCCTGTGTATGATTTTTACACTTGTTTTCGTTGGTCTTTGCATTATTTAAGTATAATAATCTGTGGTATTTTTACTTAAATTAAACGAAATACCATTTTTATGGTGTGTGGTAGGCCAGTTAATAGCTATTTCATATTTTTTAACAAAAGAATTCTGTAAGGATAATTTTAATACCGGTTCCTATAATTGCACTTATAAAATAGCATTTTGTGTAACAGAAAATTCTTGTGAGTTCTTTGAAAAAAATTTTAATTTCCTCTGCAGTTGTAACTACTTTTATTTATTCATGGAAAATTCTTTTGACAAAATTACTTTTTTTTTACCATTATTGACTTAATAACTTATTATTGTTTGTTTGACGATCAGGACATAACAGGTAGAAAGTTGACGTAAATGTGGAGCTGTAAATAATCATATATTTACACTTTATCTACTCGTATATTATACTATTATTTACCATATTAAAATTATAAAAAAAATAAGTTTTTCCTTTAAGTAACAGCAATAAAATCTTTAATAAAATTAGCATTTAAAAATTAAAAATCAATAATTCGGCTTCAATAATATTAGTTAAGGACGGATAAAGGACGTTTTGTTTTTTTTTGTTAATAATTTAGTTTAACAATATTAACTTTAAAACTATCATAAAAAATTAATTAGTTATAAAAAAATCTATATATATTTTATTTTCCTTCCAATTTTAAAATGACTGACTAAAGTAGTAAGTGGTACCAACAAAGTAATTCTTTGCGCAAAGTTGTGAGCTCTTATATTCCACAAGTTAAAAATTTTGAGCTTGTTGTCTTGGGCAGGAATTTGATAATTTTTGTGGGAAGGGTAATTCAATTAAAATACTAAATAAATAGTTACAGCAGAAGCTAATTATAATTTTAAACCAATATTGGGTCTCAACACCAACAAAGCCTGTGGATCTGACAAAATCCCACCAATTGTTCTTAAAAAATGTGTCCCCGAACTAACACCTGTTCTTTGCAAGTTGTTTAACCACTTTTACAATTTGGGGGTTTTTGCGTCCAACTGGAAAACTGCGAAAGTACAACCAGTCCCTAAAAAAGGCAAAAAGACCCTATCTAGCAACTAGAGACCTATCGCACTGCTATCTATTATTTTAAAGGTTATGGAAAAAGTCATCAACACCGAGTTTATGAAATATCCAACACATTTAGAAATTGTCAACGATAGGCAATATAGTTTCCGTCATCAGAGATCAACTGGTGATCTGCTCGCCTACGTCTTACACATATGGCAGCTATCTATTAAAAAATATGGGGAACTTTAGCCGTGGCATAAGATATCTTCAAGGCATTCGATCGAGTTTGGCACCAGGGTCTCCTCGGAATATTCATCTTATGGCTTATCCCCTTAGCTGAGTTCCCTGCTAGCTAGTTTTCTCTAAAACAGATCTTTTCATGTGGCGATTGATGGATTTTTATCTCTACTGATAAATGCTGGTGTTTCGCAGGGGACAATTTTATTTTCAACACTATTTTTACTTCACATCAACGACTTGTTCAAAACAACTTAATGTCCAGTACACAGTTTTGCAAATGATAGTACCCTCCATACCGATTTTTTAAACAGGGCTCCTATATCTGCCCGTGAAACCAGAAATTAACGAGGAAGAAATGTCAACAACATAAATATGGACTTGGGACTTCATTATTAAAAATACAACCTTTACACAAAAAACCAACCCACATCTCTCCGATAAAAGAAAAACCTGTACTTAACATAAAATATATTAAACACATTTTTATAGCAGAATTAAAAGCTAATTGTTATTTTAAAATTATTATAATTCCGATTTTCAAGCTCATTCCCTTAAACCTAAAATCACCCCTAATCGATGTAAGTAAAGAGAAGAATATTTATAAAATTTAAAATAAATTTTATTGCAAATAAAACGGTGTAAATGACAATAGTACTTTTTAAATCATGCGCATTTCAATTATAAAAATACAACCCACAAACAAAAAATCATCCTACACATCTTCGATACAAGAAAGAACTGTACTTAAAAATAAATATAATGCATCAATTTTTTAAAGTAGAGTTAGAAGTTAATTATTATTATGAGTTTTTTAAATTATATAATTTTGATTTTTGAGCTCACCTTCTTAATCCATGAACAACCAATAATCAATGAAAACGTCTGAATTTTTAAATTAAGGTTGTAACGCGGTCAAAGGCTTAAGATATACCCAAGACTATTGCACGGGATTCACCAAACTTTTCTATAGTGTTTGTCCAGAGCTGAGTGACATAAGCCAGCAAATCTTTAGTGGACCGAAGTTTTCGAAATCCATATTGTCTGACATTAATTATCTCAAATTTTTCCAGATATTTGATCGCTTTTTCCATAACTTTGGATATGACTAAGAGCAATACAATAGGGTGATAATTTGGGAGTTCCAGCTAAATACAGGTTTAGCTTTACATTATATGAATATATTTTTAAATTTGAAAAAACTTTTTCTATTTAAAATTTGGTTAATAAACCCTTACTGTGGGCTACAACATGGTTTATAAATGTTGTAAAAATTAAGCTGCATCTAATACCTTTACTTTTTATTTTTTTAAAATTTTTTATTTTAAATTGATTGGGAATTTTGTGCCTTTAAAATATTTAACAATTTGTTTAAACCTACCCCATTTAACGAAGGAAAATTTAAGTGAGGTGCCCTATACTGAACTTCCTATCATTTACATAATACCCCTGCACAAGCCGGCCCTTTTACCCTAAGTGTACCTTAAGCCCAAACCCATCGACCCGTGTTACATAATCTTCTAAAGATCTGGTGGAGTATTAAATTTCCATACAAAATTAAAGTATTTAGTTGTTAATACTGATACCTTAACAATACATCTTTGTTAAATTGGTTTTAAATTTCTCTGGTCATTAACGTTTGACAAAAGTTGTCCCAGCAGTTAAATATTATCTTTTTCTTTAAATAGGTCAAAACAAAATATTCTTGTATATCCAGTTATACAGGGTGTTTAAAAAAAAGATGACTCTGTCTCTAGAATGAGTAAAAAACTGAAAAATAATTGGGATTTGCTTGGTAAAAATTTTTCGTAACGCCATCCGTATTTAAAATAAAGGGCGCTGAAGAAAAAAAATTTGGTTATTACTTCATAATTTTCAAATTACTCGTAAAATATTCCGAAAACGGTACACAGTATCGAGTTTACCAAAAGTACTTTTTTGGTGTAAAATTGAATGATGCTTTCAAGAGTTGCTTTTCACAATATGTCTCAATTTCTCTTTGTTCTCTGCCATCCTGAATGTTCAGGCTAGACTTTGTCCTGTGATGTTAGTGATGAGGTCCGTATATCTAGTGGGGGACCTACCTCGGGGTCTTTTTCCGGCTACCATGCCCTCAACGGTTAGTTGAGTACGTGGCCAAAAAATTTAGCGATGTTTTCAGCTACTAATGTTTTTAGTCTCTTTTTTGGTTTTATTTGTTGAAGTATTGATTTAATGGTTCTTCTTTGTGTCCAGCATTCTACGCCAACAGAACATATCCAGGGCGTCAATTTTCTTTTCGTCCGTTACTTTGAGCGACCAGCATTCTGACCCATAGAGAAAGATTAAGAAGACCAGGCTCCTTACCAGTCTTATTTTTATTGCCAAAGAGATTTCATGACTTCTTCATATTTTTGTTAGTTTAGTCATAGCTTCCTTTGCTAATAAACTTCTTCTTTTGATCTCTGCCCTCGTTGGAACCTAGATAACTGAAAGTGTTAACTGTGTCGATGTTATTTATTTTCTTTATTTCTGGTGTATTGTTGGTTAGCTCGGTCAAATATCATTACTTTAATTTTCTTTTTATTTATTCTCATACCAATCTCATTGCTGAAATGCTCTATTCGCCTGATCAGGTCGCATAGTTCCTCTGATGTCGCAATTGCTGTAGTGTCATTAGCGTAGCGAAGGTTGTTGATCTTTTTTTTTAAACATATTCGTATAAAATTTTATTTTAATGTTTCCAGTAGTGTCGGCAAAATCGTAATAAAAGTGTTAGCATTTTTTTTAACGCCCTTTATCTTAAATACGAATGGCGTTTTTAATAAGCAAACCCCAATTATTTTTAGTTTAAAAAAAAGTAAAAATCACATCTTATTATCTTCACAACTTTCACATCCTATCGATCACTTTCGGTGAATGATACTAATAGACTCAGGCAGGAACAGGTTAATTCCATCAATAGAGATCTTAAAGCAATCGCCAAGTGGGAAACCAACAATCTTGTTCAATTCAACGCCCAAAAAACACAAAGTGTCACGTTTTCCAAGAAAGTGAATTTCTCAAAACATCCCATCACAATGTCCGGAAATACCCTTGAACCAAGTCCCTCCATCTCGATTTTGGGAGTCACGGTGTCCAATAATATGTCTTGGCATGACCATGTTGCTAACATCGCAAAGTCGGCAAGCCAGAGGCTAGGTTTTCTGTGGAAAGCTAAAAAGTTTTTTACTCCTGATCAACTGTTGACGACGTAAAAGGCTCAAATCCGACCTTTACTGGAGTGTTGCTTGCACATTTGGGGTTCAGCACCAAGGTATTCTCTTCGTCTTCTAGATTCCATTCAGAAAAGAGCCATTCGCTTGATAAACAGCTCAACTCTCACAGATACCCTTCACCCTCTAGAACATAGAAGAAAAGTTGCAGACCAGTCTACAGATATTTCCATGGCAGATGCTCCAGAGAAACAAAAACTCTTGTACCACCATTGGCCACATTTGGCCGAAGAACTCGGCACGCTGAACAGTCTTACATATTTACTCTTAAGCTTGACACTACAAGGACCAGTCTTCATCAAGAATCCTTCTTTAACAGGGCTGCTACGGAATGGAATAAGCTTTTAAAATCAGTTTTTCCAGAGAACTATGACCTGCAACTTTTTAAAAAGCATGTCCACAATCATTTCCTTTCTATAATCCCTTTCCCTTCTAATAGTCGCAGTGCGGGCCGTCCGCGGCTCACGCGATAGGTCTACCCTTTTTGCGACTATTTTCATTAAAAAACAAAAAACACTTACCATGATGTAATAGGCTTCGAGATGTCATAAATTGTTGACAACTTAAAGTGAATTTATGGACATGTTATTTAAAAAACGTATTGCTTTACACAAAAGGTGAAGCTTATGACATGTTAAAATTGTATTCTGAATGTTTTGAAAATGCTCCAATTGTAGCAAGGAAATATGCATTAAGACACCCCCAGCGACAAAATTTTGCAGAAAAGCATTCAAAAAATTGGCTAACCGCTTAAAAAAATCGAATCTATTCAACCTTAAGAAATTTCATACAACGTCGAAGAAACAATACAGAAATATGTGGTTACAACAAGATATCTGCCAAGCCCACTTTACAAATAAAGTGATGCATTTTTTAAATCAACAATATAAGTATAGGTAGACAGAAAGAAGTAGCATATTCCCGTGGCTGCCAAGATATTCAGATCTTACTGTGTTAGTTTTTTATTTATGGGGTCAAATTGAAGATGCGGTGGTATTTCAAACAAGACCTGCAAATAAATTAGATCTTATTTAACAAATACAAAACGCTTAATAGTATTCCTAGGGCTGAAATAAAAGCTGCTATCTTTTTTACCGCGCATCGACAGAGATGGAAAACATTTCGAGCAGTACATCTAGGTTACTTTATTAGGTCACTAAATTATTTTAGCATTTTCTGGGAAAATTCACCACAGTAATGTATATTTTTTTACACCATTAGAAAGTAGAGATTTTAACGAACAAAAAGCCCATCGACTTTTTTAAAAAGCAGATATTTTGACGTGAGACAGTATGTTTTAGTACATAAAAAGATAAGTTTTCACCAAATTTTGTGAAAAAATATAAAGCTTTAAAATAAAAGACCAAAAACTTTGTTTTTTGAATTTTTTACATAAATTTCGGCTTTTGTAAAAAAAGTGTAAATACAAAAGTTGTAGATCTTCTTATTACCTACAGCTTTGCTTTGTTTTTTTTTTCATAGGTCTTGTAGTTTTTCCGGAAATCAAGATAAACCGTTTTTTACCCTTAAAAACTCACCTCCTTTCACTTTCCGACCTCGGATCGACCGTAAATTATTTTCATTTTATTTTGCTATATTCTCTTTCTTTTCCAATGAATTTTATCCTACTATTATATTTTTTTATTTTTTACCATTTTTAAAGGCTTCAGCCCTGGTCTATTACACTTCTGAAGAAGACACAGTGTGTCGAAACGATCGTTAAGTTTTATATTATTTATAGTATTTCATTAAAAAGTGATAAAATGTATTTCCATTAGGTAACGGCTAGATCAGTACAGTAAATACTTTTTTCTACAAGCGTGCGTGATTCACCCTCTACCCGCACGCAATTCAGTTTGGAAAGTGTCATTTTCCCACAGTTGTGCGGGAAAAGTTTTCCCACACTAGTGCGGGAAATTTTTTCCCACACTAGTGCGGGAAAAACATTTATATGATATCCTCGTAAAATATAAGTGGTGGGTGACAAAATATGAAAGTTCAAGCTTTTTGTTGCAATACTAAGTGAGTTTGTTCAAAATCATCCATCATTTTGCACTATTTATTGAAAAAATGAACAAATATTGATAAATAAAAACGTATTGTTATGAAAATCACCCTATATATAGGCTTTGATTGATCTGATAACGAGTAGGTAACAATTGATGTTGTCATGCCGATCAATACACAAATTTGTTTGTAATTGTCAGAGTGACAGACAAAGCGTTACTTATATAAAATTTTCGATTCAGTGAAATTGCCACAATGGATTATTCATCTGATGAAGAACTTCCACAAGAAATCGTGCAAGCAGCTACAGATGCGAACTTAGAGTTATTGCCAACGAAATCTAAACAAAGGTATGAGAAGCAATACACGAGTTTTATTGAATGGTGCAACAATAAAAAAATGAAAACACCAAATAAAGAAGAAGTATTCTTGGCTTATTTTCTAGAAATGTCTAAAACATGGAAGCCGAACACTTTATGGGCAAGATATTCAATGTTGAAGAGTGTATTCAAAGTAAAGCAAAATTTGGATATTAGCAAATTTTACAAAACAACTGCATTCATTAAAAGACAGAATGTCGGTTTTCGACCGAAAAAGGCCAAAATCTTCACTCAAGAAGACGTTTCAAAATTTATGACTGAAGCACCCGATGACATATACCTCATGATTAAGTTAGTAGCAATTATTGGATTAGCTGGTGCTTGCAGACGAGAAGAGCTGACAAAACTCACCATTGACGACATAGACGACAAAGAAAACCTGATAATTGTTAATATCAAGGATTCCAAAAATCATTCCTCTAGATCCTTCGTGATATCTGAAGAAGCAAATGATGGTTATTTTTTGAACGTATACAGAAAGTATGTACATTTACGTCCAAAAGAGACTCCTCACCGTCGTTTATTCTTGTATTACAAAAGTGGAAAATGTACTGTGCAATGTGTAGGAATCAATACCATAGGAAAGATACCCTCCGAAATAGCAGTATATCTGCGCCTTCAAAATCCAGAGCTTTACACTGGTCACAGCTTCAGGCGTTCCTCAGCCACTTTACTTGCTGACTGTGGTGTGGGTATAACTAATATCAAACGCCTAGGAGGATGGAAATCGAGAGGGGTATTTAGAAGACTCCACCAATCGAAAAAAAGAAATGTCCAACAAAATTCTCAATTTGAACACTACATCGTCTTCCGGGTGCATTTTAGAACCATCCACGTCTATATCGATCGGCGACGATTTGATGCCTGTGCCTGCATATTCGATTTCTTTCGATAATGTATTGCCCGAGTTACCTTCTTCTTCAGGAAATCAGCCATCTTCAAAAAATATGCTGGCTTCCGCTATAAATTTACATAATGCATCAAATTGTACATTTACAATAAATATTACGAATAATTAGTGGATAGAAAATGTTACTCTTGTTAGTTGTTTCCATTTGCATGAATAAATAATTGAAAAAATGAATTTGTTTCCTACGCTTGTAGAAAAAGTATTGTTCCTAACTCATGCGGAAAGTTTCTTTCCCGCACTCGACTGCTTACCCGAACTCCGCTCCGCGTCGTTCGGGTTAACGGCAGTCGCGTGCGGAAAGCATCACTTTCCGCACTTGTTAGGAAAATTACTATTTCCGCAAATCGTTAGAAAATTTTGACATTCCAGATAAAATTTCTTAAAGAAAAAGTCAAGATTTTTTAACTGTTAGAAAATACTTATTTTCTTACAGTTGTTAGTGTTTTATATAAATAATATAAAAACACGTTATTTAAAAGGAATTAATTTATATTTTGAAAAGCTCAATGCATTGTAGAATAAATTTTAAAGTTAGTTTATTATATTTACAGTTAGTACAGTTATTGAAAATTAGAGAAACATTATTGGAACAATAAGAAACATTTTGGACAACATGCAAGGTAGAAGGGGTTATTTTGTTGAATAATTTGTACTGTGAAAATTTTAAAAATTTTATTTGCCACCTCAACCTTATTGTTAAGATATTCTTCGATATATCCTTCAGCAACGTTTAATAATTTTCATCCACCATGCCTCTTCTTCATCTAGTTATGTCGGCACCAGAGTCAACCAATATTGTTGCAGAGGAGCTACGAAAGCAGTGACCAGTATATTTCGTCGGATTTTCCAAGTTCAAATAAATAGCAACTATTTTAGGCATTTTTCTAAATTGATGTATTCCTACTACTTGTCTACAACCCTTTCCGCTTTGATATTTAAAGAAAAATCGGTCACTGTTTATATTTTCCGGTCTTAACGAAACATACTTTCGATTAAGATTCAAGTACATCTGATTTACTACAAATGATCTTGGTTTGTTGGTCTTCGAATCAGGTATGTTAATTAAAAGCTTAGATTCCAGATCTTCTACATCGTGTAAAGTCATTCGGAGTAACTCATCCATTCTACAGGCTCCAGAAATACCAAATAATAAAGCCACCGAAAAAATGAATAAATGTGTAATCTAAATAGAAATTAAAACTTTGTAAATTACTTTAATCATTATATTTTGTTTATCTGGAGCTTCCTGGATAAAATTTTCAATTTCTTCCTTCGTTTAAATATTAGATTTCTTTGCCCGATAACCTTAAACTTGCCTTTTTAATAAAGAACGAAGTTTTGAATATGTAGATATAACTACATTGTGCTTAATTGCAAGGGTTGACTTCAACATTGAATAATTGGCCCACAATGTTAAAGATTTTATCTTTAAACAAAGGTCTAGGAAGTATGCCATTACAACATTTTCCAAAAAAGAACTCGTGTTGTTACTCTTGCAATAGTCCATTAAACTTTTTTATGCATATTCGTACTTTTCTCTTGATTTCTTTGGCAATAATTCTAATGAAGCAGTATTCGCTGCCTCAACCAGCTCTGGAGGAGTCCCAGAAATGAAAAATTCATCAACACTTATCATTTTACATTGTTTTGTTTTCTCAAACACCAGCAATTAAATTTATATGCGTCAAGTTTGACAATACAACATTAATACGTTTTCATAGTAACGCAACCAATTTTATTACAAATTTCATCCATACATATAGTCACGCCTTTTTCCTGTAGGGGCAGGCAGAGATCACTTCCTTCCACTTGCTACGGTTCTTACACACATCTTTTGCTTTCTTTACTTTCATCAGTGCTCTCATACATGCTCGTCGGTTGTTGGTACTCTCTTGACCTGGCCTTTCTTTAAAACAATGTTGATCTGATCGAAATATATTCGCCGAGGTCGACCTCTACCGACCTGTCCATTCGCACTCGCCTTATAAATTTGTTTCGTCAATCTTTCTCCATCCATCCTTTTTACGTGTCCAAACCATGTCCGAATTTTAAAGCACCATTTATTAATGAATAAAATTATTTGCGATTTTTTCAAAATTAATTAATATCTGTCGAATTTCAAACGATTTGCGGAAAAATAGTATGTTTACCTCTTAGGAAAAGCCACATTCCCTTGACTCTGTGTTGTTAAGTCTCGGCTTAGCAATTTTCACAGTCGTCCAGGAATGTTAGGCTTTTCCTACCCGGTAAACAATGTACTATTTCGCAAACAAAATTTACATTGTCTCGTTAACAGATAAAAATCGCGCTATACAAATAACAATAAATATTTCGTAAACAAGCCGCCAATTTACAGAAGAAAACAATGTAACTTATTTATTTTAGTAATATGATTTTAACCACTGCTGACAGAGGTCGAAAATACCTATTTGTCGGTGACGCTGCCATCACCAGATGCTTTCAAATTACCCTCTTCCAACCTGCCTAAAATAGTTTTTATTGTCACTAAAAATTTGTTACCACTACCATTTTTACAAATTTTTATTTAATGTACAAATAAAATACCTTGTACAATAATTATTTATAGGTGCTTTATCTTTTAGATCAAAATCTTATTGTTAGAGGCTTTTAGAAGCTTAATTTTATTGTTTCAAAATTTACTTAAAATGTTGTCTAATCCTAAAACTTTGGTTATCGATAAAGTATTAGCGACTTTGAAAATTTCCAATACAATTTTGTTTTTGTTTTTTATATAATCCTTGAATGTTTAAGTCTGCATGAAACCGTAAAAGTACTTGCGACTTATATATTATATATTTATATTATATATATATATATATATATATATATATATATATATATATATATATATATATATATAAATATATATTAGTATTAAGGTATGTACTGGTATACGAGTATCTTCCATTCTACAAATTTATAAGTCAGCAGGAGTTAAATGCAAACTTTATGTGCATTAAGCCTTGAAGTATGTTACCTATTGAAAATATAGTTTTTACCACACCTGCGTGAAACGTTCGAATTTTTCTTCTGTTTTTAATAAAGAAAATGCCTCATTTTTACTCGGGTAAAAATAAATAAATTAGATTTGCGTATGTATCTACTTTTTTACACTGTAAGATATAAATAATTATAACTGTAGCCAAGCAATGTATAATAATGAATAAAGTTAAGTTAAATCTTTACTCAAATTAATTAATTTTAATTATTTATCATCGTGGAAAATTCTTTTTTGTCTGTCTTTTCTAATTCAGTAGTCAAAATTCAACCTTCAATGAACAGATCGTCTAATACTTTGATTTGAACTACGTCATCCAGTAATCCAAATAAAATACCCTTTGAAACATTAAAATCCAATTTAAAAATTATACAACAAACCTTTTTTGTCTTCACAACCATCAAAAATATTTAAAAAAGGTGATCGAATAAAACAGTCCGATGAAAACTCACGATCTCAGATGTACTTACAACAATGATATCTATTCCGAGTATTAAATTTTGAAAAAAGCAAGATTGATAACTTAATGGTTAAAAAGATTAATTTTAAAAATAACGAAAGTGAAATTAGTTAATACTTTTTTGTTTATTAATTCTATTCATTTTTAAAATAAAATTCAATGCATGTCTTTTCTCTAGAAAAGCCGACCTTACTGTGCCCAACATAATACGAGGGCAGTTTGATAAGTCAGTGACTTTTTGAATTTTCCGCGCAGTTACAGTGCTGCCGTCAACTATAATCTATTAGTGGGCAACTTTCTAATTTTGAGCAAGCTACGTTGTGCAGTTGGTGTTTAATAGCCGTTCAAAGTAGACAACCTTGTGAATTTTTACGAAAATGGAAAAAAGTGAATTTCGTGTGCTGATTAAGCATTACTTTTTACGTAAAAAATCTATCACTGAAACTAAGGAAAGACTTGATAAATACTGCGGGGACTCGGCACCATCAATGTCAATGGTTAAGAAGTGGTTTACAGAGTTCCGTTGTGGTCGTACCAGCACTAGTGACGCCGAACGTCCAGGTCGCCCAAAAGAAGTGATCACGCCGTAAATCGTCGATAAAATCCATGATATGATATTGGATGATCGGAGAATAAAAGTTCGTGAGTTGGCTCATGCTGTAGGTATCTCAACTAAACGGGTACATCATATTTTACACGAATATTTGGACATAAAAAAACTCTCTGCGAGATGGGTGCCGCGATTGCTCACACTCAACCATGAGCGCAATCATGTGACAACTTCCAAAGAGTGTTTAGCGATGTTAGGATTATAGACAGGATTGTGGACACGCTTTTTGAAAAGTTGCAGGTCATGGTTCTCTGAAAAAACTAATTTTGAAAGCTTTTTTCATTCCATAGCAGCTCTGTAAAAGAAGGATTCTTGATGAAGATTGGTTCTTGTAGTGTCAATCTTGAGAGTAAATGAGTAAGACTGATCAGGGTGCCGAGTTTTTCGGCCGAATGTGGCCAGTGGTGGTACAAGAGTTTTTATTTCTCTGGAGCATCTGCCATGGAAATATCTGTAGAGTAATGACTGGTCTGCAACTCTTCTTCTATGTTTTAGGGGGTAAGGGGTATCTGTGAGAATTGAGCTATTTATCTACCGAATGGCCCTTTTCTGAATGGAATCTAGAAGTCGAAGAGAATGCCTTGGTTCAAGCAATACCGCAGTGGAGGTCGGATTTGAGCCTTGTACGTCGTCAACAGTTGATTAGGAGAAAATTTTTTTATAGCTTTCCAAGCGTGTAACTAGCGCCCATTATGAGAGATAGATATAAAAACAAGTTGATCGTAATAAATGTGTGTACAATTTTTTTTCTTTAACGCCCTTTGTCTTTAATAAGAATGGCGTTTTTTAAAACACACTGCACATCAACTGTTATGTAGTAGCGCCAGCTATTCGTTGATACGACAAGGTTAAGCATGACAAAATGACCTAAAGCGTTAGCAATAAAACAAAATTTGGTAATATCAACGGTAAAATGAACTAATTTTAAATAACATCTGGTTAAAGGTAAGTGTTCCAATGGGACTACACACTGGTGAAATATTGGTAATGATGAATATTAAAAACTCTAAAAAATAACAAATACTGGATAAAATGTTTCACGTTTTTTGTTGTTGTGGAAGATGTTGTTACCTACCTATATCTATAAATAAAAACAAAACACCATAAAAAATACTGAAAAACCTACAAATCTTTTTAAAATATATAACAGTAAACCTTACCCATTTCGACGAAGCTATAAACTAACTAACTAACAACTTGCGGTGCAGAATATCCCAAACAAAATTGGCTGGGCGCTTTATTTATTATAACTACCTACAACAGAAGATCGGCTATTTTACCGTCTTTCGAATATCGTAATCTCGCTAGGTAATGTGTTTTAGAATTTTATCGATCCCTTAAAAATACTTGAAAGACAAACCTTGTTTATTTTAATAATTACTAACTAATTATTATTTTTTAGCTATCGACTTGAAATTTCTAACAATTTACTTAGTCTTACTGTTTTATATACCTAACCCAATCATTTATTCTAGAATTATTTTTTTTTAAATAATGACTCAACCGCTAACGGTTATTGGCATTGTGAATTTTTTTTTTATTGACTTGTTTATATTAACAATCAGAACAACTAGTATACAATTAGTATATCCGACAATTGTCCTGAAGACCTGTGCTCAAGAGCTCACCCCAGTTCTCTGTAGACTCTTCAAGTTATCATACAGCAAAGTAGTATTTCCGTCCATGTGGAAAAACGCTAAAGTCCAACCGATTCCGAAAAATGGAAAGAAGACTATTCCTGCAAATTATCGCCCTATTGCATTGCTCTCAGTCATATCCAAAGTTATGGAAAAAGCGATTAACACAGAACTTATCAAATATCTGGAGAAATTTGAGATAATCCATGACAGACAATATGGATTTCGACAACTTCGGTCTACTGGAGATTTGCTGGCTTATGTTACTCAGCTCTGGACAAACACTATTGAAAAGTTTGGTGAATCCCGTGCAATAGCCTTGGATATATCTAAAGCCTTTGACCGCGTTTGGCACCAGACATTGTTAAGTAAATTATCTGCCTACGGTCTCCCAACCAAACTGCGCCAATGGCTCTTGAGCTTCATGCAAGATCGCACCTTACATGTGGCAGTTGACGGTATTTCTTCTAATGCGTTTAAAACTAATGCCGGGGTCCCCCAGGGTTCCATCCTGTCCCCCACCTTATTTCTTTTACACATCAACGACCTCTTGAAAACCACCACAAACCCCATTTACAGTTTCGCAGACGATAGCACACTTGTCTCAACTTTCACATCCTATCGATCACTTTCGGTGAATGATACAAATAGACTCAGGCAGGGACAGGTTGATTCCATCAATAGAGATATTAAAGCAATCGTCGAGTGGGGAACCAACAATCTTGTTCAGTTCAACGCCCAAAAAACACAAAGTGCCACGTTTTCCAAGAAAGTGAATTCCTCAAATCATCCCATCACAATGTCCGGAAATACCTCCATCTCGAATTTGGGAGTCACGGTGTCCAATAATATGTCTTGGCATGACCATGTTGCTAACATCGCAAAGTCGGCAAGCCAGAGGCTAGGTTTTCTGTGGAAAGCTAGAAAGTTTTTTACTCCTGATCAACTGTTGACGACGTACAAGGCTCAAATCCGACCTCTACTGGAGTATTGCTCGCACATTTAGGGTTCAGCACCAAGGCATTCTCTTCGTCTTCTAGATTCCATTCAGAAAAGAGCCATTCGCTTGATAAACAGCTCAACTCTCACAGATACCCTTCACCCTCTAGAACATAGAAGAAGAGTTGCAGACCAGTCATTGCTCTACAGATATTTCCATGGCAGATGCTCCAGGGAAATAAAAACTCTTGTACCACCATTGGCCACATTCGGCCGAAGAACTCGGCACGCTGATCAGTCTCACCCATTTACTCTCAAGATTTACACTACAAGGACCAATCTTCATCAAAAAATACAATTTACGTCCTATGAGCTAATTTAATGTCTTCTTGTCGGAAAGGGTATCACATTCATTGACGTTATCCTTTCAACTGTACCTGCAGATTATCAATTGGCCATTTCATTTTGAGTCGCTTTGGATTTAAAATATTTATCAAATTTGGTGCCAGTTCATTGGGATGGTGTTCAAGTCTTTCGAAGTGTTTTTGGGTTTTTTTTGCATTCTTCTTCAATAAAGGGTATGTCAACGTCTACGTGCAGTTAGATACATACCATGGAGCATTCGGGATTATTCTTAATGACTTTGATTGGAAACGTTGAATAATATTTATGTTCGATTTGCTGAAACATCCCAATTGTTCTATTTCGTATGTCCATATTGGGAGGATTTTATTAAAAAAAGAATTGGGTGTTGAGGGTAAAGTTGATTTAAAGTTAAGACTGCATTTAAGAAATCAGTGATAATGACACAATTATTTTCAGATGTCATACGCTTACTTCTAACCTTGGGCAGTGGGTGAAACAAGAACCATCCAAAACACACTATTGGCCTACTTTACACAGACCTTAACGTTATAGGCTCCCATTAGATGCAGTATACGTTAGGTATACCCATAGGTACTCGTTTTGCCTTATAGAAAGTTTTCTTAAAAAAATGGTGGATGTAAATTTTTAATTCATGCAATTACTTAAAAAGTACGGCAGGGCTCACAAATCTTTAAATGCATTTTTAAATTCTGTTAAATGTTTATTATTAAACTTTTGACAATCAGATAAAATAACCTTCTATTACTATTTTACTGTTTATCAAATTTAATTTTTTTATAACCGTAACGTACATGTTTATTTATACTATTATTACAAGCCGGATCTGTTATATTTTACCTTGAAGCGCTAGCGAGTCGATCACGAATAGGGTGAATATTATTGAGCTGTTTGTCATACACAGAGATACTGGATGATTTTAGAATTTCTTGTAATTTTTTTTTTACTAAAAATAGTCGCAAAAAGGGTAGTCCTATCGTGTGAGCCGCGACTATTAGCAAGGGGAGGGATTATAGAAAGGAGATGGTTGTGGACCCACTTTTTGAAAAGTTCCATTCCGTAGCAGCCCTGTAAAGGAAGAATTATTGATGAAGATTGGTCCCTGTAGTGTCAATCTTGAGAGTAAATGGGTGAGACTGATCATCGTGCCGAGTTCTTCGGCCAAATGTGTCCAGTGATGGCATAAGAGTTTTTATTTCTCTGGAGCATCTGCCTTGAAAATATCAGTAGAGTAATGTCTGATCTGCAACTCTTCTTCTATGTTCTAGTGGGTGAAGGGTAACTGTGAGAGTTGAGCCGATTATTCGAGAGCGTTGATTTGGAGGTATTTAAACGGAATTATGATCAAAGTTTTTGAGTTTAGTTTTAAAAGTTCAAGTTGAAGTTAGTTTAAAGTCATTGTAAAGTGATTTGTTAAGTAAAGGGGTACAAGGGGTACAAGGATAAAGGTTCGAAGCAAGACTATAAAAAGACCAAGGCATTTGTTTACTCAGCAACGTTGGCAAACTCTATCAAATATATTGATTAAAAAAGTGACGAATGAAAATAAGATGATACGAGATGTGCAAGCGGGATTTAAAAGGAAAAGAAAATGTATAAAATAGGTCTCTTTTATTACAAGGTATGATCGAAAAAATTTTGGCTTTCAATAAAAAAAATTTGCATTTAACGTCTTGTATCTTCTTTAATATCAAGAATTGGACAAAGGCAAATTGTGTAATATCGCCATATTTGTATACAAAAATTCTCAGTTACTCTGTGTTTCATTATTAACGGTCCACCCTGTATACTCGTATTAACATTTTTGTTTAAATAGTTTAAAATAATAATAGGTTGACTTTATCTACACTAATTTGTCGAATGCATTTTATGCATGACACGGGTATTATTATCATTTTACAACGAAATCGAAATACTACACCTACCTTAGTATTTCTTTGCAAACAATATTTTTTGTTTTTCCTTCAGGTGCTAGAATCACCGGGCTAATCTGTGCGCTTACTCTGGAGCATGCCACATAAATTTGGCCGTGGAAAAAGCAGCTTTCTCTCAAGTCTACCATGTTTATGGCAAAGCAATAATATGCATTATACCGCATTTTTAATATAAAAAAATTAATTAAATACTAATTTAAACTGCACAACCATTTTTTTTAATGTAGTTAGGAACCTGAAAGTATTGTGGTTTTTTAAAATTAAACAGATCAGTTTTTAACAAGTACTTATTTTTAATTAATGATGTAACCACCCTCGTTATCAACATCCTTTTGCCATCAAGTGTGTACTTTTTAAATGCCAGATCAATAAAAATTATTTGGTTGTTGTGCAAAGTATCTGGAGATGGCATTTTGGACGTCATTCAAATTCTTAAATTTTGTGCCATTTAAAAAATGTTGATGCGATCGGAATACATGGATATTCGATGCTGCAATATTGGGCGAGTACGTCCCACTGCAATTCATTAATTTTTTCCAGGGTTCTTCTTGCGCAGTGCGTTGACAATTCAACATTAATACTTTTTCATTGTAACACAACCAATTTTATTACGAATTTTAAAGCACCATTTATTTATAAAATAGTATGTTTACCTCGTAGGAAAAGCCACTTTCCTGGACTCTGTGTTGCAAAGTCTCGGCTTGCGCCTCGACTTGGCAATTTTCACAGTCGTCCAGGAATGTTAGGCTTTTTCTACCCGGTAAACAATGTACTATTTTTAAACAGATTTAGACCTTTTAAGTTAATTAGGCACGTATAAAACTGACTTAAAAAATAATAAATTATTTTTTTTCTTAAATTTAAATAAAAAATTTCTTAATAGAGTCAGCAATAATACACCGGTTTCGATATTTCGTTCTGTTTCAAGAAAAAAAATTCTTTTGTTTCAAACGAAAAGATAAATTGTGTTTTCTGTAGATTTCGTTGTCGAGATTTAGACCTGCATAGACTGTTAATTAAAATTTTTGAATGGCACATTGTGAGGGGGTTAAAACGGGGCGTGGTACGCATAGAAGGGCCCTAATGAAAATTAACCATTGTATCGTGCCGGAACTCCAAAGGAATTTCAAACTGAACGAAACAGGGATTTAGGCGACGGATTTCTTTGTGCATAAATGCGACTCGCTAATAAGCCGCCAAAACTGGGGGATAGAAAACGAGGCTAATAAATTTACTTGTTTAAGGGAAATCGTGGAAATACGGTGGCAGTTGGGAAAGTACGTAAACTGAAAATACTGATTAGACTTTCTTGGGAACAATTCATCCGCTAATTTTAATTTAATTAAACCGAATTTATTTTAATACTTTATAATCAAATTTTTTTAAACAAATTATACAATAGTTATTTACGTAAATAGTAAAACATTACATTACATTACAATCTTGCGGTTGTGCCTTTGGTATCGGCATCTATGTAACCTAGATCTTTTGATCCTCTGTGACTACCGCTGTGTCTTCAGGGCATCAGAATTCTAGTCCGCTGATTTTGTCAAACCTTAGGATTTCTGTTGGCCCTGTCTCTTTTAGATCGCTTGGATCCATAATCATACGGCCCCAGGTTTGATGCCTGTACGCCGCTAGCATCGGAAGTAACACAGAATATGTATACTGCTCTCCTTCTCCTCTTCGCATAGTCGAAACTAATAAAAAATTATAAATTTTTTTTAGAAAGAATTCTTTCTTGGTTTACACCTATTTAAGAAAATCGCGAGCCAAAGTATTTTGTAAATTAATTAGAAAGTAATGGCATAGTGATAAAAGGATTGTTAAAAAAAAGTTTAAGTTTTGTAAAATATTCAAGCGATTTATTTAGTAAAATTTTATTGTATTACCTGCTGAAAAATAAAAGATAAATTGTTTAGTTTTTTCCGTACTGGGTGTTTTTAAATTATACACACATAGGTACATATAGCCACGCCTTTTTTCCGTAAGTGTGGGCAGAGACCACTTTCTTTCACTTGCTACGGTTCTTACACACATTTTTTGCTTCCTCCACTTTTATCAGTGCTCTCATACATGCTCGTTGGTTGTTGGTACTCTTGACCTGGCCTTTTTTCAAAACAATGTTGATCTGATATGTTCGCCAAATTCGACCTCTACCGACTTGTCCATTTACACTTGCCTATAAATTTGTTTCGTTAATCTTCCTTTATCCATCCTTTCTACGTGTCCTAACCATTTAAGCATTCCTTTATCTATCTTTGTAACCACATCTTTTTTTACACCACAGCGTTTCCTTATCTTACTATTCTTCAGTTTATCCAACCGAGTCACTCCGGCTTTACTTCTAACACTACTTATCTCCGCAGCATTAATACTATTTTCATGATTCTTCTAACAAACCCAACATTCACTACCATACATAAGTGTAGAAACCAACACTTCTCCATGCACAGCCAGATGTGCCTTTTTTGACACTTTCTGGCTGTTCATAAAAATATGCAGTCATTTGTTTTTTTACCAACACCCTACGCTTAATGTTACTGTCATAATTTTAATCTCTCGTAAACTTTGAACAAACTCATTTACTTGTTCCATTTTTTCTCCCTTAATCAGAACTTCACAAGTTGTCATGCTTTCTTCTTTTTCAAAAACCATTTCATTCATTTTGCTTAAATTTTTTTTCATCCCTTTGATTTTTAGGGCATCATGCATAACTTTAACCATCGCCTGCAACTTCTCTACAGATGACGCTAATATGACTTTATCACCGGCGTAAAGAAGGCATTTTACGTTCAAATTATTCATTTTCAATCCATACGCAGTCTCTTTCAATCTTCTAAAGAATCGTCTATGTATAAGTTAAACAGCCATGACGAAAACACACATCCCTGTCTCAAACTTTTTTTTATGTTAAACCAGTCCGTGTAAGCCGCGTTTATCCTGAGAAAAGCAGTGAAATCCTTGTAAAGTGATTTCAGTACTCGTATTAAACTTTTGCTCACCCCATACATAGACAATGTCTACCACAATTCACTCCCCACCACTCTGTCAATGGCCTTTTCCAAGCCCATAAAAGCGTAGTAAACCTAAGTTTTAGCCAAGAATTTTTCGACTATACCTCTTAATGAAAGACCTGATCCATACATCTCCTTTCCCTTCTAAATCATGCTTGCACATCCCATATCATCCTATTAGTACCATTATAAATCATTAGCATAAAGCTCAGTTAAAATTAAAAATACCGCTGAGAACTGAGAACTGAGTCTTTAATGGGAGACAATCTCACCGTTGTAACAGCAGCAGGCGAAATTCTCCGATTTGAATTCCGAAAGTACCTTATTTCAAAATCGTCCCCTACCTCTAAAAAACGAGCACGAAAATAATGAAACTCAGCACCAAATTAGCACCTATAAAGCACCTAAATAAAGTACTTTCGAAACCAAATCGGAGAATTTTTCCAGAATTTTGCCTGCTGCCATCACAGGAATGACAATCGCGCTGCTTGTTTTGCTTGAGCTAAGAACTCGTGTTTCAGGAAAATGTCCAATAACATCCCATTTATTTTTTAGATAGGAGTGTTTTTTTTTTGCAGCTATCACAATTTTAACACTTACTTTTGGAATGTGTGGATGCCTCCTGAGTGCAATTTTACCTATAATCATTTTTTTCACAGTCCTTAGCCCATAATCTTTATCTAATCTGACAAGTGTTTATCAGGCCCAAAAATACACTGTGCATCTGAGTGTTCTTAAGTTTAGCAATACATTCGTTTGTTAGTTCCTTAAAACAGCGACAAAATTTTTAATTTTTTGACCCCCTCAGCTAGTATAGTTACAGGCTTTAAGGCTGGAAAAGGTATAACCATCCCCTATATTACTAACATTTTTTACGCACACATGTAGACGGGTATCCATAACTTTGTTGCAGAATGCAAGTATATTTAAAGATTCTTTACACCCCGCAATAACTATATATTTTAAGTCTGTTTATAGACATTCAGGCCACCTTAAAAGCCAATACATATTCTAGATGTATAGATAAAAAGATCCGGTTTTATAGCGTCCTACGCCTTCCGGTTCCCAGCGACCAGCGTCTTCTATCTTCCTAATCTCCTGGATGCAAATCTCTCTTTGACATTGCTCTTTATATTTCACTTATCCATGTGGTTTTTGGTCTACCTCTGCGTCGTCTTTCGGTAGGTAACCATTGTTGTATTAGTTTTGGGAGTCGTTCATCTGTCATTCTCTCTACATGGCCATACCATGTTAACTGCTTTTGTTAAATTTTGTCAACAATCGTATGTTTCACCTTCATAATCTTTCTTATTCATGCATTCGATATTCTTCCCATTCTTGATTTCCCGGCCGCTCTTCACTGGAAGATACGGTTAACAGTTTTAAATAAGTATTGTTACGAATGAACGTCAGTCACTTGTCGAAGGAATAGAAATTCCAACGAAATTCCCATCGCGATTTTCGGAGAATTCTCCGAACAACTTAGAGAATGTTCGTTTATAGTATGTCAAGGTAACGAATAAGGATAAAGGACCAGAATAGTCCTATATTTTATAAATTTGTAGTAAATACAGTTAGTCGAAAGGTTGACAAATTTTATTTAAAGAGTAAAAATAGGTAAACTGGCAACAGTATCATCAAAAATATTTTCTGTACCTACAAACGTCATAAATTTTTTTTAACTTTAAATGATAAGGTATATATTTGTAAAATATTTATACAGTTTTGATCTGTATCAAGAAAATATATACATACATACATATAGTTACGCCTTTTTCCCGTAGGGGTAGGCAGAGATCACTTGCTTTCACTTGCTACGGTTCTTACACACATCTTTTGCTTCTTTTACTTTCATCAGGGCTCTCATGCATGCTCGCAGGTTGTTGGTACTCTTGACCTGGCCTTTCTTCAAAACAATGTTGATCTGATCGAGATCGATGTTTTCCGAGGTCGACCTCTACTGACTTATCCATTCACACTCGCCTTACAAATTTGCTTCGTAAAACTTCCATTATCCATCCTTTCTACGTGTTTAAACCATCTTTGTAACCACATCTTCTTTTACACCACAGCGTTCTCTTATCTTACTATTTTTTACTTTATCAAACCGAGTCACTCTGGCTATACTTTTCAAACTACTCATCTCCGCAGCATTATTCCTATTTTCATGCTTTTTCTGCCAACCCCAACATTCACTCTCTTACATAAGTGAAGAAATCAAGACACCTCTATGTAATAATAAGGTGCACTAATAGGTACTACCAACCAAAGTAAATAACATAAACCGCTTTATTATATGCAGGGTTACCAATTGAAAACGAAACAAAGCCATTTGCAGGAAACTCGTTAACATTTTAGAAAAACTATCAGAACCGTCAATTTTTTATAAAAGGGGGACACTCTTTTCCAGTTTTTTTGACTTCACTTCTTTTAACCCTAAACGAAGGTAGATTGTAGATTGTAGGGGGGTCGTAAAGGCTATGCAACCTTTCAAGCACCTCGACCTATCAGATCTTTTGTGCATAACCCTTAATCTATTCGAGGTCCGGGATTCCGAGACTTTCAGCAAAATTTATCAGTTTCCTGGAGGCTAAGTTTCTGAAATTAAAGGGCTTTAGGAAAGCCACATTTAGAAACTTAAGCCTCTTACAAAAGCGCTGGGAATTCGCAAAGCAAATGTTCTGCAGTTTCAGCGAAGTTTTCGCAGTAGCGGCAACTATCACTCTCTATTTTGCCCATCTTTTTGAGGTGATACCTCAGAGGGCAGTGTCCATTGAGAAGCCCCGTCACAAGTTTCAAGTCTTTCTTGTCCAACTCGAGAAGCTGTTTAGCTTTCCTTGGCGAAAGGCTTGCTAGCCTTTTCGCTTGTCTTTGTCCTGGCACTTTATGCCTGTGAGATTTCATTTCATCTGTTTCCCAGTGTCGAGCCTCTTTTTTTAAGCGGACTTTGGAAAGTCCAAAAAGGGTTCTGGGTCAGACAAATTGTGTATTTGCCACTTCTTTGGCAAGGCAATCTGCTTCTTCGTTGCCTTTAACTCCTTTCTGACCTGTAACCCACATCAGAGTAACCTGATAGTTCGCTGCCAGTTGTCTCAGAGACTGTAGGAAAGTAAGAATTGCCCCAAAATTTTTAAATGACAATGGGGGTCGAATAAAATGTCTTTTAAAAGCTCTGACAATTTTCTTAACAATAGTCTTTAAATTTTACATTTCCTCCCAAAACTTAAAAAAAAATTACATGTTAAAATTTCAATTTTTTAAATTGCCAACTTACTTTTTAATAAATTAAATGTTTAAACTGATTACCGCCCACTTTCATACAATAATAAAGATTTTATTTAAAACGTTCGCGCACAATCCGAAGTAATTCGACGGCACTCGTCAACGATTCTTTAACGTAAATATTCCAACGACGCTGGTTTTGTTTTAAAGATTTTAGTTTTTAGTTGTCCCCACTTACAAAAATCGAGAGGCGATAAATCTGGAGATCGTGGAGGCCATTTAATGCTGCCTCTTCTCTCAATCCAATGCCGTGGAACACGTTGGAGTAGCACCGTCCTGTTAAAAATAAAATTGATCTCCGTCAAACTGTGGATTATTTTTAAATATATAAGTCAAAGCAGGGTTAATAACGTCTTTTAGTAATTGCAAATACATTTCGCCAGTCAAATTTCCTGGTACAAAAAAAGGACCCATCAGTCGGTAACCGCAAATGCCAGCCCATACATTTAATATCTCCGGTTACTATTTATGCACCTCATGAAAAACTCTTGGGTTTGAATCGGACCAATAGTGGCAATTGTGGTGATTTACCGTCTTGTGCAAGAAAAAACTGCATTCATCGGAAAAACAGATTAAATTGGAACTGTGGATCGCTTCCTGCTCGCGCTCTCATTATTTCGTAAAACTGCAAACGGTGGTCATAATAATTTCAATTAAATTTATGAATTAAACGTTTTTTATATGGATAAAATTTATTCTTCTTTAAAATGGTTTGGATGCTAGTTCGATTGATCCCAGACACAGATGCCAGCTGCCTCGTAGGGTCAAGATTTTTAGAAGTGATAACGAATCGCCACGAAACAATGCAAAGCAATTAATAGGTAACTACTAAATTTATACCATTGGCGTACTTAACTCTAATGAATGACATTTTTACCGTTCGCGATTATTTGTAAATAGGTTTCACATTTAACATCTAATTTGGGCGGAATTTCAAAATTTAAAGACTGTTGTAAAGATGTTTAAAGATTGTTGGAGCGTTTAAAGGACATCTTATTGGACCTTTAATGACATTTTAAACTTTTGGGATAATTTTTACCCTCGCTTGAAGTTGAAAATAGTGAAGTCAAAAATACCAGAAAAAATGCACCCCTTAATCAAAAATCGACGGGTCTGAGTTTTTTTCCAAAATATTGACGAGGTTCCTGCCAATGGCTTTGTTTCGTTTTCGGTTGGCCACCCTGTATAGTATAAAAATAATACATAACGTAAAATATAAAAGTAAAACAGTTTTAATTTAAACGCTTTTTAAACAAAACCATTTAGAGAACAGTTTTTTTAAAAGCATAATTGAGCTAGATCCACGCACCGATCTACCTGTTCGCTCGAATTAAATTTAACTGAGGAGTCAAGATTACCTTCCTGAGATGGAGTCTGTAGAGTTTTTTTTTATTTAATCTTTTTTAATATAAACTACTCTTCTTTAAAAAAAAGTAGGCTTACATGTTACAAATCTGAAAACAAAGTGGCGCTGCAAAAACCTTATGGGATAATAAAATCTTTTGCTTACCGCTATAAAATGATAATTTAATGCAATTTTTGTTTTTATGAATTTTATATAATTCTAAAAATTTTTTTTAATTTTAATACTCGGTGACCTAGTCTTTTTTTTCTTTTTTTTTAATATTCACCTCATTCCAAATTTAGTTTTTAAAAAGCCATATACAAATATTTATAACTTGCTAATTATTTTCTTGTAAAAGTACCATCTATTTACAGTAAATTTTATGGCATTTAGCAGTAAAAATAATTTACCTGTCCAGTGTCCTTATCAAATTTATAGAGTCGTAGTCCAGGATTATTCGGACCGTCATTGGTTCTTCTTGGTGTAACAGAAGGCGCTACCATTGCCCAAGATATTGGTTTACCTGTAACAAAATGCTAATTAAGTTTTTTTTTCCAAAAAAAACCGTCTATTCTTACGGAAGATGATTTAAAATAACGTTTACCTTAATTTTAAAAAAATCAAATACTCATTGTACATGATGCGTACATTTAATTTTTTTTTTAATTACATCGGTTGATAAACAGCTCAACACTCACAGATACCCTTCACCCACTGGAATATAGAAGAAGAGTTGCAGATTGGACATTACTTTTCAGATATTTCCGTGGGAGATGCTCCAGAGAAATAAAAACTCTTATACCACCACTGGCCACATTCGGCCGAAGAACTCGGCACGCTGATCAGTCTCACCCATTTTCTTTTAAGATTAACACTACAAAGACCAATCTCCATTAAAAATCCTTTTTTTACAGAGCTGCTACGGAATGAAACAAGCTTCCAAAATTAGTTTTTTCAGAGAACCATGACCCGCACCTTTTCAAAAAGCGGGTCCACAATAATCTCCTTTCTATAATCTCTCCCCCTTCTAATAGTCGCAGTGTGGGCCGTCCTCGGCCCACACGATAGGTCTACCCTTTTTGCGACTATTTTCAGTAGAAAAAAAAACAATGTCATATCTTTTTGTAACTGTTTTACAGATCTTCACATCCAAACATTAATTTATTTTTTTATTATTTTTTATTAAAAGTAAAGAAAAGGGTAAAGTTCAGTTTAGTAAAAGTTAATGAGTTTGGAAACTTTTTGGATCGAACTCAATAGGAAAAAAATAATTAAATGAAAAGTTGGGAATGTATCCGGAGTAAAAACAAATAGCACGAAAAAAAAAATCTCATGGCCCACATAATTTATTAATATTAAGCTTTGGTGTAATACTTTAAGCCTGTTTTTTTTTGGTGTTTTTTGCAGAGTTTGTAAAAGTTTTTTTTTGTACACTTTTTTTTTAATTTATAAGGTACGGTTAACTAAAGTATAAAAAAAATAGAGCCGAAATCAAAGTGGCGAATGGGCAATCATTCCATCACAATGTCCGGAAATACCCTTGAATCAAGTCCCTTCATCTCGATTTTGGGAGCCATGGTGTCTAATAATATGTCTTGGCATGACCATGTTGCTAACATCGCAAAGTCGGCAAGCCAGAGGCTAGGTTTTCTGTGAAAAGCCAGAAAGTTTTTTAATCCTGATCAACTGTTGACGACGTACAAGGCTCAAATCCGACCTCTACTGGAGTATTGCTCGCATGTTTGGGGTTCAGCACCAAGGCATTCTCTTCGTCTTCTAGATTCCATTCAGAAAAAAACCATTCGCTTGATAAACAGCTCAACTCTTACAGATACCCTTCACCCTCTAGAACATAGAAGAAGAGTTGCAGACCAGTCATTGCTCTACAGATATTTCCATGGCAGATGCTCCAGGGAAATAAAAACTCTTGTACCACCATTGGCCACATTCGGCCGAAGAACTCGGCACGCTGATCAGTCTCACCCATTTACTCTCAAGATTGACACTACAAGGACCAATCTTCATCAAGAATCCTTCTTTTACAGGGCTGCTACAGAATGGAACAAGTTTCCAACTTTTTAAAGCGAGTCCTCAATCATCTAATTTCTATAATCCCTCCCCCTTTTAATAGGTAAAAAAAATCGTCGCATATTCAAAATCCCATAGACCGATAGAGTCACAAACGAAGAAATTTTGCAATTTTGCAATTTATAAATTATTCTATTTTTATGACAGAATTTTACGATCTTTTGAATAATATGATTATTGCATATTAGGAATTTTGTATGAAAAATATGATAATTTATTAAAGGAGTTTTAAAAAACAAAAATAGGAACCCGTTGTGATACATACATATAGTCACGCCTCTTTTCCGTAGGAGTAGGAAGAGACCACTTCCGTCCACTTGCTACGGTTCGTACACACATCTTTTGCTTCCTCTTTCATCAGTGCTCTCATTTATGCTCGTCGGTTGTTGGTACTCAAACGTCGTAACTTTTTTTTAATTTTAAATGATAAGGTATATATTTGTAAAATATTTATACAGTTTTGATACATACACACATACATATAGTCACGCCTTTTTCCCGTAGGGGTAGGCAGAGACCACTTCCTTTCACTTGCTACGGTTCTTACACACATCTTTTGCTTCTTTTTTTTTCATTAGGGCTCTCATGCATGCTCGTAGGTTGTTTGTACTCTTGACCTGGCCTTTCTTCAAAACAATGTTGATCTGATCGATATATGTTCGCCGAGGTCGACCTCTACCGACTTGTCCATTCACACTCGCCTTATAAATTTGTTTCGTCAATTTTTCTTTATCTATTATTTTTACGTGTCCAAACCATCTAAGCATTTCTTTATAATTGTTATAAACAATTGAAAATAGCTCCCGCTTATGAAATGATAAGAAAAAGTTTAAAAGAATATGGTTGACATAAACAGAATATTGTTAATGAAAATTATAATTTGATAGAGACAATTTCAAATCGTTTTTTATAATTTTAACAATAATATCGTGTGGACCTCTCGGGTCTTACCCAGACCACCGATATTTTGTATTTTAAATTAAAATTTAATTAAATAAATCAATAGCAATCATTTTAAAATAAGTTCCCCATGATTAAAAACAAATTAAGCAAATATCTAGCGATCTAAAAAACAGTAACGTTCCATTATTCGTTCAATGTCTTATAAGTTAACCATGTAATTATTCAGTTCCTTATTTTAGGAAAAATATGCAATATTTTTTTAAGAATCTAAACTTAGACGTCGGTCGATATTTCTATAATCATAATTTTACTCACTAAACTTCTGAAAGCCATGACCTATTAGTATTTAGAACAACTACCATTTTTATTATTAACACAAAGAAAATTAGACTTCTGCTCATTGAAACGAAATGTAAAACACACGTCACTAGATTTAAAATAAATACGGGGTGTTTTTTAATTTATGCGGAAAAATTTAGAAGGTGATTGCCCGTATAAAATTATGATAAGTCTACTTGACCTCTAGGGCAGCGGTGCAATGCCGTGCCGCCCTGAATAAGCTGGCAACTAAGTTTAGACTTCACATTGTCTGGGTACCTGGACACAGGGACATACCAGGCAACTGTAAGGTGGACGAGCTAGTAAGATGGGGCACCACCCTCCCAGCTGTGTCTGTCTCATCTCAATAAGAAGTACCGATTGTAAATTTCCGGCTCCTCCTGCACATCAAAGTACTTCAAAAAGCTCCGAACCACCGTTTTAACCTAATTTTTCCCCGCTCATATAAATACGAGGGGTGTTTGATAAGTCAGGGACTTTTTGAATTTTCCGCGCAGTTACTCCAAATGCAACAGTGCTGCCGTCAACTATAATCTATCAGTGGGCAACTTTCTAATTTTGAGCAAGTTACGTCGTGCAGTTAGTATTTGATATCCGTTCAAAGCAGACAACCTCGTGAATTTTTACGAAAATGAAAAAAAGTGAATTTCGTGTGCTGATTAAGCATTACTTTTTACGTAAAAAATCCATCACTGAAACTAAGGAAAGAGTTGATAAAAACTAGGGGGACTTGGCGCCATCAATTTCAATGGTTAAGAAGTGGTTTACAGAGTTCCGTTGTGGTCGTACCAGCACTAGTGAAGCCGAACGTCCAGGTCGCCCAAAAGAAGTGATCACGCCGGAAATCGTCGATAAAATCCATGAAATTATATTGGATATTCGGAGAATGAAAGTGCGTGAGTTGGCTCATGCTGTAAGTTTCTTAACTAAACGGGTACATCATATTTTACACGAATATTTGGACATGAAAAAACTCTCTGCGAGATGGGTGACGCGATTGCTCACACTCGACCATAAGCGCAATCGTGTGACCACTTCAAAAGAGTGTTTGGCGATGTTCAGCCGTAATCCGGACGATTTTTTGCGCCGTTTTGTTACTATGGATGAAACATGGATCCATCACAACACGCCAGAGACCAAGGAACAATCGAAAAAGTGGGTTGCTCGGGGTGAACGTGGACCAAAGAAGGCGAAACAGAGTCTGTCAGCCAACAAGGTCATGGCCACAGTTTTTTGGGATGTACGCGGTGTCATTCACATCGATTACCTCAAGAAAGGTAAAACGATCACCGGCGAATATTATTCAAAGCTTTTGAACAGATTCGACGTTGATTTGAAGTAAAAACGGCCGCATTTGGCTAAGAAGAAGAAAGTGCTGTTCCATCAAGACAATGCACGTGTGCACACTTGTCTAGTCACGATGGCCAAAATCCACGAATTGGGATACGAACTGCTACCCCATCCAGCATATTCTCCAGATTTAGCCCCCTGCGACAATTTTCTGTTTCCAAACCTAAAAAAATGGCTGGGCGGTAAGAGATTTGAGTCGAATGAAGAAGTCATTACCGAAACAAACGCGTATTTTGAGAGCTTTGAAAAACCTATTATTTGGAGGAAATAAAAAAATTAGAAAAACGCTGAACTAAATGTATCGAACTAAAAGGTGATTATGTAGAAAAATAAAATGTTTATTTGCGGAAAAAAATTTGTTTTATTCAAAAAGTCACTGACTTATCAAACCGCCCTCGTACGTCCAATCTTAAATTTTTCCCAGAATCAATAGATTTGGTGTAACAAAAGGAAATACAATATTATAATAAACTAAATACTTCCTCTTCTTCTTTCTACTTCATTAATAGGCTCATGCCTGTTTTACTTCTGTTTTTAGCCTCAATTGATGTTGTCCGACCATCTTTTTCTCGGTCGTCCCATTGATCTTCTTCCATTTGGCGATTTGTCTCTTGCTTTTCGTACTGTTCTATTTTTTGTCATTCTTTTAATTTATTGATTCCACTCTATTTTTTTTTTGGTCCACCTGTTTATTTTCTCTATACCACCAGTAAATACTATACTCTACCAGTATGCAGTTGTTAAAACATTGATGGGGCGTTGGTCGACATTGTTTCCCTAAATTTAACAAATACGTAATACAGTCATTATTTCACAAGACTTGCTGTATCTTTTCAAAAAACATCTCTCCAAGCTTTACTGACTGGTATGCGAAATACTTTTTGGAAGTAATAGGAGAACACTGTAAAATAATAGGCCTTGAAATAAACACGAAAAAAACAAAATACATGATAGTGACCCGTGAACCTAACACTTTCAGAAACTCCAGTCTAACACACGGAGGCGAGCCAATCGAGCGTGTAAACAAGTTGAAATACCTCGGAACATGGCTTAATAAAGACTGGACATCCGATTTAGATATAAAATGTCACATAGAACAAGCTCAAAGTGCATTTGTAAAATTTAAGAGCGTTCTCACAAACGCAGACTTTGACTTGAACCTTGGAGTGAGATTTAAAAAGTGTTACATCCGGTCAGTACTTTTACGTGGAATGAAGGGATGGACCTTAAAAGCGACCATAATGAACAAACAGGAAGTCTTTGAAATGTGAATATACCGCAAAGTACTTAAAATTCCATGGACGGCACGAGATACAAATGAGAACGTTCTTAGAAGGATGAAGAAAGACAGAGAACTACAAACGACAATCAAGAAAATAAAAACGGGGTAACTAGGACACATAATGCGTTACAAAAAATACCAATTATTACAGCTAATTATCCAAGGAAGGTACGAAGGTAAAAGAGAAATGGGAAGGAAAAAGATGTCATGATTACGCAATGTAAGACAATGGACCGGACTGAGAACGATAGATGACCTAATACAATAAGAGACGGGAATAAAATGGAAAATGTGGTCGCAAAGATTCAGTAATGAATACGCATGAGAAGAAGAAGAAGAATGCCAATAAATTTACTTTGCAAGAAGAACAGATTGTAGTTAAATTTATTTGGACTACAATATAGAAACGAAATTTTCTTCTTTTGAATTTGTAAAGTTTTAGATATTAATCAACAATAAATATTTAACTTTTTGTTTAAAAACTGCCTTACCTATTATGGGAAACCGTAAAAGAGAATAAATAACACGATAATGGAATTTATTTAATTGTAAAATGTTAAACCGTAATACCGTTTAAAGCCGAAACTGCATACATTTATTTTGGTGCAACGCTTGAGCATTTCACAAATGTAATATTTTTAATATAATATGTGGTTTCCATTAATTATTTTCAGTTGTAAAATATGTTGCAAACTAAACAAAAAAATTAAAAATGAGAAATACAATTAAAAATTGTTCAGTGCAAAACTCAGACACTGTAATTAACATTTCATGTACCTTACAGCACTTTTGTTAGTTAATATGACTATGTGTTTAAAATTCAGTTTAATCTTGTAAGGTTAAAATATTTAATTTTAAACACCTTAAATATTTTTTTTTAAAACTATTATCAAATATTGAAATTTTTATTTAAATCTCAGTAAGAAAAGTGGCTCTTTTCTGTCACTCAGCTAATAAATACTTTTATGTTCTAGAACGTAAACGACTTTTACGTTCTAGAACGTTAATGTTAAACAATTGGTCATATGTTATTTACGAATTTATTAATTAAATACTTAAAATACAAGTACATTAGTTTTGACACATAATAATAATAAAATATTATCCTAGACCATAAAGTTGAAGGCTTTACTTTTTTAATTTTATGTTCGAAGTATGCTAATAACACAGATTCGGACACTTTCTGAATGCTCTTGGGACTGCACCACTCTTTGAATTGGGTATAGGCAACTTCGTACTGTCTTGATAATTTCTGGGGGATTAATTGTGAAACCGCACTTTGTGCCGTTTTCAATACTTTGCTGGTAAAAAGTCACCATCATTTTCAGAACTTATTTCTAATTAAACACTTTGGAACAATGACTTTGTAGGTGTAATAGTATAAAACGTTACGAATCAGTGACGGATCAGAAAGATAAGTATTCATATATGGGCCATCACAACACCTAACTTATCTTAAGTAAAGATAAAAACTATTTCAAACATAACAACTATTATAATTATTTATCTTGTATGGATCAGGTCCTTTTATTACGAGGTATAGTCGAAAAATTCTTGGCTAGAAGTCAAAAGGTCTATTGCACTTTTATAGACTTGGAAAAGGCCTATGACAGAGTGGTGAGTAGTAAATTGTGGTCTACATTGTCTATGTATGGGGTGAGTGGTAGTATAATACGAGCACTAAAATAACTTTACGGGGATTTCACTGCTTGTGTCAGAATAAACGGAGCTTGCACGGACTGGTTTAACATCAAAAAAGGTGTGAGACAGGAATGTGTGGCTTCGCCATGGCTGTTTAACTTATATATAGACAATTGTTTAAAAGATCTGAAGGAGAGTGCGTATGGATTGAAAATGAATGATTTGATCGTCAAATGCCTTCTTTACGCCGATGATCAAGTCATATTAGCGTTATCTGAAGAGGAGTTGCAGGTGATGGATAATGTTATGCATAATACCCTAAAAGTCAAAGGGATAAAAATAAATGTGAGAAAAACTAAAGTAATGGTTTTTAAAAGAGAAGAAAGCATAACAAAACTGTGTAGTTTCGATTAAGGGAGAAAGAGTGAAAGAAGTAAATGAATTTGTGTACTTGAGTTCAAAGTTTACTAGAGATGGTAAGTATGACAGTGACATTGAGCAAATGGTGTTGGCAGGAAAACAAATGAATGGGGCACTGCATAGCTTTATGAATAGCCAGAAAGTGTCAAAAAAGGCACGTCTGGCAGTGCATAAAGGTGTGTTGGTTCCTAAGCTTATGTATGGTAGTGAATGTTGGGCCAAATTGTTTCAAAATATTTAGAGCTTCCAACTACTTTCGGTTATACTGGAAGTTGACTATAACTTGCTTATTTTAAATAGAACATCTTGTATATTATTACGTATTTAGATAAAGCTACTATTGAAGATTCTTACAATAGAGGGTTTTGCTACCTTACACTAAGTGTTTTACGAGATATGACCATTTTATCACGAAAACGTGTCTGATTTGACACCCTGTATCTTTATAATTAATGTATATTTTTTTTTTTTTGCATTATGTTTTTTTAGTTTTGTGTATTTTTACTAAACTTGGTCATTTGTTATTAAAATAATGATTATTGTACAGAGTGATTCAAAACGCATATTTAAAGCTTTCTTAACGTTCCTAAATGAATCATCCTGTACTTTATAACGTTGTTAGACAAAACTTTTACTGCTCTTAAGTTTCGTTAACAACTTTCTATACCTAAATCAAACCGTTATCGAGATATTCATCTTTTTATTAACCAAATGATTAAGTTAAGTAAAAATACACAATACTAAAAAAACATAATGCAAAAAAAAATGTTTAAGGGTGTCAAATCGGACACTTTTTATCGAGTATAGTTCACTTCCGGTATAATCGGAAGTATTTGGAGGCTCTAAAAATTTTAGATCAATTCGGCATATCCACCAGTATATTTTGACAAAAAATGTACAAAAATCCTTACCTACATTTCTTCCATAAATAAGTTAAATTTTTTTGGAACGCCTTGTATTATATTTTGCTTGTCACATGAATTTAAAGAGGCTTTTAAAAACCATTATATTTTAAACAACCAACAGACTTTATATTTTTATATTCTTGTTTTGTTTAACATAAATTCAACTGTTCCTGAAAGGTAACGGGTTTTTTTTGTTATTGGCTTACTTTAACAATCAAAACCAGACGAATAATTCCAAGCCGAAGGAAATACAAAGAGCAAACAATTTGTCTTTGATCTCAAAAAAATATATAGAAATTCTGTACGATATGTATCAGCACATTGGAAAAAATAACCCCAGAACATATATTAAGGGTCACCTTTTGTTCTATACAAAATCAAAAGCAAATTTGCATTACAAACAGATTCTTTAATATATATGTATTCCAAACCAGTTTTTAAATTCAATTTATCAACAGTGAATTTAACAAGCAACAAAAAACCCCGAAACAGAAAAATATAGTGTGTTTTTATTTTTTTAATTTACTTTCAGGGATTTATTAACAAGTTTTGTTTTTTTTAAAATTTCCTGTATGTAAATTAAAAAAAAATTAACAGTACAAAAATAAATCATTGTTACGCCTATGGGTTCTTTAAAATTAGTAAACACACTTAAAAATGTATTGATTATATTCAAAATACAATTCACAGCACAAATATACTAGTTTCTGACCATGTACTTATACAATCCTATTGAAGCTACGATTTTTATGATAGACTCCGTGGTCGAGACTCGCCGTAAAAAATCGATACTCAAAGTTTACGAGAAACGAAAAATATGACAGTAACATTAAGCGAATGGTGTTCGCAGTAAAACAAATGAAAGGGGCCTTGCATAAATTTATGAGCAGCCAAAACGCGTCAAAAAAGGCACGTCTGGATAGGATAAATGCTGCGGAGATGAGTAGTTTAAGAAGTATAGCCGAAATGACTCGGTTGGATAAAGTAAAAAATGGTAAGATAAGAGAACTCTGTGGTGTAAAATTAGATAAGGTTACAAAGATAAATTTTTTTTTTTGAAAATAGTCGCAAAAACGGTAGACCCATCGTGTGGGCTGCGGATGGCCCGCACTGCGACTATTATAAGGGGAAGGGATTATAGAAAGGAAATGATTGTGTACACGCTTTTTAAAAAGTTGCAGGTCATAGTTATCTGGAAAAACTGATTTTGGAAGCTTATTCCATTCCGTAGCAGCCCTGTAAAAGAAGGATTCTTGATGAAGATTGGTCCTTGTAGTGTCAATCTTGAGAGTAAATGGGTGAGACTGATCAGCGTGCCGAGTTCTTCGGCTGAATGTGGCCAATGGTGGTACAAGAGTTTTTATTTCTCTGGAGCATCTGCCATGGAAATATCTGTAGAGCAATGATTGGTCTGCAACTCTTCTATGTTCTAGAGGGTGAAGGGTATCTGTGAGAGTTGAGCTGTTTATTAAGCGAATGGCTCTTTTCTGAATGGAATCTAGAAGACGAAGAGAATGCCTTGGTGCTGAACCCCAAATGTGCGAGCAATACTCCAGTAGAGGTCGGATTTGAGCCTTGTACGTCAACAGTTGTTCAGGAGTAAAAAACTTTATAGCTTTCCACAGAAAACCTAGCCTCTGGCTTGCCGACTTTGCGATGTTAGCAATATGGTCATGCCAAGACATATTATTGGACACCGTGACTCCCAAAATCGAGATGGAGGGACTTGGTTCAAGGGTATTTCCGGACATTGTGATGGAATGATTTGAGGAATTTACTTCCTTGGAAAACGTGGCAATTTGTGTTTTTTGGGCGTTGAACTGAACAAGATTGTTGGTTCCCCACTCGACGATTGCTTTAAGGATCTCTATTGATGGAATCAATCTGTTCCTGCCTGAGTCTATTTGTATCATTCACCGAAAGTGATCGATAGGATGAGAAAGTTGAGACAAGTGTGCTATCGTCTGCGAAACTGTAAATGGGGTTCGTGGTGGTTTTCAAAAGGTCGTTGATATGTAAAAGATATAAGGTGGGGGACAGGATGGAACCCTGGGGGACCCCGGCATTAGTTTTAAACGCATCAGAAGAAATACCGTCAACTGCCACATGTAAGGAGCGATCTTGCATGAAGCTCAAGAGCCATTGGCGCAGTTTGGTTGGGAGACCGTAGGCAGATAATTTACTTAACAATGCCTGGTGCCAAACGCGGTCAAAGGCTTTAGATATATCCAAGGCTATTGCACGGGATTCACCAAACTTTTTAATAGTGTTTGTCCAGAGCTGAGTGACATAAGCCAGCAAATCTCCAGTAGACCAAAGTTGTCAAAATCCATATTGTCTGTCATGGATTATCTTAAATTTCTCCAGATATTTGATAAGTTCTGTGTTAATCGCTTTTTCCATAACTTTGGATATGACTGAGAGCAATGCAATAGGGCGATAATTTGCAGGAATATTCTTCTTTCCTTTTTTCGGAATCGGTTGGACTTAAGCGTTTTTCCACATGGACGGAAATACTCCTTTGCTGTATGATAACTTGAAAAGTCTACAGAGAACTGGGGTGAGCTCTTGAGCACAGGTCTAAAGGAAGATTGACGAAACAAATTTATAAGGCGAGTGTGAATGGACAAGTCGGTAGAGGTCGACCTGTGCGAACATATCTCGATCAGATCAACATTGTTTTAAAGAAAGGCCAAGTCAAGAGTACCAACAACCGACGAGCATGCATGAGAACACTGATGAATGAAGGGGAAGCAAAAGATGTGTGTAAGAACCGTAGCAAGTTATAGGAAGTGGTCTCTGCCTACCTCTACGGGAAAAAGGCGTGACTATATGTATGTATGTATATGTATGTTTTATTAATACGTTTATTACAATAAATATTGCAATAATTATATATGACAGGAAGTTTTAAAATATAAAAATAAATAATCTCACCATTGGTGCTATAAATAACCCGAAATGTATCGGAATGTAAATGTCCAAAATATTGTCCGGCTATAATGCTAGCATACTTCCTGACAATCTCTAAATATATCTTGTTGTGTTGATTCAAGTAGGCGTAGTGGTTGGAAGTAGAAGAAGGGCCTCCGCGTTGCCGTTCGTTTGATCCTGGTGGAACGTGACCTATTAAATATGCCTGTAACAAGATTTTTATTTTATTTAACATTGTAGGTATTAATCCATTAAAATAATAAAGATGACAATAACATAAAAATAACTATTTTGATAGTCACCAATTACTATTGAACCTTCTTACATTTTGAAAAATAATTTAAATAAATATCAGTGGTCTTGGTGCGACCCAAGAGGTCCACACGACTAACTTGCAATTGAAAAAATGAAAAAATACCATGTTTTGTTGTTATAATTATTAATATTTTAATTAATAAAAATATTAACATATTACCAAATTCTGCAGTCAAAAAAAAAATTATATTATTCAAAAGATCAAAAAATTCTGCATTAAAAATGGTATAATTTATAAATTGCAAAATTCAGGTAGTTAGCCATTTTTTTTAGTTATTTGATTCTGCATAAAAAACAGTTTAACCGATTTTACTAAACTACTATTTTACACACACAGTCGAGCACTATTGTATTCGACTCTGAGGACCTTGGAATGTGGAGATATATATGTCAAAATGCGGGATTCGCAAAATCGGACCCATTACTATAACTTCTACTGGAAAGTTAATAATAAAAGTTGCATAAAAATATATTTATTTATTATTCTTGCTAAAAGAGTTTTTTGTATTTAATTTACACAAAAAAAATTATTTACTTAACATTATTTCATTATTTTAAAAATAGACCATAAATTTGTTAATTTCAAATAAAAAAAAATTATCTAATTATCTATTAAAGATAATGTCATGTAATGACTAATAGTTAACAAATAGATTATTTTCGTATATAATTGCGGCGTTGCCGGCGTTGACTTAATTTTTGTGGACAATAATATTAAGATATAAATCCTAATGCTATTGTTTTTTTGCAAACCGTTGACTTAAGAAAAAATGTTATAAGACTATTTTACTCTGCATACTGAATTATGTTTTGTGTCTAAAGGAACGCACTATTTTCTGGAACACCCTGTATACAATGCCTAGACATTTTGTAGAATGCTGGACTTTACACTCTCGTTATTATATCTACTCCTACATTATTAAAATAAAATTTATTTCGGAACTAAAAAGGTATCTACACTGTGTAGTTGTTGACGATATTTGTAAAATCCTACTTAATCGTTAGGTTTTGCATCACTATTTTTATTAAAGCATGTGATTTTATAATCTATAAACTTAAAAAATAAAAGTCTGTCAATTTTACAGTTTAAGGTATTTAAGAAGGTGGGTAGCACACTGTTTGGGAACTACAAGTTCTTGTTTTAATTACACTGGCGAGACTAATGAAAGTTTAACGACATAAAAGTTTTGTAAGTTGTTTTAAAACGTCTGCTGTAATTGATCCAAAACCTTTATATATCAAAAATGGTGCGAAGAACAAATACCTGTGCCAAAATAAAAAATTAATTTTGTTAGGCGAGAATAAGGGACAAAAAATGGGACATACCACAGAGTTTAATAAAAAACCATCGCCTAAATTTAGTAAGTATCTACCAAACCAGAATAATCGAACAACCAAGACTTTGCTTTTTCTTTTAATAGTGCATTATAATATTTTGATAGTAGTCTATTTATAGACTTAACAAAATTTCAAAATAACATTGGACTGGCAGAAACAACATATAGTTTTGGCAAGAAAATGAGAAAAACATAGTGCTAAGAACTGACCAGACCAAAGTTTTTAATGATAAGGAAAAAGAATTTACAACCCAGCACATATACAGAGGATTTATTGAGAATATCCAATCTCTGAATTGTAGATTTTGGACCTAAAAATATGATTATTCTGTCCAACGTGCCTTTTACAAATATTGTTAGTTTACGAAATATCGAGTGTTTGAAGTTTAAATATGGATATTAATTTTTGCAATAATTTTTAAAACATTTACAATTTATATTTAAAAATTGGCAATTCGAGGATTGCTATTTTGGACTCAAATTTAGCATTGCTAATAAAGGGCTCAAGTTACACTTAGTTGTGTTTGGTAAATCAAAGCACATTTTTTTTTGAGCCGAACCATGAAAAAAATATTAAAAGGTTTTAAATTCGACAAAAAAATTAACTCTTTTTTAATTCATAAACTGGTATAGAGTTATTTGCTTCTAAAAAGTTCAATCAATTTAAATTTTTAAAAAATATTATTCTCTAAATGTGTAACAATAATAAATTAAAAAACAAAAACAGAAAACTTTAAACTAAATGTTTAAAATGCCCACCATTTACTTCAATATACTTTATGATCCGCTTTCGCAAAAATCTATTAATATTAAATAATGATTAAAAATAACAGACAAGGGTTATTTGATATTAATAGATCTTCTCGAAAGCGGATCATAAAGTATATTGAAGTAAATGGTGGGCATTTTAAACATTAACTTTGAAGATTTTTGTTTTGTTTTTTAATTTATTATTGTTACACATTTAAAAAATCAATTTTTTTATAAAATTTAATTTCATTAAACCTTTTTAAAATAACTCAATAACCGATCGAGTTGCATAAATCAAACAGCGTAACTTTTTAGTAGAATTAACCGCCTTTTAACATTTTACTCCCAATTCAGCCAGAAATAAAATTGCTCTGATTTACTGAACACAACCAAGTGTAACTAGCGCTCTCTATTAGCAATGCTAAATTAGAGTCCAAAATGGCAATACTCACGCCAAAAAACGTAAAATTGCCAATTTTCAATTCTTCTTCATGCGTCATGTCCGGTCGCCTGGACGTTAGCGATTACTGTAGAAAGTGCGTCTCTATCTTCTGCACCCCTGAACACGTCAACAGTGTTACAAATGCCTGTCTACTTTCTGATGTTTCTCAGCCAAGAGATTTGCCTTCTTTCAACTCCCCGTCTGCCTTCTATTTTTTCATTCATAACCAACTGAACAAGATTATACTTTTCTCCGCGTAAGATGTGACCAAGGCAAGTAATCTTGCGATATTTCACTTGGACCATTATTTGTCTTTCCACCCTGGTTCTTCCCAACACTTCATCAATGGACAGCAGATCAGTCCACGGAGCCCTCAGCATTCTACGAAGAATAAACATTTCAAATGCTTCTATCCGATTTATTGAGATAACCTTTTAGGTCCAGCATTTCACCACATACCAAATAAAACACTTCACCATACGCTGGCGTAATTTAAGGTTAAGGTTATCGTCAAAAAAAGTTTTCGCATTCGTTGGAAAGTTGTTCTTGTCATTTCGATTCGACATCCTATCTCAACTTCGGGGTCCAATATGTCCGTTAATATACTTTCCAAATATTTAAACTGGCTGACACGCTCTATTACCTTCCTCTTAAGATTGAGCTGCTCGTTCTCGTAGCTATTTCGGCTAAATATCATAAACTCGGTTTTTTTAACATTAAGATAACACTGTCATTCGCATATCTGATGGTATTCAGTAAAACGCCGTTTATTTTAATTCCGTACTCCGCCTCTTTCAAGGCTTCTTTAAAGATTTTGTCGGAGTAAAGATTAAACAAAAGGGGTGAGAGAATACAGCCCTGTCGTACACCTCTTTCGATTTTCATTATAGGTGTAGTCAGCATACCGACTCGTGCTTGGATTGGAAATTGTAAAAACATGAAAAATATTGCAAAAATTAAAATTCATATTTAAACTCTAATCACCTGGTATCTCGGAAACTAGCAATTTTTGTATAAGGCATATTGGCAGGATCATTATTGTTGGAAATCAGTACTTCCAACTGTATAATTCCTATTTGAGAAATTCCTTGATTTTTGAAACTATTTAGTACGGCCCTGACGCCTCAAGAAAATCATCTAAAAAACAATGTCACGTGCTTATTTTTTTCCCTTCTACAGTTCCATTATTAATTGTGTCTCTGATGAGTTTCGTATTCCTTAGTTACTCGTAAGTAGGGTTGCATACCGTACTTTGTTGCAACTTTAATATATCATCCGTTGTAAATAGTGTTGCATACCTAGTAGTGATAGGATTATTGTTTGGTTTGATTTCTGTGTGGATGGGGCTGGCTAACAGCACGGACGAGGCGATTGTGGAGCCCGGACTGGAGAAGATTGTGGGTTGACGTTTATTCCGTGTCATTTTCTTGATTTCCGGCCTAGGAGTGTCAGTCGTTGGGTGAGATTCTTCGAAGTCGGGTGTTGGTGAAAGTTGTTGGGATGGTGTGATATTAGCACGTGAGCAGAACTTCTACGGTTTTTTTTTCATATCTGGCTGTATTTGGGCCATCTTAAATGGATTTTGAAGAAAAACCATTTATTGTGATAACAAAATTCACGGCGATAAAGGGTAGTTACCCCTTTGGCCTATAGTAGTAAAAAACAGATCGAGCCAGCTTTACTAAGTTACGCAGCGAAAGACGTCGTCGAAGAGCAAGTGAGTCGGCAGGCAACAGAGGTTAATAATATTTTAAGGTTTAGAATTTAAAATTGATTGACATTGAACATTCTTAATCAATCACCCTGTATAAGAAACTTAAAGTTTAGTTTTAAGTCTATGGGTAAAGATAGGACTGGATAAAGAAACTTTAACACTACATAAAAGTAAACACAATAAACTTCCAAAGCTCACGGCAAAAAGGCTTATGGCACGCACCATACAAATTTATTATTATAAATTAAACCGTTATTAATATTAATTATTATATTGGACTACATAAAATGAATGATACCTACCTATTTGATTTGGATTAAAATGTGTAATGAACATTATTATCTAGTATAGTGGATCCTCAACTTACAATAAAATTCCGGTTTAATAGCTATCCACTTTGTGTAAGCATATAGTTTTGGTCAAAAACACTACCCGGAATTTTGAAACTTGTCGCTCGTCTGAGTTTTAGTTTAGTATGGGTCGTATGTAATTTGGATCGATATCATTACACATCTTCATTGGTCCAAAGCACTGAAATAATATCTAGACCCCTGGAAGGCTTTGTAACTTCTAAATTGGAAATAATAGCTCATCAGTATACTAAAACTTTCTAACGTTCTAAAAGTTGGCAGTTTTAAAAAAATTAAATTAAATTTGATGATACATTTTACGACACAATTTTTATTTACCCCAAAAATACTGTTGGGTTTATTATTTTTAAAAAAAATTAGTCAATTTTGGTTTGGTAACAATTGTTACACTTTAAATTTTATTACATTGTTACGATATTTAGTTCTTTCTTGGGTTCAGTGATTCTAAACTTTCGATATAGTAACAAAACAATCTTTATTCTAATATTTTTACACGATAAACTTAAATTCTACAAATCACATAAATATTCACTTAGATATTTAACTAATTACAACTATTTGAATTTCATAACTCATAAACACTTTTTAAACTAAACTGTCCTCTTGTCAAGACCGCTGTCCTTTTTATATTTCTCAAAAATAATTCCAGCTTATTTCGCGAAACCGATGAAACCATCTCGAAGTCTCTGGGCGCGGCGAGTGTATATTAGACGGAGGCCGACAAAGCGCTTCATTAATATGCACCCCAACCGTGGTCGACCCTTAGACGCCGACGAACAGGGCTGGATTGTAACAATATTTTTACAGCAATTAAGTTTTTGGCAAAATTCACCGGTTTCAAATAATTAACTTATACATAGACGATTGTTTAAATTTAAAATATTTGAAAAAGTTTGCATATGGATTAAGAATGAATAAGTTAATCGTCAAATGCCTCCTTTACGCCGATAATCAGGTCATATTAGTATTGTAGTGTACTCCTTTTTGCAGTATAAAACCTCTTCGTTATCTTTTCTTTTCTTTTTTTTGTTATTTTATATTAAACTAGCAGACCCGGCAGACGTTACCCTACCCAAACGTTGGCTTGCCCGCTTTAAAAATATCGCTATTAAACTCAGCGACCCCGAAAACTATAAATTCGACACTAATATCGGCGTTTTTAATTGTTTTTATATTCCATTTCTTTACCACTTCTTTCGTAGAGATGCTAAAAAAATTGGGAATGTCACTATCAAACTCAGCGACCGCAAAAACTATAAATTCGTTACCAATATCGGCGTTTTTAATAGTTTTTATATTTCATCCCCTTTTGTAGGGAATTATTGGGACAAAGACTATCCCATCTTACAAGTTGGAGCAATAATTACACATTTACAAAATTTTAATAAAATCTGACTATGAATTTGACACTTATATCAGCCGTTTTGATAGTTTATATATTTCATTCCCTTTCCTGATCCGATCGCTACCAAAATTTACAGGAACACCTGCGGGGCTAATATAAAGATTGCCAAAAAATTTCAGTAAAATCGGTCAAGATGTATTTCAGTTTTTGCGATACTAACGAACGGCGATTCACACACACACACACACACACACACACACACACACACACACACACACACACACACACACACACACAAAAATAAACAAATAAAATTAAAAGGAAAAAAAACATATAAGCATTTATATATATATATATATATATATATATATATATATATATATATATATATATATATGTATACAGGTATAAAAATATATTAACTGTAAATCTTTGTTAGAGGTTTTTTTTAATTTATTTGGGTAGCAATTAGTTTACATTTCTTCTCTGTATAAATAGTTTTGACATTTAGTACCTAGGACAAAAAGTGACACTGACTTATTATATCAAATTTCTTTCAAAAACAACATTTTATGTTCCTCTTTGTGATAATTTTTTAATAATTTCATGTTAGTAAGTATATATTTTGTAAATTAATTTTTCATATATTAATTAAAAATATTATAGAATAGTCTTTAAAAAGAAAATAAACATTTTCGAAAGCTTGACTGACAATCAGGATGCTTTAAAAGCACTGAGCTCCAACAAGATAAATTTTAAACTTGTATGGAATTGCGTCGAATCCTTAGAGTACCTTGGTGCGAACAACAGGGTGACCCTACTGTGGGTACCTGGGCGTCAGGGGGTGGAAGGAAACGAAAAAGCCGACACCCTTGCAAAACAGGAAGCCGAATCTGTGTTAACTGGACCAAAACCGGTTTTTGAAATCACCACAAGTGCCGCCAAAACAATTTTTTCGGACTGGGCGGAGAGGAAAATACTTACGTACTGGTCCGACATACCAGGGTTAACCCACTCGAAGGCGTTTCTACCGTTACAACCCTCGAGAAACACAACTAAGCAGATCCTAGAATGGAGCAGAAATGACCTGCGCATTCTAACAGGACTGCTTACAGGACACTGTCGTCTAAGATACCACCTCAGAAAGATAGGTCTGAACCAACAAACGGACTTTCGGTTCAGCTGCGTGGAAGACGAAACTGCTGAAAATATACTATGTTCATGCCCCGGCCTGGGAAAAATAAGGTTCAACATATTTGGATACACCAACCTAGAACCTACCGATTTTAAAATAATCTCACCCTATACAACCATGAACTTCGTAAGAAGGGCTGGATTGTGCGATACACTGTGACCTCTAGGGGTAAGCCACAATAGACCTACTAAGGGTCGCGGTGGAGGGGCGACCACGCCCCACTCACATGATACCTAAGCTCGACTGAAAAAATTAAAAATTTTTATTGAATTGGTTACTCCTAACTGCTACCCAAATAAATTAAAAAAAAACCTCTAATATGTATGTATATATTTTTTTGAAAAATTTATAGAAAACTATATTATTATTATGGTAAACTATAAACATTTTTGACAGCGTGGATGGATGTGACAAATGTCTAACTGATTTTTTTTAAAAAATCAGCTAATTTCACTGTCTGTCACCTACATAATAGGTTCATGTGAGTCGATTATGTATTAAAAAACAACTTCGGATGAATAAATCTAATAATTTCTTCTCTTACTTAACAAGCATCTGCATATGTTATCCGAAATGGGGTATTATACCCGATTAGGTATCAGATTAAATTCAATGCCTGTCGCGGCATATAGCCAGAGGAGTAGTTGTTTTTAATACATAATGGACCCACATGAACCTATAATATAGGTAACAGTTAGTGAAATTCGCTGGTTTTTTAAAAAAAATCAGTTAAACATTTTATATATATATATATATATATATTTATATATATATATATATATATATATATATATTTATATATATATATATATATATATATATATATATATATATATATATTTATATATATATATATATATATATATATATATATTTATATATATATATATATATATATATATATATATATATATATATATATATATATATATATATATATATATATATATATATATAAATATATATATATAGAAGTGCATTAAAAATAACTAATCCGTCATCTTGTGTTTTTTGCCATGTTGGATTAAGAATGCTCAATCTTTTAAAGATATCTGCTTTAAATTTGGGTTGCAAGATTTTACCCGGACAAACATACATACACTGCAAGTTAAATGAAAGCTTTTTTCGCAAATCGCTAGAAAATTTTGACATTCCAGACAAAGTCAAGATTTCCCAACTGTTAGGAAATATTCATTTTCTTGCTGTAAGGAAATGATAATTTCCTACAGTTTTAAGTGTTCTACATAAATGATTAAAAACACGTTGTCTTGGCTTGCGCCTCGACTTGGCAATCTTCACAGTCGTACAGGAATGTTTACCCGATAAACAATGTACTATTAATATAAGACTGATTTCGTTACTATTTTGTAAATTAAAATATTTAAAAATTATTAAATATTTACATTTATATATTTTGACTTTATTATATTAAGTAACTGACCGCTATCGGTGCGAAGTAATCGCACGGGTCACCTCTAGTTTCTACTAAACCAATCTTCAACCCGACCAGTATGAACTTTGACTGGACTATTACAATTTTATCAATCGATTTAATAAGTCGATGTTTTCGGTTTTTACTTAATATTATTGTTACTTTTGCCAGTAGGTGCCACGCGCGCATATTCTCAGGATCATGGACGGTAAGAAAATATACATAAATATTTTCCCTTATTGCACCCTAAAATAAGTGGTTTAGCTAAACCAAGATTAATGATATAATTATTTAAAGTTACAAAACGGGTATATATGTTTTAAAATTAAATTAAAATGATGAAAGCTTTTGCGAAAATTGCTCGTCAAGTTAAATGTTTAATTATTTAAAAATACAGCCGCCATTGAGATTTTAATTTAAAAATACATTAAAAAGAAAAGTGTAAAAATTTCTTAGAGTTTATGTACACGTATATCATACGAAGCAATTAAAATGTTACTCCTTTAAAAGTAATTAAAAAAAAATGCTTATTAAAATTTAACTGCAGTTTATTAAACTTTATTTAAAAATGTGTTTGCAATGTGGTCCCATTAGTAAGGTAAACATTTTTTTTTTGTTATTATAATAAATACAAAAAAAAATATAAAAACAAAATTGATATGCATCTTAGATGCATATTCCAAAATAATTTATTAATATAATTATTAATTTTAAACGCAACCAGATAGACTGTGACGATTTACTTTGAAAATTTATATTTAACAAATTTATTTATAACTTTTTTATACAATTTATGTAAATACCAATATTAACCTTAGAAATGAATGAATAAATGAAATTTATCTACTACGCTACTGTCCAAAAAGATCGAACGTATTTTAGACTGTTCTATAGTAGGTTCTTGATTTGTCACTACCGCACTGAAACATTCTCGTCATATGATTTGACAAATGAGCGCGCGGTGGTAAAATTGGCCGTCAGATAGACGTCAACCAATTTTCCAAGAGGTCAGTACTGTCAGTTATCAGCTGTGCACTTGAGGTAAAGTTTTGTGTATAAAATTTGCTGTTTTATGCGTAAAGTATATAAATAAATATTTGCTGCTCATAATAAGTCTTAGTAAACTGCAGATCAATAATAAAAAAATCGAGTTAAGATCACTTTAAGGTTAAAATCGTCATAGCTTTAGGGACCCTTTATCTCCTTAAATGTTATCAATTTTTTTTAAGTAAAATTTCTTTAACAAAGTTGTGATTTAAACTGGATAAAAAAAATTGGTTGTCTGTAAAGTCGGTTTACGGACGATACGTTTACGTGAAAACGTTACAAAAAAAAAATTAGAAATCGTATACTTTTATAAATTAAAATGAATTAATATCACCTAATTATCATTATTTTATATAATATAAAGAAAGAGTTAATTAAAAATTACAATTTTTTCGATAAATTAACATTTATTTGAACTCGTTAATTCAAATATTTTCTGTCTCTCTTCTACTCGTACGCATCGGACGATAAAGTGAAAGAGAGATAGATGCGTCACAAGCCGAACGATTAGGCCGATCGTACCTCTCTATTGCTTGTTCCGCGCTCTCGCTTGCACGCTCGGCTCAAGCGGAACGTGACAATAAGTCATGCTTTTTCGTGCGTGTAGCCGGCGTTCATCGATTTATAAGACGTTATCACGTCAAAAAAGCGATATTTAAAAAAACAAACACATAGATCTATGGAATTTAGCCTGCGAGAGTTACACTGTTTTATACTTCTTGGTCTCCTCTTTGTGTCGTAGCATTCCCACTCTTGTTTAAATATATAACATGATGTAACAAACTTGTATATTATTACATATTGTAAAAGGATTACGCGGCCATCATTTATTTATTTCTCCAGAAGAAAAATCACCGTTCGTTTTATTTAAACTCTAACACATCCGGTCAGTCTGTTGGTAATATTTTATTTTATTAATCAAGTCAATATCTTGTTAAATATTGCAATTTCTATATTATTTTAGACAGTATATAAAATTGCAGATATTATACATAAATATTTCATTAAATATTACACAGTTCAAGTTTTATTATATATTAATAAAAACGGTTTTTCCGATTGAAGATCTATGAGCGCCAGCTGACAGTTAACAGTTAGATTCATAAGTTGGCAATTTTATATATGTTTTTAAAACGTTGTCAAATCTAATTATCATGGTGAAATGAATCAAGAAATTAGTAATTGTTATTGACAAAGCCCCTTACCACAGTATATTATTACACGGACTGGTTTGACATTGAAAAAGGGGTAAACAGGGATGTGTGGTTTCGTCATGGCTGCTTAACCTTATAACGACAATTGTTTACAAGATTTGAAAGAGAGTGCGTATGGATTGAAAATAAATGATTTGATCGTCAAATGTCTTCTTTACGCCGATGATCAAGTTATATTAGCGTCATCTGAAGAGGAGTTGCAGGCGATGGTTAATGTTATGCATGATGCCCTGAAAATCAAAGGGATAAAAATAAATGCAAGCATAACAAAAGTAATGGTTTTTTAAAGAAAAAAAAGCATGACAAACTGTGGAGTTTCAATAAAGGGAGAAAAAGTGGAACAAGTAAATACATTTTTGTACTTGGGTTCAAGGTTTACGAGAAATGAAAAGTATGACAGTAACATTAAGCGAAGGGTGTTGGCAGAAAAAAAAATGAATGAGGCACTGTATAGCTTTATGAATAGCCAGAAAGTGTCAAAAAAGGCACGTGTGTGTTGGTTCCTACATTTATGTACGGTAGTGAATGTTGGGTTTGGCAGAAGAAGCATAAAAATATGATTAGTACTGCGGAGATGAAGTAGTCTGAGAAGTATAGCCAGAGTGACTCGGTTGGATAAATTTAGAATAGTGAGATAAGAGAACGCTGTGGTGTAAAAGATGATATGGTTGCAAAAAAAGATAAAGGAATGCTTAGATGGTTTGGACACGTAGAAAGGATGGATGAAGGAAGATTGACGAAACAAATTTATAAGGCGAGTGTGAATGGACGGAAGTCGGTAGAGGTCGACTTCGGAGAACATATCTCGATCAGATCAACATTGTTTTAAAGAAAGGCCAGGTCAAGAGTACCAACAATCGACGAGCATGTATGAGAGCACTGATAAAAGTAGGGGAAGCAAAAGATGTGTGCAAGAACCGTAGCGGAAGTGGAAGGAAGTGGTCTCTGCCTACCCCTATGGAAAAAAGGCGTGACTTTATGTAGGTATGTATGTCTAGTTTTTATTTATTTCTTTTCTTTTGCCATTAACAAGTACTTAAATATTTTTTTCGATGTATTAATGCTTTGTTTATATTAAAAATTTTAAGTTACGCAAGCATTTTTATTTTCATGGCATGTGGCACGCGACATTATCACATTGAAAAAATTTTTTTTTGGCACTCAGGCTTAAAAAGGTTCGCCATCCCTGTTATAGAACATCGTTTTTTAAGCAGAGGGTTGAGTTTGTCTTTAAAGGGGGTCGCAGTTTGTTGAAAAATAATAAATACAAACTACAGGTACAAAAGATTCGTTTATTAGAGGTATGAATTTTAGTGTTTGGTGTAGTGTTATAAAACTAAATATTAAGATGTAATAAATGCCTGTAGCTTGACCAGGAATTGATTTACAAAAAAGCATGTTTTCTTTAATACTCCTCACATTTATATCGACCAAAATATAAAAATTGCGCTTAGCTCGATATGTTTGTTGACTCGTCAAACTGAATAGCAAATAATTCACTTAATTTAACTTTTTTAATTATTTTGTTGTGAATATCGACAGCCATTTTAATAATACGCCTCAATATTGTATCATTTGAAAGGGCTATAGTTTATAATATTCAAGCTTCTTCTGGACTTATTATAATATTGACCATATCAATGGCAGCAGTTAAAATGAGTCCATCCGCAATAGTATGGGGCTAAGATTCCCTCGCAACTCGCAGTGCTACTAAGTACGATGTATGAAGAGCTGCATTCTTATTACGGCTGGATTTTTTCATAGCAATTTGTTGATTTTTCAAAACAAGTGACTTACGCTCCAAAAATTCTAACGGTTTGCCTCGTAAAGACGGGTGTCTGGTTTCCAGATGCCGAAGTAATTTTAAAGGCTTCATGCTTTCCATAGATAGGACTTTCAAACAAACAACACATTGTCGCTTGTCATCCAATGCAATAAATTCATATTTTAAATAAGTGTCGTTGTATAACCTGTTCTTTTTTTTCACCGTTTCACCAAACGAAGAAGGATAAATTTGGTTTTGTCACATATTTGTCTTTTTAATTTAACTTTTTAACCCACTTTTTACTGTTTTTTATTTATAAAAATTTAACCCTGAGTGATTGTAGACAGGGTAAGCAAGCTACAACAGTTACAAGATGGAAACAACTTAGCAGACATCGAAAGAACCGACAGCCTAACATATTTAGGAGCCTTGATAAATAACCAGGGAAACTGCGAACCTGAAATTAGACGACGCATACAAATGGTACGAAAAGCGATGACCAATCTAAAAATTATATGGGAAGACAGTCAAATATCGCGAAACACAAAGATAAAACTTGTACAAACACTAATATTCGCAATATTTATGTATGGTGTAGAAAGCTGGACAATCAAAGAAGCAGACAGGAAAAGAATTGACCCCTTTGAGCTCTGGTGCTGGAGAAGACTATTGTGCATACCGTGGAAAACAAGGAGACAACATAAAAAAATTGATGGTTTAATGAGAAATAGAAGGCCAAAGGACAAGGGGTCGCTCTCCCACCAGATAAAGAAAATTACGGGAAGACCCTAACAAACAATCATTACAGACACAAAAGATAGAACTTTGGAAGCAAATCATCCACAACACAAATTAAAAATCATAAAATCACGACCTCTTAGCTTTGAGAGCACGACTGACAGAGAGAGAAACACTAAGTATGTGAGATAAGATAGTTGTGGTATGTACTTGCTTCACTATACTACGAGGGCGGTTTGATAAGTCAGTGACTTTTTGAATAAAACAAAATTTTTTCCGCAAATAAACATTTTATTTTTCTACATAATCACCTTTTAGCTCGATACATTTAGTACAGCGTTTTTCTAATTTTTTTATTCCCTTCAAATAATAGGTTTTTTCAAAGCTCTCAAAATAAGCGTTTGTTTCGGTAATGACTTCTTCATTCGACTCAAATCTCTTACCGCCCAGCCATTTCTTTAGGTTTGAAAACAGGAAATAGTCGCAGGGGGCTAAATCTGGAGAATATGCTGGATGGAGTAGCAGTTTGTATCCCAATTCGTGGATTTTGGCCATCGTAACTAGACAAGTGTACACACGTGCATTGTCTTGATGGAACGGCACTTTCTTCTTCGCCAAATGCGGCTGTTTTTGCTTTAAATTAACGTCGAATCTGTTCAAAAGCTTTGAATAATATTCGCCGGTGATCGTTTTACCTTTCTTGAGGTAATCGATGTTAATGACACCGCGTACATCCCAAAAAACTGTGGCCATGACCTTGTTGGCTGACAGACTCTGTTTCGCCTTCTTTGGTCCACGTTCACCCCGAGAAACCCACTGTTTCGATTGTTCCTTGGTCTCCGGCGTGTTGTGATGGATCCATGTTTTATCCACAGTAACAAAACGGCGCAAAAATTCGTCCGGATTACTGCTGAACATCGCTAAACACTCTTTTGAAGTGGTCACACGATTGCGCTTATGGTCGAGTGTGAGCAATCGCGGCACCCATCTCGCAGAGAGTTTTTTCATGTCCAAATATTCGTGTAAAATATGATGTACCCGTTTAGTTTAGATACACCTACAGCATGAGCCAACCCACGCATTTTCATTCTCCGATCATCCAATATCATTTCATCGATTTTATCGACGATTTTTGGCGTGATCACTTCTTTTGGGCGACCTGGACGTTCGGCGTCACTAGTGCTGGTACGACCACAACGAAACTCTGTAAACAACTTTTTAACCATTGAAATTGATGGTGCCGAGTCTCCGTAGTATTTATCAAGTCTTTCCTTAGTTTCAGTGATATATTTTTTACGTAAAAAGTAATGCTTAATCAGCACACGAAATTCACTTTTTTCCATTTTCGTAAAAATTCACGAGGTTGTCTGTTTTGAACGGCAATCAAACACCAACTGCACGACGTAGCTTGCTCAAAATTAAAAAGTTGCCCACTGATAGATTATAGTTGACGGCAACACTGTTGCATTTGGAGTAACTGCGCGGGAAATTCAAAAAGTCACTGACTTTTTAAACTGCCCTCGCACTTCCCTAAAAATGTAAATTACAATGAAGCTCGGCCTCCTTTTGTTTTTATAACATGTACTAACCAGTCCTAACGTATGTTCCACGGTATGCGCAAGCGGCTTATTTGACAAGTTTGTGCAAGTACACCGCAGGTTAAAACAGTGAAGGCTAATATAACGTATAGCTGATAAAAATGGCGCGCTATGTAAATATTATTATAATTTCGTAGTGACGGGGTCGCAAAACTTTTTACTTAACTTTTTGGCTTTTTCGTTGGTCGCGACATAAAAATTGTTGAGAAACCTTGTTATAGAGGATTTCACTGTATTATTCAACGTATATTTTGAAAATTTGGTGAATGCTTCGTGGTATTATATAAAAACGTGTATCGGCTCGCGCAGGCCATAAATAAGAATTTCACAACTTCTTCTTTACTCGAGAGGTCCGACGGCACGACAGCCGTATATTCCAAGGAAAAAACAGATCTGCTGGCAGGAAAGTTCAGTTCTATCTTAACCCCCGATACATATGGAAAACAACCCCCAACGATACCTAGAATAAACTCATCGATGCCTGAAGTCGCTATCCGCCATCGCACTATCAGAAAAATCCTACCAAATCTTGACTCTAATAAGGCAGTAGGACCAGATGGAATTCCGACAATTGACCTGAAGACCTGTTCCGTCCATGTGAAAAAAAACTAAAAACCAACCTATTCTGAAAAAAGGAAAAAAGGTTATGGAAAAAGCGATTAACATATCAAATACCTGGGGAAAATTAAGATAATTCATGACAGACAATATGGATTTTGACAACTTTGGTCTACTGGAGATTTGCTGAACTATGTCACAGACGACAGCACACTTGTCTCAACTTTCTCATCCTATTGATCACTTTCGGTGAATGTTACAAATAATCTAAGGCAGAAACAGGTTGACTCCATTAATAAAGATATTAAAGCAATCGTCGAGTGGGGAACCAACAAACTTTTTTAGTTCAACGCCCAGATAACAAAAAGCGCCACGTTTTCCAAGAAAGTAAATTCCTTAAATCATTTCATCACAATGTCCGGAAATACCCTTGAATTAAGTCCCTTTATCCCGATTTTGGGAGTCACGGTGTCTAATCATATGTTTTGGCATAACCATGTTGCTAACATCTCAAAGTCAGCAAGCCAGAGGCTGGGTTTTCTGTGAAAAGCTAGAAAGTTTTTTACTGTTGACGACGTACAAGGCTTAAATCTGACCTCTACTGGAGTATTGTTCGCACATTTGGGGTTCAGCACCAAGGCATTTTCTTCGTCTTCTAGATTCCATTCAGAAAAGGACCATTTGGTTGATAAACAGCTTAACTCTCACAGATACCCTTCACCCACTAGAACTAAGAAGAAGAGTTGCAAACCAGACATTACTCTACAGATATTTCCATGACAGATTCTCCAGAGAAATAAAACCTCTTATACCACCACTGGCCACATTCGGCCGAAGAACTCGGCACGGTAATCAGTTTCACTCATTTACTCTCAAGATTGGCATTACAAGAACCAATATCCACCAAGGGTCTACCCTTTTTGCGACTATTTTCGGTAAAAAAAAATACTTAACATAATTTACTAGGCGTTTAGATGTTATAAATTGTTGACAACTGTGAATTTATGGACATTTTATGGCAAGTTATTTAAAAATACGTATTGCTTTACACAAATGGTGAAGCTTACGACCAGTTCAAGAACTACGATCTGAGCAATTAAGACATAATGTCCACCATACTCTTTCAAAATTAAAAGGACAAGAGAGAAAAGAATATCTTTTTAAATTTTTTTTTAACTGAAAATTTTTAATTTCCAAATAATGGTTATTATTATAGATTAACCCTAAAGCTATAAAACTTTTTTTTTTTTTTTTTTTAAATCCAGTTGCCAAACGTATAAATTACAAAGTTATAAAAACAAACAACGTAATATCTCCACCCAAACTATAAAATCCATCGTTAATATCCCAAAAGTAATAACCTAAAATAGAGCAACAAAAAGATTCCGGTTTGCTACGGCTGATATCTCTCAGCTTGAGTTTCATTAGGAAAACGCGTTGAAAACGATAAATTCACTTAATCCTGGTTATGTGACAACGGAGCCTTAAGCTCGACGATGCCATCGCCATCATGTCATCGGAGTCAGTCGTGGAGAGGATCTTTGATATCAAGATTGGAAGAAATAGAGCCATTTTTAACCGTAAAAGAACGGGATGTTTTGCAACGAAATGCGCTCATAGAAATAATAAAATAAATTACTCGTATTTAAAAATTTCCGTGGAATATTTTTGACATTATGACTTGTAACATACTAACTACTCCCAATGACTTTTAGGCGGGGAGCCGGTGACACTAAAAGTGTACTTATATGTATTTTTTTAAATACCTAATAAAGGTAAAAAAGATCTACTTTTGATAAATGAGTAATATGATTTTTACCTAAATTACTGCAATAAAATTAATATTTAAGAATTTAAGGATTTACTTATTAGTATCCCTTATATTCTAACAACAAAATACACTAATATTATTGTGTACATAAGCACTATACTCTGCTTGTGCACAAACACAAACTCAAAACAACTCAAAAGGTTTAGTCCTCTTGAGTCTTCTATTCAGATTCGTGTTATCGAGGAGCTGGATGGCCTTGATGTTAACGTGGTGAAGTAGTCGCTCTTCGTGACTCTTGGCGAATATGCTAATAGTCTGGTTAACGGTGTCCACTTCCAAGTTCCTATGGAGGTCACTGTTTCTAAAATACCAAGGAGCTTAAACAATGTTCTTTAATACTTTGCTTTGGAAACGTTGAATAATTTTTATGTTGTTCTTTTTGGCACAGCCCCATAGCTGTATGCCATATGTTTATACGGGCTTGAGTATGTGTTTGTACAGAAGTACCTTATTATATATTGACAGGGTGGAATTTCGTCCAAGTAGCCAATACAGTTTTCTAAATTTAATATCCAGTTTTTGTTTTTTTTTTTTAATGTGAGCTTTCCAGCGTAACTTAGCATCTAATGTCATACCCATGTATTTTGCATATGGTACTTGGGTATTATTTATGATAACAGGGATATGTAAATTTTTTTTGTTCGTGAAATTGACATGCATAGATTTAGTTTTACTTAATATTATTCTTCATTTTTTAGTACAAATGGTAATTTTGTTAACCGATGTTTTAAGTGCGGAATATCACTGGTATATATCAAGTAAAGGACGGGTCCCAATACACTACCTTGTGGAACTCCAGTTTTAATTTCTTTTATGTCAGAGTAGGCATCTTCTTGTTTTATTCTATAAGCTCTATCCGAAATATAAGACTTCAATAACTCCGAAAATTGTCTGGGCAGAGATTTACCTAATTTATGAATAAAGCTCTCATGCCACACCTTATCGAAGGCCTGTGCTTCATCAAGAAAAACGGTAGAACATACTTTTTTTTCTTCCAGTGATTTTTCAATTACGTTAGTGAATCTATGGACTTAGTCTTTAGTTGAATGACTCTCTTTAAAGCCAAACTGGTGTTCCATGATTATATTTCCATTTGCTTTAATTAGTTTTAGTCTTTTAAGCAGTACTTTTTTGTAGAGTTTTGTGACAACTCTCATCGTGGCAGAAAAGTCTATTACACCGACTATATCTAATCCAATATCTAAAAATCATAAAATGTTTTCCGAATCACGGATTTTTAATCTCTTCCTTTTCAGTTCTTCTTTTAAAATATCTTGGTGTGACAGCCCAAAACTTGACCAAAATACTTGTCACACCACTTTATAATACAACTTTACCCTTTCAAAATCATGGAAATGTAGCATATTGAAATTCCACTTTAAAAATCGTTTAAACAACAGATATTTTTAAAATAATAAATAGACGAATTTTAGTGATAAAAATGTTAAAGGTATGATTAAAATAACGTTGTAATAATGATAATCTTAGAATAATGATAAAAAATGCAACAACTATTTGAAACGTTCAAACAACAGATATTTTTAAAATAATAAATGAATAAACACACTAATCGAAATGTAACGTTCAACAGGGCTTCAAAGCAGCTGACTGAAGAAACAAAGATGATCTAAACATTTTCAAGGCTCTTAGGGTAACTCAGGTATAATATATTAAACATAGTAAGGGTAGCTTAATTTAAAAGTTAAAAATAACAAGGGAAAGAATCATAGATAATATGGACTGTATTTGGTGTCAAAAATTAAAAACAGGACAGAAAAAAATTTTAATATGCTTTATTTTCATAAATTTAAAGGGTTCAAGCTATAATACAAGGTGGTGTGACAGACTTTTCTACCACGATAACAATTGTCACACCAAACTAGAGAGAGACATTTTTACCATAACACACCAACATAATAAACAAATGTTAATTGGATTCACATGTAATTAAATCATTCATTAATATAAGTCATTTCGCATAAAAAGTTAAAAGTCAACAGATTCGTAATGGTTTAGATAATTAACGACTATCGACAAAGCCAATAATTGATAGTGTAGAAATGTTTAAGACAAAAAAAATCAATTTAACACAGAACTTGGCTTTCAATTAAAGACGTAATAAATTTTTATTTAAATTTATACATTTGTTATTTATGCACATAAATCTGTATTTTAGTTAATTATTTCTCTTTTTAGTAAAGTTTCATTGATTTGTTAAATGATGAAATGTTAAACATCAATTTTAAAATTGTTGTAACCCTTTGTAGTTAACTATACCAAAATATGAAATATAATTTGTCGTCTACAGGTGTCACTGTAAAGAGCAAATATGTTTAACTGTGAAAAAAAACTAAATGTCCATTAAAAAGGCAAACAAATCTTTTTAAAATCTTTTCCAGCCCATTTGCTTAGCGAGTACAACACGCTACCTGAACGGTAGCAAAAAGGATAAGATGAATTCTCAGAAATCAAAACTGTCCAGTTTAAGAATAACAAATAAAAATATTTTTTAAAATATTGAAATTATTAATTCTCTCGTCAGTAATTTTAGTCCTATGTTAAAAATTATTTTTTACTTTTCAGTTTGATTAACTGTTAAAGCGTATTTGTCAATTTTTTTTAACAATAATTTATTTATCTATTAAGTCAGTGTTTTTTATGAAAGTGACAACAAAGAAATATTGTACTCATAAATACTTTTGAATAAACATTGTCTGCAAGTTGTACAGCATCTGCGCCTAATCGCCCGGATAAGTACTGTTACTTTTATTTTGTTAAAAAACTCATCAAGGGACGACTGTGGCCTATAGTTAAATCGTTATATTTCGAATAGTCGAAGTTTTTCATTTGGATAAATTAATTAGTTGATTTGGGTGTTAAATGTGTGTATGTAGGTCATCGCAAAAATCAATATACAAACCATTTAGCTTTTTTAACGCCTGACTAGAGTTTGTATATTTAATGACTGGGAATGTTTTTACTTAAAAAAAATTCTAATTACCGTCCGTATCGTGCTCTTTCAATATTTTAGTTTAATTTTAAATTGGTGAATAAAAAGTAGTAATAATTTCTCAAATTCATAAATAACAATTTATGTATGTATACTAGTTTTCACACGAATCTTGAAAATACAGAAGAAAAGTTGAGTCCGGACATAATTAAGGATGAAGTAATATAGCCTTGGATATATCTAACGCCTTTGACCGCGTTTGGCACCAGACATTGTTAAGTAAATTATCTGCCTACGGTCTCCCAACCAAACTGCGCCAATGGCTCTTGAGCTTCATGCAAGATCGCTCCTTACATGTGGCAGTTGACGGTATTTCTTCTGATGCGTTTAAAACCAATGCCGGGGTCCCCCAGGGTTCCATCCTGTCCCCCACCTTATTTCTTTTACACATCAACGACCTCTTGAAAACCATCACGAACCCCATTTACAGTTTCGCAGACGATAGCACACTTGTCTCAACTTTCACATCCTATCGATCACTCGGTGAATTATACAAATAGACTCAGGCAGGAAAAGGTTGATTCCATCAATGGAGATCTTAAAGCAATTGTCGAGTGGGTAACCAACAATCTTGTTTTCTTCAACGACCAAAAAACACAAAGTGCCACGTTTTCCAAGAAAGTGAATTCCTCAAATCATCACATCACAATGTCCGGAAATACCCTTGAACCAAGTCACTCCATCTCGATTTCGGGAGTCACGGTGTCCAATAATATGTCTTGGCATGACCATGTTGCTAACATCGCAAAGTCGGCAAGCCAGAGACTAGGTTTTCTGTGGAAAGCCAAAAAGTTTTTTACTCCTGATTAACTGTTGACGACGTACAAGGCTCAAATCCGACCTCTACTGGAGTATTGCTCGCATATTTGGGGTTTAACACCAAGGCATTCTCTTCGTCTTCTAGATTACATTCAGAAAAGAGCCATTCGCTTGATAAACAGCTCAACTCTCACAGATACCCTTCACCCTCTAGATCATAGAAGAAGAGTTGCAGACCAGTCATTGCTCTACAGATATTTTCATGGCAGATGCTCCAGAGAAATAAAAACTCTTGTACCACCATTGGCCACATTCGGCCGAAGAACTCGGCACGCTGATCAGTCTCACACATTTACTCTCAAGCTTGACACTACAAGGACCAATCTTCATTAAGAATCCTTTTTTTACAGGGCTGCTATGAAATGGAATAAGCTTCTAAAATCGGTTTTTCCAGAGAACTATGACCTGCAACTTTTTAAAAAGCGTGTCCACAATCATTTCCTGTCTATTATCCCCTTCTAATAGTCGCAGTGCGGGCCTTTCGCGGCCCACACGATAGGTCTACCCTTTTTGCGACTATTTTCACAGACACAGACAGACACACACACAAAGCCACATATAAACACACAAAAAAAAAGAATGCACTGGGTATGCTCAAGAACGGAAAAGCTGCAGGTTCAGAAATTCTTAAACTGAAAGAGGCGGACCGGATTCATGTTTTGGTAGAAGTAATCAATACCATACATAGAACAGGAATAATACCAAATGAGTGGTTTAATGAAAACAATGATAGCTCGCAAAAATTTGAGTCAGAATAAAACAGGCGAGAAGCACCTAAACAAGAATGAAGAGGCTTTTATGCTGCAGAGATTTAAACCTTGATTTAAAAATACGACTGATGAGATGCTATTTGCTGTCTATACCATACTATGGGATGGAGGCCTGGACACTGAAGCTAACCGACATGAGGAGACTGGAGGCATTTGAGAAGTGGATATACCGGAGAATTTCAAGAATCTTGTAGGTAGAGAGAATAACCAACGTGGAAGTGATGAGACGTATGCATAAGAAGAGAGAAGTAATTCCGACAATTAAGCGAAGAAAACTGCTGTACATGGGACATGTCATGAGGGGAAAAAATATCAAATCCTACAAATAATTATGCAGGGAAAAATCCAAGGCGATACATCTATAGGAAGAAGACGAAATTCATGGCTGAAGAACCTTAGGGATTGGTTTTGATGCGGTAATAATGAACTATTTAGAGCTGCGGTCTTAAAAATAAGAATTGCTATGATGATTGCCAACCTTTGAAGCGGAGACTGCACCTAGAGAAGAAGACTAGTTTTTAAAAAAAATTGCAAACCCCGAAAGTGTCTAGAAATTGCGTTGCCATTTTCTATACTTAGACTCAAATAAAAAATAAAAAAGCAATAACGAAATTTTTTTTAAATAAATGTACATTTTTTAAATATTTTTTTATCTAAAAAACTTTTAAATATTTGAATTTTTATCAGCTAAATTTTTGATTATGTATAACGATATGTGTTTGCGCCATTCTCTTTATTTCTACGAATAAATCAGCGCGACGCCCATGTTTTAATTCCAACAGAAAAATAACTAAGATTCGTTTCAGATCTGATCATTTTAATAATGGGACAAGTTTTACTCGTTTACAACTGCCGAATCTATAGTGAAAAAAGAGGCAACCAGCGTGAACGAAATCTAGGTAAACGTGTCGTCTTAGAAATGGTTGAGGATATGGAAAGATCAGATCGAAATGTGACCACAGATAATTTTTTTGCAAGTCTTGAACTAACAAGAGAATTATAAACGAAGGATCTTACATTGCTTAATACAAATAAAAAAAATAATTTGAAAACCGAAACCAAGCAATGTTAGTATGTTTACTTTCCAAAAAAAGGAAAAAGGTTAAATTATTATCAAATTAGTGTCAGAAAATACATTGTTGGTGTAAACATGTATTTGCTTTGCTACCGGTTTTTCTGTGTTTTTTAATGGTCAAAAATAAATTTATTGTGGTATCAAAATAATTGGAATTTGTGGATCTTAAAAACTGTGTATATTTTATAAACATTGATTAAAGTTGTAGGGAATAAAATTAATTTTGAGTAATTGTAAAAATATTAATGATAAAATAAACTACAAGAGAGAACAGGCATTATTTAAACGAATGACACAAGGCAACAAGAACGAGACATGGGAAACAAAATGTAGGGAAGTCAACTCTTACCTTGGTGGGACTAAATCTTCCGAAGCGTGGAAACTAATCAGATCGCTAAAAACTAATTCAGTTAATAAAACTAATATTAATCTAATTCAGATAGATAAATAGAAAGAACGCTATTCCAAAGAACTTAAAGAGAACAGAGAACAATATTTAACTACTTCTCCAAAAGTTTACCAAGTCCAGGGTCAGTACATTCATGTAAATGAAAATATGATACAGAAAGCCGTAACCTCCATGAAGAATAAAAAAGCTAGTGGACCAGAGAACATACCTGCAGAGCTATTGAAAAATGGAACACGGACGTTAATTCTATTCCTCAAAGAACTCTTTACACGATATTTAAATGGGGAACCAATTCCGTTAAGCTGGAGAGAAGCCTGGATAACACCAATTCACAAAAAAGGCAGAAAGGATGACTGTTCTAACTACAGAGGTATCTCGGTAACAAGCACCCCAATCCGACTATATGGGAGAATCTTAAAAAACTTACTAGAACAAGAATACGAAGCAAACGAAATCGAACAACAAGCAGGGTTTCGAGCCGGCCGCTCATGCATGGACTATATTTTTAGCATTGTTCAAATGAGTGAGAAAAGAGTGGCAACTAATAGGGAAGTCCATTTACTTTTTGTAGACCTTACAAAATTTACGATACTGTCCCGATAACAAAACTGTGGCAAGTCTTAGAGAAATCAACGATCAATAACACTGTAATAATAGCTATTAAACAGTTATATCAGCAATTAACATCCAAAATTAAGTTAGGAAATAATCTATCTGAAAAATTCACCGTCACTAAGGGTCTAAGACAAGGTTGTAGTTTATCCCCCACACTATTTAAAATATATTTAAACGAAGTGTTAAAGAAGTGGAGACGAGCGTGCCATGGAATGGGGATACAGTTAAATGATGACACTACTCTGTATAATCTGCACTTCGCGGATGATCAGGTCGTCGCGGCCCAAGATAAAGAAGACCTAGAGTTTATGGGAAAACGACTTCTTAAAGAATACGAAGAATGGGGATTACCGGTTAATATGAGCAAGACGAAATATTTGTGTATTGGGGCAGAAACAACAGATCTAGATCTGGACAATGTAAAAATAGGAATATGTAAGGAATACACCTATTTGGGTATAAAAATCACATGTAAAGGTCGTACTGAGGAGGAAATAGAACAACGGATATTAAAAGGAAAGAAAGTTATAGGATGCCTAAACTCGCTGTTGTGGGCAAAAAATATATCTAGGGAAAAAAAAACATATGATATATAATACTATCTTTCAAAGTACTGTTCTATATGGCTGTGAAACGTTGCAACTTAAAAAAACATTAGAACGCCGATTGCTAGCCCTGGAGATGGATTTCTGGCGAAGATCTGCTGGCATATCACGTCTCGATAGGGTTACAAATGACCAAATTCGACAAATTGTAAAGACCGACACAACTATAATAGATGAAATCCAAAGAAGACAACTTATATGGTACGGCCATGTTGAACGTATGACAGATGAAAGGCTACCCAAACTAGTGCTTAAATGGACCCCAACAGAACGAAGGAAAAGAGGTAGACCAAAACCAACATGGATAGGGGGCATTCAGAAAGCGATGTCCGAAAGAAATCTAGCCCCAGGAGATTGGACTGACCGAAGAGGCTGGCAACTGGGAACTGGAAGGCGAAAGACGCTATAAACCGGATTAATAATAATAGTAATTGTAAAAGTTTTTTAACAGATTCATTAAAGATATTTAAGGTAACAAAAACCTGTTGTGATACATACATATAGTCACGCCTCTTTTCCGTAGGGGTAGGCAAAGACCACTTCCTTCCACTTTCGCTACGGTTCTTACACACATATTTTGCTTCCTCTTTCATCAGTGCTGTCATACATGCTCGTCGGTTGTTGGTACTCTTGACCTGGCCTTTCTTTAAAACAATGTTGATCTGATCGAGATATGTTCTCCGGGGTCGACCTCTACCGACTTGTCCATTTACACTCGCCTTAGAAATTTGTTTCGTCAATCATCCTTTATCCATTCTTTCTACGTGTCCAAACTATCTAAGCATTCCTTTATCTATCTTTGTAACCACATTTTCTTTTACACCACAGCGATTTTAAATTTTTTTTTTTTTAAATAGACACTATTTTTTGGCGATTTTAGATTTTTGATTATAAACAAATAACAATTCCGACCAAAGTTGCAAAGATATCTGAAAAATTCTTGAACCATCTAACGCGTTTTTGGAAAACAAAATTTAAAAAAAAATTGCAATATTTTATTTACCGTCCGAGATATGAATGTGTTGGCCAGAGGGTGCGACTCTTGAATAGGTCTTATGCTTAGGTGACTGGACTATTACTTTAAGTTAAACAATTCAATATGAAATTTTTTTGTTATATTATCGAACAATAATATTATTCCATAAATTTTATTAAGTATATTTTTTCTTCTTCTTCGTTGTGCCGTATCCGCTCAGCTAACGTTGGCTATAATCATAGCAATCGATACCTTGTTAACAGCCGCTCGGAAAAGTCAACTAGAAGTTTTGCCGTACCGTAGGTTTTTTAACCATGATACTCTTCGCCTCCCTGTTCCTCTTCTACCCCTAGATAATGAGTTGAAGTAATGCATATTTCTCATTTTTCATGATATGTCCCAGATATGTAAGTTTTCTTACTATAATTGTCTTCATGAGTTTTCTGTCTACTCCTATTCTTCTTAAAGCTTTATTTGTCACATGGTCTGTCCAGCTAATTTTAAGGATTCGCCTGAACACCCACATTTCAAATGCTTCAATTTTCTTGCTAGCAGCTTCCGAGAGTGTCCATGCCTCTACGCCGTACAGTAATACTGAGAATACATAGCATCTAACTATTCTCATGCGCAGATGTAAACTTAAAGTATTGCTTGAGAGCACATCTTTTATTTTTTAAAAAAAAAAATTTCCGCTTTTCCTCTTCGTTGTTTAAACTCTTTGCTGTGGTCCCATTGATCATTTACTAAGCATCCAAGGTAAGTGAGGCTTTCCATTTTTTCCAATGCCACATCGTTCGCATACAGTCGTATAATTTCGTCGGCGTTCATACTATTCTTGGTAATTATCATAAATTTCGTTTTATTGGTATTAGGGCTTATTCCATACTCATTTCCCACATCAATAACTTTATTTAGCAGTTGTTGTAAACCCTCAAGGAAGTCAGCTATAAGGACGGTATCATCGACCTTAGAGTTTTAATCAGATGTCCATTGATGTTTATTCCAATCGGCATGTCATCAAGTGCTTCACTGAAAATTTCCTCAGAGTTAATATTGAATAGCAGTGGCGATAACACACACCCCTGCCCTTACTCCCTTTCGAATATTCACCTCTTCTGTCAGTTGCCCTTCCACTCTTACCAATGCTCTTTGTCCCTAATAAAGAGTATAAAGAGTATATATAAAATATTAAAATAAAAGTTAACAGTAAAAAAATATGCGGACGCCCCTGTCTCTTATACCAATTGATAAAGTTTTTGTGATACCGGCAATTCTTAGTTTTTGCTTTGGTAATAGATTGACGGACTGGAACAGTTGGTGCTCTACTTTTAAGTTAAATATCTTGTAGTAAAATTTCATTAGCGTAACAACTTGGCAAACAACTTTGGGGCAGCTATTGGTTATAAAGTCCAAATTGTTTTAACAACCTGGAAACCGTAAATAATTTAATTTTAAGCATGCCTGAACGAGTTGTTAAATGCACAATAAACCATTCATTAGTGAATAACTTATTTTTTTTAAATTTTAATTTAAAAAATAATGTAACCATTTTTTAAATAAGTATATTTTGTAACAAACTTTCTGTGATAAAAGAGAAGTTATTTATGTTGTGATTTGCTAATAATTGTAATTTCTAAAGGTCCTTCTTAAATATTCAAGATTAATAAATTTACTCCAAAAACACTAATTAGGTATTATTATTGTTTTTATCGTCGAGTGGGGAACCAACAATCTTGTTCAGTTCAACGCCCAAAAAACACAAATTGACACGTTTTCCATGAAAGTGAATTCCTCAAATCATCCCATCACAATGTCCGGAAATACCCTTGAACCAAGTCCCTCCATCTCGATTTTGGGAGTCACGGTGTCCAATAATATATCTTGGCATGACCATGTTGCTAACATCGCAAAGTCAGCAAGCTAGAGGCTAGGTTTTCTATGGAAAGCCAGAAAGTTTTATACTCCTGATAAACTGTTGACGACGTACAAGGCTCAAATCCGACCACTACTGGAGTATTGCTCGCACATTTGGGGTTCAGCACCAAGACATTCTCTTTGTCTTCTAGATTCCATTCAGAAGAGAGCCATTCGCTTGATAAACAGCTCAAGTCTCACAGATACCCTTTACCCTCTAAAACATAAAAGAAGAGTTGCAGACCAGTCATTGCTCTACAGATATTTCCATGGCAGATGCTCCAGAGAAATAAGAACTCTTGTACCACCATTGGCCACATTCGACCGAAGAACTCGGCACGCTGATCAGTCTCACCCATTTACTCTCAAGATTGACACTACAAGGACCAATCTTCATCAAGAATCCTTCTTTTACAGGGCTGCTACGGAATGGAATAAGCTTCCAAATCAGTTTTTCCAGAGAACTATAACCTGCAACTTTTTAAAAAGCGTGTCCACGATCATTTCCTTTCTATAATCCCTTTCCCTTCTAATAGTCGCAGTGCGGGCCGTCCGCGGCCCACACAATAGGTCTACCCTTTTTGCGACTATTTTCATAAAAAAAAAAATCTGACAATATTCATGCATAATGGCATTAACCTAAGAGAAATAAAAGAAACTAAATTCAGAGCACGCTATGCTGATAAAACAATTTATAGAAGTCAAAAGTTAGAAGTGCAATACTCAAAGACACTATGGTTACTGACATAGAACTCATTTCTTGCAATACAAAACAGTAACTAGCAATTTTAAATGATGTGTACTCACCGTTTTTCCATTTTTTTCAAATTTAGATAGAACTGTTTCTAACCATTCCCATTGTCTGATAGCTTCTTCGTCATTTTCACTTTTCTTCATTAAATTTGTGTTTAGCACAACTATTTGCAATTGGAGCATTTTTCTTTCGAATATGTAGTATCCACCTGAAACAAATAAATATATTTTAAAATTAAAAAAAGTTGGTTAATATTTTAGAATTAGTTTGTTACTCTACTACTACTAATAAATAAAAATCTCGATTTGGTCAACTTGGTCGACCAATCATAATAATTTGAGTAAATTTAAATATAAGAAAAAACGATCAATTATCTTGCAAAAAGCAAAGGATTTGGAACCTTTGCCAGATGACCAACGACATTTATTTTTTTAGATTTTTAGAAAGACAACAAACAATTAAATACTCCAAAATAACCTATTAATTGGGTCATACAACATGTTTATTAAAATTATCAAGAACATACTAGACACATTCCTTGAGTAACAGATAGGATCGGTCAGATTTTAGCAGAATATAATCTTAAAACTATCTTCAAGCTATCTAAGAAGATCAAAAACTATCTGAAATTTACCAATAATACGTTCTGCAGGTGTTTATCGTATTCCATGCATTTATGAAAGCGTCTACATTGGAACAACCAAACGGTCCATTAACACCAGGGTCAAAAAACATAAAGTCAACTGTTGTCTTGGACATACAAAAACATTTGCGGAGCACACAATTAATAATAATTATCACAGAATTAAATTTGGGGACACCTAAGTTTTATGCACTACATCTGCATATTACCCGAGGCTTTATAGAGAAGTGATTGAAATACATAAATACCAGCAGAACTTTAATAAATCTAGGAAAACACTTAAAATTAATAGAACATGGGTACCTGTACTTAAAAATACAACGCTGCTTCCTTACAAAAATAAGAAAAATGGAGCTCCGGAACGCTACCAATTTCTGAACAGCCCTCAAATATGCCCAGCCCACCAAAACGTATACAACCTGCGATTGTGACATACAAATGTCACAAACCGTCAGCCTTAAAAAATACGACATTATATCTCCAGAAAATGCCATCCACTCGAGATGGCAAAACGTCAAGTATTAACCCTTAACCGGACAGATGAAATTTTATAGCATAAACGTACATGTGTCGTCTCTCAGACTACCAAAATAAAAGTTGTGAAATAAAAAGACTATTAATTTTTCATTGCAAATATTTTTTTTGTTTTATTTATAAGGGATAAAAATAAATAAAACGAAAATTTAATAACTAATATATTAAACAAAAAAAATAAAATCTTAAATGTCAATTTAGTTTAACCAGAGTTTTAGGTTATAATGAGCAGTACAGTGACGATCTTATTCATCCAGACATAATTGCAGCCGCAAATAAAGCATGTTTAAATTTTATTTTGAAAGTATTATAAGAGATTAATCAAAAAGCCATAAAAATCTTTTACAGATTTGCGGGAAAAAAACACCAAGTCATCTTTATTGGTCTTCCAGCCAACACCCTTCGCTCAATGTCATTGTCATATTTTCCATCTCTCGTAAACTTTGAACCCAAGTACACAAATTCATTTACTTGTTCCACTCTTTCTCCCTTAATCGAAACTCCACAGTTTGTCATGCTTTCTTCTCTTTCAAAAACCATTACTTTCGTTTTGCTTACATTTATTTTTATCCATTTGATTTTCAGGGCATCATGCATAACATTAACCATCGCCTGCAACTCCTCTTCAGATGACGCTAACATTACTTGATCATCGGCGTTAAGAAGGCAAACCATACGCACTCTCTTTTAAATCTTTTAAACAATTGTCTATGTATAAGCTAAACAGCTATGGCAAAGCCACACATCCCTGTCTTACACCTTTTTCAATGTTAAACCAGTTCGTGCAAGCTCCGTTTATCCTGACACAAGCAGTGGAATCCTCGTAAAGTGATTTCAGTGCTCGTATTGCTGAGAAGATTTCAGAACACATCCCCGTCGAACAGGCAGGGTTCCAAAATCGACAGAAAACATTAACGGTCTTCGTGGACCTATCAGCCGCCTACGAAACAGTTTGGAGAGAAGGACTTTTATATAAGTTTTTAAAATTGATTCCTTGCAACACACTGGGCTCACTCTTGAATAATATGCTCTGCAATAGGTCTTTCCAGGTGATTATGGGTCAAACACAAAGCCACACAAAAATCCTAAACAATGGGCTACCCCAGGGTTCTGTTCTTGCTCCGATACTTTTTAATCTCTACATTGCGGACATGCCGGATACTACTAGTTTAAAATTCGCCTACGGAGATGATCTGGCCCTTGCTACAAGCCGCAAGACAATGGAGGATACAGAAAGAATCCTAACAAACGATCTGGCTATATTGGGAGCATATTACAAAAAATGGAGACTGACACCAAATCCAAACAAAACAGAGTGCATATGTTTCCATCTCAACAACAAGGGAGCCACACGCCAACTGAACATCCAGTTTGATGGACACCCTGTGAAACATAACCCAACCCCGAAGTACCTTGGTATCACTCTTGATAGGTCACTCACATACAACTCCCACTTGCAAAAAACAGCAGCTAAAGTTCGCACAAGAAACAACATCATTCAGAAACTATGCGGTACAACGTGGGGATCTACAGCCTCAACCCTGCGAAGTGCGGCTCTTGGACTTGTGTATAGCTCGGCTGAGTATGGCGCTCCCATATGGCTTAATAGTAGTCATACTGGCAAATTAGACGTTCAACTAAACTCTACCATGAGAACAGTCACTGGCTGCATAAAGAGCACCCCGACCCACTGGCTCCCCACTCTCAGCTATATTCCACCACCTCAATTAAGAAGACAAGGAGCTCTAATTCGAGAATATAGAAAAATACTGCATAACGAACAGCTTCCAATCCATAACTACATCCCGGCAGCCACATCCACCAGGCTTAAATCCAGACTACCCGTAATAAAAACGGCTAAAACCCTGCTCGACGAGAATTTGACCATCGAGCAAAGATGGGAATCATCATGGAACCGAGCTGTCCCTCCTGAAGTAAGCCAGTACTAGAACACGCATGATAAGCCAGCCGGATTTGACCTTCCACGGCGCATCTGGAAAATCGCTAACCGTATTCGGACAAATCACGGTCTTTGTAGGGACTCACTACATAAATGGGATAAAATTACGGACCCACTGTGTGACTGCGGAAGGGATAACCAGACCATTCAGCATATTGTGGAGGACTGCGAGACCACGGCCTACCCTGGTGTAATTTCTGATTTCGTCATACTCCCACATGCGGCGATTCAATGGATTGAAAATCTATCGATAGAGATATAAATATAGATATAAATGTGTTATTTTATTAATTTTCTTCTTTTATGTTTTTACGTTGTGTACGTATTTTATATATACATCTTTATATTTTCTTAGTTTTAAACCATGTGTAGCCATACGCTAAATAAATAAATAAGTGCTCGTATTAAACTACCACTCGTGACGAAGATTGCGAAAATTTACCGGTGCGTTTTTCATACATTGTGCAATAGTTGCCCAGCAACTACATTTAGAAACCATCATTGAACATACAATAAAGGTATATAGTCGTAGAAAAACATTAATTTGACATCAAAAACACACTGTAACAAACAAACAACCGAAGATTTAATATCTTCCAAATTAATTTTCTTAATCCCTCTCAACCCAAAGTAAAAAACGTGTCTAAAGTTTTCACAAAAATTCAGCATCGACTCCAATAAAAAACTTTACGACAATAATAACAAAAGTTCGGTTCATATGTCGGGATTACTTTTTCATAAACGTGCTTCCATCGGATGCGCGAGATATAGATCCCAAGGGGGGAAAGCACTTGCATATAAAAGGAGGATTACGCGACGGATAAACGTGTGGTCATTTTGTTTGTACTTATCTGCGATTTTTCCCAGCAAGGAACTGAATCTCGTACGAAGCGGACGCGGTATATACATATATATACATGATTACATCGCATTAGACGTAAGTACGGATATGAGGTTTTCTGCAAGATGAAATATTTTGTGCTTCAGTTTATAATGGTTTAATGCAGAGGCGTGTTCCGGAACTTTCCGCGGAATACCGATGGCGTAATATTTTCCTTCGGATGAGAAAATGTGCAACGACCATTCCTTGAATAACTAGACTATTTTAAATGCTAATGTATACTTTCACTTTGATTAAATTCATTACAATTTTAACTTTACTTGTAGTAATAGTAAACAACAAGTTACCGGCAGTTGTATAAATTTTATTCAACATTTCCATAATAAATTAAGAGTTTTAAGGAATTACAAATATTTACAAGGCAATTTTTACGTTTTATTAACACGTTAGCTGCCGCGGGTATTTTTGGGAAAGGTCTCTTAGGCCGCAAATTAATTTTCCAAAGAATGATGTATTTTGTACCGCGTTTGGCACCAGACATTGTTAAGTAAATTATCTGCCTACGGTCTCCCAACCAAACTGCGCCAATGGCTCTTGAGCTTCATGCAAGATCGCTCCTTACATGTGGCAGTTGACGGTATTTCTTCTGATGCGTTTAAAACCAATGCCGGGGTCCCCCAGGGTTCCATCCTGTCCCCCACCTTATTTCTTTTACACATCAACGACCTCTTAAAAACCACCACGAACCCCATTTACAGTTTCGCAGACGATAGCACACTTCTCTCAACTTTCACATCCTATCGATCAATTTCGGTGAGTGATACAAATAGACTCAGGCAGGAACAGGTTGATTCCATCAACAGAGATCTTAAAGCAATCGTCGAGTGGGGAACCAACAATTTTGTTCAGTTCAACGCCCAGAAAACACAAAGTGCCACGTTTTCCAAGAAAGTGAATTCCTCAAATCATCCCATCACAATGTCTGGAAATACCCTTGAACCAAGTCCCTTCATCTCGATTTTGGGAGTCACGGTGTTCAATAATATGTCTTGGCATGACCATGTTGCTAACATCGCAAAGTCAGCAAGCTAGAGGCTAGGTTTTCTGTGGAAAGCCAAAAAGTTTTTTACTCCTGATCAACTGTTGACGACGTACAAGGCTCAAATCCGACCTCTACTGGAGTATTGCTCGCACATTTGGGGTTCAGCACCAAGGCATTCTCTTCGTCTTCTAGATTTCATTCAGAAAAGAGCCATTCGCTTGATAAACAGCTCAACTCTCACAGATACCCTTCCCCCTTTAGAACATAGAAGAAGAGTTGCAGACCAGTCATTGCTCTACAGATATTTCCATGGCAGATGCTCCAGAGAAATAAAAACTCTTGTACCACCATTGGCCACATTCGGCCGAAGAACTCGGCACGCTGATCAGTCTCACCCATTTACTCTCAAGATTGACACTACAAGGACCAATCTTCATCAAGAATCCTTCTTTTACAGGGCTGCTACGGAATGAAATAAGCTTCCAAAATCAGTTTTTCCAGAGAACTATGACCTGCAACTTTTTAAAAAGCGTGTCCACAATCATTTCCTTTCTATAATCCCTTCCTCGGCTCAAATATGATCGAGACAAACGTTGTAGATGGCGCGCATGTATGTTTTAAAAGTCGTGGCTTAAGTATGTCATATCTGTGTCCCTTATTGAAAGCGTGGCATGGTTTCCGTCGGTAATGCATGTTTCACGCGCGTGCTACGACTATGAGTGAAAGTCAAGTGCCGACCGCCGTTGCGCAACGTACTGTCAATTGTTTTTTAATGTGGGAAGGCGTTAAAAACACGGAAATTTTTGTGCGTTTGTGAAAGCATTCAAATATGGCCGCGAAACCGTCGAGCATCAGCCGCATGATCGTCGACCGCGAACCAGCATCACACCAGACAACATTCGCCGCGTAGAACAACCTATTTTGAAGGACCGTAGGATGAATGTTCGAGACATTTCGACTCAACTCGGCATTAGTATTGGTAGTGTAGAGTCTATCATCCACGAACACCTTAATTTTCGCATAATAACGGCTCGAAACGGAGGAGCATTCCAGCACGAAGTGCGTTTCTTCTCCAGGATAACGCGCGTCCTCATACCGCGCGTCTGACGCTCGATACAAAATCGGAATTAGGGTGGAAGGTACTGGAACACTCCCCCTACAGTCCGAATTTATCACCCTGCGACTACCATATGTTTGGACCACTGAAAGAAGCCCTCGGAGGTCAAGTCAAAAATTTAACACCGACGACGAGGTAGAGGAGTTAGTGCGCACATGGCTGTCCTGGTTGCCCAAGGAATTCTTCGATACCAGCATCAAAAAACTTCCGGAAAGGTGGACAAAATGCGTAACTAGTGAGGGGAATTACGTAGAAAAACTGTGAATTTTGTAAATTTTTTCGATAGTAAATAAACGTGCAAGAGTATTTGTCTCGATCATATTTGAACCACCCACGTATATTGTAAAATTACATTTTTTGTGATTTTACCCTCTTTCACCCCCGTGTGACTCAGCAATACACGCGGCGTAGAGTTGTTATCATGTATTTCAGCGCCAGGTATATTCCCTGGAATACACAGCTTTTAGGTCTTAACTTGCATACATTGAATAACATAGTATTGCGAATAAGTTTATCACCGTGCTCAGTCACCATTTACATTACGTAGAGGCATAATCGCGTTTGTGGAAGTGTATAAAATGTCTTACGAACGTAAACAGGCCTATTTCGGAACTGGTAAACAGAAAAAAAAAATTTCCCATTTTTGCTGAGGGCTGTGCCTCAAATAAAAAAGAATACTTAAGATCGAACCCAATTGATTGCAAAGTCTAATAATGTTGAAAGTGAAGATGAGCTGGAGGAAGCAAACGAGAACGATACCGATAGTAAAAAAGAACAGTAATGGGGACTAATTGTTGGTAATTTTGTAGATTTTTTTTAAAAAAGATGTTGGAGTGACAGATAATGTTGTTCAAATTAAAAATCATAATGAACTTGCTTACCAAGTATAAATAAATCATTGACGAACAACTTCTTCGCGATGTCAAGCATGCACAGATGAGCCATTGCTTTGCTTAGAATATATTTTCTTCCACATTCAAGACATAGAATACACTTTTTATTTGATTTTTGTATGTTTTGTATGTTACTATACCATAAGCTTTTTTATTTTTGTTCTTGATATAACCACAATGTTTGTATTTGTCTAATAACAAACTATTTCACATAAAAACCTTGTATTTTAAATATATTTTCAAATTTTGTTTGACTTAGTTGCTAGACGTATAATTGGCCACTGCTGACGACCACCAACCACCGTGTGTTTTTAATGCTAGCATTTCGCCACCAGCATCTATAATAATTGTGGCTGAAGAGCGTCTAAAGCATGGCCTGTGTATTATTTGGAATTCGCTAAGCCCAGATATTCTACCACTTGTTTTGGCATAATACCGATTTTGTTTATTCCAACACATTGGTCCATTTGTTATTTATAGAATTCAAAAAGAAAGGCAAAGTCTGAACATCTTGTCCAGCAGGGCGTAAATTAATAGTTTTTACAAATCGGATAAAAGAACTCGGAACGTTGCGTTTTGGATTTTAAATCGGCAATATAAATTATCACAAATGTCATAGTATCTTCCACGTTTTCAGGCTTCAAGTTGCATAACTTTTGCTTGCTGCAAGTACCACTTATACCGAAAATTAAAACTACCTGATAATTAGAGTATTATTGAACGTGTAAGGGTTGTTTAAATAATCAACCTAAATCAGTTCTAGTTCCAGCTTGAGAAGTGAAAGTTCAGGTTTTTAGTATAATGCAATAAGCAAAAATAGGAGTAATAGTTATTTTCCTAACAAGTGCGGAAAGTGATAATTTTCCCACTTGACTGCCGTTAACCCAAACGACGCGTCAATGGCGAGAAAGACACCTTACGAATGAGTTCGAAATATTATTTTTTCTACGACTGCATTCAAATCTATATTTTATTTTAACATACAAAACTTTTTCCACTATATCGGGTGGTGTACACATTTCATCTTCGCTACTACTGGACATTTTTCACAACAATTTTTATTTGTTATTAGCAATTTATCTACAAATGAACTTGGCAAATCCAAAAACTGGTAACAAATCGCGACACAATTATGAAACGTCAAAATGTTATCGGCGACGCGGCCTGTTATTCGTTTCCATGGCAACCACTAAAGGCTCTATCTTATTGGTTATATGTCGTGTGATTTACTTTACAGATGCTACCGTATTGGTTGTTGATCGTGCTCTATGTTTACGGTAAAATTAAATCGTACAGTTTTACGTCGCCCAGTGCTTAAATAGGCAGTTACATAGTTGGCGAGTTGTACAAATTTCGTCATTTTAGTAGGGGAAGTAGCAAAAATGTTTTTTATTACTCATGCGGGATAAATAATTTGTTAGAGCACGCTGTTGCGGTTGAAAAATAGCTGTTTGCCCATTTGAGTGCGACAAGTTTTATTTGGCGCACGCTTACGTCATTTGAGTGTTATTTGGCGCACGCAAATTATACTTAGCACACGAAAACTATCCTTGTTGCACGCAAATTCAAACCACCAACCTTTCGGTTAACAGCCGACGCGCAACTGTCAAGTTGACATTACAAAGTTTATATTTTTATATCAGTTAATATTTTTGGTCTGAACCTTTGTTTTATGCTCGCGTTTATTCCGCATTCACAATAAAAAATAGTATGTGCAACCCGTGCGATGTTGTCGATTGCTCACTCGCTTCGCTCGTGCGTTCAACTTCGCTCTCGTGAGCAAGCGCCAACTTATCACACTAGTTGAACAATATACTATTGTTTCTTAAACATGATTGTTCAAAAACGATGTTTTTATTATCATAATTAAAAACGGTATGGATCTTTGACATTACATATTATTAAATTTGTTTAATATTTATTAAAATTTCTTTAGGTAAGTTCTTAACGCATTGGACCTCCCAAAATCTTGATAGATATCGATGTGTACTATAATCCACATTTGAATATTCCGTCGCTATACCCCTGTCATATTTATGACTAGTAAAGGCAAATAAAAAGCGTTGGCTTTCGCGATCCATGAAAAACATCGTAAATTTCACGAAATGAGACGGAATGACGTTTCGTACAAAATATGATTTGAATTTATTTTCATGTTGATTCAAATTCGTTCGAGATGGAAGATGGTAGCATTTAATACGGTTTTATACAAAAATGAAAAACAGATAAAATGGTTTTCAAAATGTTCGTACACTACATTTTTTAGCTGGACTTGATTTAACAGTTTTTTCAAGCGAATATTTTTGGCATGTACTAGAAACAATGTTGTATTTTAAAAGAAAATGATGTATACATTATTTTCTTGTACGTAGATGTTAATATCTATTTATATATACCGGGCGTCCCAGTTAAGTTATTTCAATGCCATATCTTAGTTGTTTTACTAAATTTAAATTTTACATTTTAAATTTTTTTATAAACACCGAATGTTCTTTCTTCTTTTTTATATGCCGTCTCCATTAACATTTTTAAATGCATTCCCAAAATGAATAACAATAATGAGTTACTTCCGGTTTAATTTAAAAAAAAACCAATTTTGACGTATAAATAACACAGTGTATTTTTATTTTCAATAAAGTATTACACTTTATTTATGATCAATATACAGGGTGGCGCAAACTTATGAAATCGGAGTATTACATCATTGTGTTAAGAGACAAAACTTTAATTTTCTGTGAGCTAGTAGTAACTGAGTACATATTTTAAAAATACTTTCGATTAAACAGAGTTTTCCAAACACTCGTTACAGCACAAACTTATATTTTTTGAAATAATATATACTATATTTATTTTTCACCAAGAACGATAAAAAATTATGTCAGTATTATATATTTTATAGGTGTTTTATAAGATATGGCCAATTATTAGCAAACATGACCCCTCTTTAACACTCTGCCTAATATTAAATCACATTAAATCAATGGGTCTTTGTATTTTAATGTCATAACCATATCGTTAGCTAAACTCAGTATTAATTACTTTTTTATCTGTGGCTTCTTTATTACAGAATTCAAATTAAGCCAAATTTAAAATATTTTAAATTTTAACATTTCAGAGGCATTAAATCAAATCGCTATTTTGAATGCATCTACATCTTTTACTTTTACTCTTATCGCTAAATAAGTGGAGTACTGTCAGAGTAGTACTAGTAAATATAAAAGCAGTTTGCAGTTTTTACGAAATCATTAAGTTATAACATAAAGTATATTTTAGTTATTTAAAATGCAATCTTTTATTTATTTACATAAATTAATATTAATTTTTTATTAAAGGTATAGTTTATCTTAAGTGTGAATAGCGACCATATTTCCATACACTTTTTAATTTTTTTCCAAAACTAAGATCTTATTCTTTTTAACATAGCTATTGCGGAAAATGCGTACGAACTTTTTTATGTCTTCTGTGGTAGTAGGTTCTGTTTAATGTACAAGTTGCTTGATGTATCCTTACAAAAAAAAACATTAATGTGACATCTGGAGATCGAGAAGGCCACAGCATTGGTCCGTCACGTCCTATCCATTAGTCGGTTAAATATTTTTATTAAATATTTTATATTTGTTTAACACCGACGAACTCGTACACAACGAATGTAATTTTTTGTTGTTGCAGAGGTAAAGAAAATCCTTTATGAGTACGAAAGATCAGATCTACTGTGAGACTCTACTGACTATGTCAGGACTACCGACTAAAAACTCCACCCATTTTTAGGTCTGTCTGGCTATTGCCTCCGGTGACACTTAGGCCTGTTGGCCCATTGTATCATGCCTATGTATTTTTGTATCATTGTACAATGGAGACCCGACCCGCAGACCGCCGGATAGGGACCCGAAAACAGTCAAACACACACTGCGCCGCCGCGAGGCACTGGTCCTAAAAAGACAAGCGATTCCCGGGACCTAGAACCACGCTGCACCCAATCCAGTACCTTCGTACCTTGGACAAGTTTGTACAAGTTCTCTACTGGGTGGGAACAATGTAGTCAGTCACCCAAGAACCGCCCATTCCCCCCAGCGCCCCGCAGCAGCACAGCACGCGCGCCATCGCCCCTGGATCCCCGCCGCACAACCCGCAGGCTGGGCCTTTTAGCTGATTCCTGTTCATCGCTAACAGTTTTGCCGTCCTTTTATGGCACGATCCTTTGATGTATTATTTTCCGTGTTTGTTTCCTGGTAAAATTTTCCAGTAGTTTTTGTATTTTTCCGAACCTCTTCTTGCAAGTTCGTCTACTTCCTCATTACCTGCAACTTCCTGGCGTCCTGAAACCCGTATCAGTTTGACGTGATTACGGTCTACCAGCGTTCTCAGTTCTTTTTTGCAGTCAACGAGTACGGGGAAAAAGTGGTCCGGCCCTGAGTTGCCCCCTGCACAGGACTAAGGCTATCTACTACAGGATTTCGCCCGGTTTCCTGTAGGCTCCGTTAGCGACGGTGCTCCACCAACGCCATGCATCCATCAGCACGGGTCGCATAACAGTTTGGATTGGTTTTAGTCGCCTTTTACGACAGGCAGACCATACCTGGGATCTATTCTATTTTCTCCGTATCTCTAGGGAAACAACGAATAAAATGCAAAGATGCTCCATCTTGTTGGAACTGCAAATTAATTTCGTGTTTAAATCAACTGTCTCCAATAAATCTTTCATATAGTTTTTAAAAAAATGGTAGTACCTTTTTCCAGTAAGGCTATTTTTAAAACAGTATGGTCCTATAACTTTATCTACGATTTATTTGCAAATTTGCAAATCTTTATGAACCATTTAGTTTGGGTCGTTATAAGAAGCAAATGTAGATTACTATCCGATTAAAGATGAAAATTATGACAATTGACGAAACCATTTTTGTGAATAGTGACCCGGTCACTAAATAAAATAATTTTAAAAAAATTTGGATATTTATTAATTAATCCACTGAACCACTAGCAAATATAAATTCTTATTGGGAAATTTCTCTTGGTGCATTTGTATCCTATACGGGTTAATTTTTTTTTATTATTATTATTCTTATTATTGTTTTAAACTAATGTTTAGTGCAAAACTAAATTTTCTGGTACTTGTGTCAGGATTCTTAACCAAATGTGTCATTACTTAAAATTCGATGTTCTCATTGAAAACAAGTTTGGTAAAATCATAAGGTTAATAGAAAATATAAGGTATCTGATGTGTCGAATCTTTCCATATGTTTTAAAAAAGCTCTTTTGTTTACACTTCTATTGGTATTTCCTATACCTACATCCAACCACTTTTGAGATATATTATTCTCTTAGTTAAAACATAACAAAACTTAATTATTTTAACATTAGTAAAGGATAGGCCATGATTTCCATTATTTAAGGTAATATTTTATTATTTTTTCACAAGATATTAATTCTGAAAAGTAACCAATAGCACAAAAGAATCCCGATTTTTAAAAAATTGCAGATTATAGTTCTTTGGAAAAACTGATTTTGTAAGCTTGTTTTATTCTGTAGCAGCCCTGTAAAAAAGGATTGTTGATGGAGATTGGTTCTTGTAGTGTCAATCTTGAGAGTAAGTAGGTGAGACTGATCAGCATGCCAAGTTCTTCGGTCGAATGTGGCCAGTGGTGGTATAAGAGTTTTTATTTCTCTGGAGCATCTGCCATGGAAATATCTGTAGAGTAATAATTGGTCTGCAACGTTTCTTCTATTTTCTAGTGGGTGAAGGGTAACTGTGAGAGTTAAGTTGTTTATCAGCCGAATGGCCCTTTTCTAAATGAAATCTAGAAGACGAAGAGAATGTCTTGGTGCTGAACCCCAAATGTGCGAGCAATACTCCAGTAGAGGTCGGATTTGAGCCTTGTACGTCGTCAACAGTTAAAGTATAAAACTTTCTAGCTTTTCACAGAAAACCTAGCCTCTGGCTTGCTGACTTTGCGATGTAAGCAACATGGTCATGCCAAGACATATTATTTAACACCGTGACTCCCAAAATCGAGATATAGGGACTTGATTCAAGGGTATTTCTGGACGTTGAGATAGAATGATTTAAAAAATTTACTTTCTTGGAAAATGAGGCACTCTGTGTTTTCTGGGCGTTGAACTGAACAAGATTGTTGGTTCCCCACTCGATGAATGCTTTAAGATCTCTATTAATGGAGTCAACCCGTTCCTGCCTGAATCTATTTGTATCATTCACCGAAAGTGATCGATAGGATGTGAAAGTTGAGACAAGTGTGCTGTCGTCTGTGAAACTTTAAATGGGGTTCGTCGTGGTTTTCAAAAGGTCGTTTATGTGTAAAAGAAATAGGGTGGGAGATAGGATGAAACCCTGAGGGATCGCAGTATTGGTTTTAAACACAGCAGAAGAAATACTGTCAACTGCCACATGTAAGGAGCGATCTTGCATAAAGCCCATGAGCCGCAGTTTGGTTAGGAGACCGTAGGCAGATAATTTGCTTAACAATGCCTGGTTCCGAACGCGGTCGAAGGCTTTAGATATATCCAAGGCTATTGCACGAGATTCACCAAACTTTTCAATAGTGTTTGTTCATAGTGTTTGTCCACATTATATTTGAACTTAGCATCATTCAAAACCTACAGTTTTGTAATTTTAGATATTTAACATAACTGTATTCGCCACTACTTTTATTTAAATCTTTTCGCTCCACACGCTGTATGTATGAATATATTTTTTACTAAGAGTAAATATGGGTGCTGGGTAGAACAGGCTGCCTGTTTAAAATAAAATACATACATACATACATAAAGTCACGCCTTTTTCCCATAGGGGTAGGCAGAGACCACTTCCTTCCACGGTTCGTACACACATCTTTTGCTTCCTCTACTTTCATCAGTGCTCTCATACATGCTCTTCGGTTGTTGGTACTCTTGACCTGGCCTTTCTTCAAAACAATGTTGATCTGATCGAGATATGTTCTTCGAGGTCGACCTCTACCGATTTGCCCATTCACACTCGCCTTATAAATTTGTTTCGTCAATCTTCCTTCATCCATCCTTTCTACGTGTCTAAACCATCTAAGCACTCCTTTATCTATCTTTGTGACCACATCTTCTTTCACACCATAGCGTTCTCTTATCTCACTATTCTTAACTTTATCCAACCGAGTCACTCCGGCTATACTTCTCAGACTACTCATCTCCGCAGCATTAATCCTATTTTCATGTTTCTTCTGCCAAACCCAACATTCACTACCATACATAAGTGTAGAAACCAACACACCTCTATGCACCGCCAGACGTGCCTTTTTTGACACTTTCTGGCTATTCATAAAGCTATGCATTGCCCCATTCATTTTTTTCCTTCCAACACCCTTCGCTCAATGTCACTGTCATACTTTCCATCTCCAGTAAATTTTTAACCCAAGTACACAAATTCATTAACTTGTTCCTCTTGTAACTCTTTCTCCCTCAATCGAAACCCCACAGTTTGTTATGCTTTCTCTACTTTCAAAAACCATTATATACATAATACAGACCTTTTTATAAAAAATATTTTTGCTTTTTTTATTTCTGTGAACTGTCCAAAAAATGGGTGTAATTATTTACGTTTGTTGTGTTTGCATGTGCATTTTTAAGTAAATTTATTTCTAAAAACTTTTTAATAATTTAAAAAAATGAGCCCATAAAGCACTTTTTAAGTAATTAACAAAAGCTTCAATATCCCATTTTCTTTTCATCCAGTCTGGTAGGCAATGATCAATATTACGCAGTTGTACCAACCGAACATTTAAATCCAGTCCAGATCCTCGTCCGTTCTCTACGAACTCCGTAGCCCGATATTAAAACCTAAAAACGATATTCATCTTCTTTTATTCTCCTCTTGTCACAGTCGTTGGATTTCATTTCAATTATTGTGAATTATTCAAACAAATAAAATATAGCCTGGAATTTAAAAATTGCACAGGACCGATTTAAGGAAGACCCTAACGCTTCATTGTTCTTTAACGATCAAAGTGATACCTAGTTGGTTTTATAGATTATATTTATACCCAATATTTTTGGTAAAAATAGTCTGGGATTTCTTTTTTTAACTGACCAAAATAAGCAGAATAAATATATAAAATGTTTAGATCGTAAATCAACAATATATCAATTGTATTTTACTATTTTTTAAAAAAAAATATTAACTTCCCAGTGGAAGTTATAGTAATGGGTTCGATTTTTCAAATCCCAAATTTTGCATTATCTCCACATTCAAGGTCTCCACAGTCGAATACAATAGTTTTTAAGTGGACGTCTGTGTGTGTGTATGTACGTATGTGCACCAATTGCATTCGACGCATAATTACGCAACTTATAACTGATTATATTTTCAGCAAAATAAGTAGAGCTGTTTTTTATTGGGAATCAAAAAACTGAAAAAAATGTTAAACTTTCGGAATTATTTTTCGTCTCGATTGTCTCGAGAACAAAAAGTTATATCGACGTAAGACCAATTGCATTCGACGCATAATTACGCAACTTAAAACTGATTGGATTTTCAGCAAAATCGGTCAAGCTGTTTTTGATGGAGAATAAAAAAACTGAAAAAATGGTAACTACCTAAATTTTGCAATTTATAAATTATACTATTTTTAATATAGAAATTTAAGATCTTTTAAATAATATGATTTTATCTTTTTTTGACTGAGCGAACTGATAATATGAATATTGCATGTTAGGAATATTTGTATAAAAACTATGATGTCAATATTTTTAATAATAATAATAATTATAACAACAAAAGATATGGTATTTTTTTCATTCATTCCACGGGGAAGTTAGTCGTGTGGACCTCTCGGGACACACCCAGACCACTGATATTTCTCATTTTGTTGCCAGAAGCATATTACGCACGTCTAAAAAAAGTTATAATTTTATAAGTGCGTAATTGTCTTACAACTCAAATTGTGAACTATACTTTTTCCTTGACCACCATTCCCATCAAACATTAGGATTCCATTAAAAAAAATAGTTTTAATTAATTAATTAAATAAGTACAAAAATAATTTAACTATATTACTTAGTATAGTTTACTTTTGATTGTAATAATGATTAATTGTAACTGTGCAGCTATTAAAAAAAAAGGGGGCGGGTTGGTTGTCTGTTTTTTTGTATTTTTAAAAATAATACCATTGTTTTTTCCTTTTAAAATAAAATTCGTAACAGTATATTACATAACAAGAGTTGCCAGAAGCATATTATGCAGGGCTAAGTTACGCGTGAGCCGCAAATCGGCCAGTGCATGATTCTAGAAGTGCGTTATTGTCTTACAACTCGAATTGTGTACTATACTTTTTCTACGACCGCATTTATTCCCATCAAAAATTACCAAAAGTACCAAATGCTTGCGTCACATCTGTTTGTCAAGCGCAATTTTGTAGCATGCCAATGACTCTCATGTAAATAACTTTAAACTTAAATTAATTGGGGTATAAAATACAATATTTAATGTACTACAGTTGATAAATAAATATTTAAATAATGTTATTTTTCTGCAGCCGTCTCAAAAACAAAATTTGCGGTATGATTTATTAAATCTTTACACAAATCGTACCGAAAATAGGATTTTTTTTAGTTTCGGTACGATTTTGGATATCTATGTAGGCGGTTTTGACAATAACATGAGCTTGTATTTTATTATGACAGCGATTGTCACGTAACATTGGTTTATGTTTTTTCGATTTTTAAATAAAAAGAATGGAAATCAGTAGTAAAAGTAAGGCTAAAATGATTCCACATGAGATAAGTGAATCTGTTAAAGAAGCTACTTACGAATTATTGCCGGTAAAGTCAAGAAAGAGGTATGAATTGGTTTACAATTTATTTAAAAAATAAATTAATGATAAAAATGTGCATATTATAAATGAACAAGTGATTCTTGCATATTTAATGGAAAAATCTAAAATATTAAAGCCAACAAGCCTCTGGAGCAATTACTAGATGCTTAAGTCCACAGTTAATATTAAAAATAATATAGATATAAGCCGCTATCCCAAAGTTATTGCTTTCCTTAAAAGAAAATCCATTGGCTATAAACCAAAAAAAACAAAAGGATTAAATAAATAAAGAAGAAATAGATCACTTCTTCTCAGAAGCTGGAGATAATATCTACCTAATGACAAAGGTAATATAATTAAATCTAATTCCTCTTCTTCAATAGGATTAACTTTTTTATTTTAGGTTGCATTAATATTGGTTTAGCAGGCGCTTTTCGTCGTGACGAGCTTTGTAAAATGAATCAACACTGCCACTTCTGTTAATATCCCTAATAATATTAATATAAGTAATTGTCATTATTGTGTTATTAATATTCATAAGTAATATATTTATAAGAGTTATTGTTTTATGCAATTGTCTATATCAGGGGTCTCCAAACTACGGCCCGAGGGCCACATCCGGCCCGCGGACAGATTTTGTCCGGCCCGCGGAGAGCTAGCATACTTGAAAACTCCTTTTATAGAACATATTTTTTATAGCAAATTAAATTTAGTTTACTGAAGTATTCTAATTTTATGTTGAATAATTATTAATATGACATTTACATTGATATGGTCATGGGCTAACTACTCATAACATTGTTGTAGGCTAATGTTATTGTTTTTGTGATAAGTAGGATAAAGAAACACAGAATTGTAATGAGTAAAGACATGTATAATATGCAGAAAATTTAACTTCCGTATATAATAACTAACAAATTATTGAAATGAATCCAACTAACATTTTAAATAAAAACATAACTTATAACAAGCATAATGACATTTGAAATACTAATGAGATTTATGTAATTGAGATTTTCCACTGACAATAGTTTGTAGTTGTGGACTAATTTTACTTGTACCAATTATTAAAAGAGATTTAAGATGCTCATCAGTTAATTTAGATCTGTAAACATTTTTTGTGTACTTCATTTTGGAGAAGGTCTTCTCACACAAATAAGTAGTACCAAAAAGAGAAAACAGCCCACGAGCAATTTTATGCAAATTATCAAATTGTGTCAGTGGAAGACTCTTATAAAATTCCAACAAAGATGGGTTTTGATATTTGTTCTTAATTATATCACTGCACTGTAGATCAATCATTTCCATTTGAAGTTCCGAGGCTAGGGTTTCAATGTCAGTATCAAAAGGATTCTGAAAAATCTTAATTTTATTCACAATGGCATCAAAGTCCGAGAAACGAGTATCAAAATTTATTTTCAAAGCACTAAAAGTTTCGATTGCAAAATCGATAGGAAACTCAGTCTCAGTGGTGTGGCTGAATATTTCACATATTTTAAAATGTGAAAAACATTTACTTCGTAGTTGTGATGGAAACAGTATCAATTAGAAATTACAGATAATGACAGGAAAATTAATAATATGCAGTGTTGCTGCTGTTGCTGCTACAGAAAAAATATTGTACGTAACACGATCCAAAAGTGATTTTACGGGACTTGCAGGATTCCAGGACTCACCTACGGCTCGCCCTGGAAACTTCCTACTCATGCCGTAAAATATCACTTTCGGAACTTGTTACGAAATTTACTATTATTGCCCTTTCATGTTAATATTAATTTATAATTTTTTTTTAGGTGCAGGTAGTGTATATATAGTTACCTAATTAGAAGGAAATCCAATTTGTACCTTCGGTTTTAAACAATATGTAAGTGAACCCCCGAAACATGTTATTCATTAATATTTATTTAATTGGCCCATAATTATAACCCGGTTATACTAAAAGAAAATAAAACCAGTTAGTGTTGATTAATGCCTGCAGACGACGTACAATTACAAAGGTTGTCGAGAACTGCGACATACAAAGCAAAAAGTGATCGAAAGCACAAATTATTTTGAAATTTTTTATATCAATTCACAATAGTGTATAGTGTTACATACAACTTTTTCATTTTTATGTTTTCTGTGGTGTTTTATTACACCTGTCGATTGTATGTTCTCCATCATGTCATTTTGTTAGCAAAATAATAAAATTTTCTACCGGTTTGTTTTCAAACGTTTTAATAAAAAAAGTCATACAGAAATTTAATTTAAATTTTTTGAATATTATAAAGATTTATACGAAATATTTATAAAATTTCTTTGTTACAATAGATATTACGATAATAAAGATGTCTTTTATGCAAACGTTCCAAAATTAATTTAATAGTTAACTTAACTTTAATTACTAAATGTTTTTCGCTTTTAATAAAATTTTGACGGGTTGAAACTACGGGATATATAATTCTCGCTTTTAAGTCAGCTTTCGAACAAAACATACTATTTTTATAGTTAAGGATTACAATTTCTTTCAATAAGTTGGAAAATAATTTGTGTGTGATAACACAGCTGCACTTTATCTATATTTATAAATTGCTTGATATTGATACGATTTTCTTAAGTTCTATCTTGGGTTCAGCGATTAAAACTCTCGATCCAATTACCAAACAATGTTTATTTCAATACAATAAATTCCATTTTCATAAACCACTTAGATATTCACTTAGCTATAGAACTTTTACAACTCTATATAACTTTTTACATTTAATAATTTGTAAACACAGAAGCTAATACTGATTCTTGTTATGATCGTTTTTCCTTTTATATTTCCGATATCACAGTTCCAGATTATTCTACCTGTTTCTCCATTATTCGACGCGGTTCCAGCGGTTGCTCGACCTTGCCGGACCCCTTTTTTTATACCTACCACAAGAAGGGTCCAGTTATTTCTCGAATTGTCCATTGTCTTTTATCCTCATTAAATATACTCATTAAATATGCACCCTAGATTCGGTTGTAGCGGCCAGAGACGGATTTAGTAAATTCGTAACAATATTATCAAAAACAAATATTTTTTTAATTAATTTGATCCCCATTGATGGATGGTTTAACATCGAAAAAGGTGAAAGACGGGACGGATATGTGACTTTGCCATGAGAATAAATGATTTGATCGTCAAATGCCTCCCCTTACGCCGGTGATCAGGTTATATTAGCATCATCTGAAGAGAAGTTGCAGGCGATTGTTGATATTATGCATGATGCCCTAAAAATCAAAGGGATGAAAGTAAATGTAAGCAAAACGAAAGTAACGGTTTTTGAAAGAGAAGAAAGCATCACAAACTGCGAGGTGCTGATCAAAGGAGAAAGTGTGTAACAAGTAAATGAGTTTGTAAACTTGGGTATAAAATTTACGAGAGACTTAAAGCATGTATGTGACATTAAGTGACGGGTGTTGATAGGGAAACAAACAAATGGAGCCCTGCATAATGTCAAAAAAAGTCATGTCTGGCTGTGCATTGGTCACTAAACTTACGTAGGTATTGTAGTGAATTCTGGATGATTGTAGTAGCCCGGTTAAATAAAGTAAATAAAATGAGAAAAAAAACGCTGTAGTATTAAAAAAGATGTGGTAACAAAGATAGATGAAGGATTTCTTAGATGGTATGGACATGTAGAGAGCAATGATGAAAAAAGATTGACAAAACAGATTTATAACGCGAGTGTGAATAAGCAAATCGGTAGAGATCGACCTCAACGAACATGTATTGATCAGATCGACATTGTTCTGAAGAGAGGCCTGGACAAGTATACCATCAACCGAGGAGCATGTATAAGAGCACTAATAAAAGAAGAAGAAGCAAAAAATGTGTGTAAAACCGTAGCAAGTAGAAGGAAGTGGTCTCTGCCTTCCCCTACGGGAAAAAGGCGTGGCTTTATGTAAGTATGTATGTATACCATAAAGGGTGTTTCAAAAAAAAGTAATTCCGTCTCTAGGATCGGTAGAAAACTGTAAAATAATTGGGGTTTGCTTTTTAAAAATTTTTGTTACGCTATCCGTATTTAAGATTAAAGGGCATCAAAGAAAAAAAAATTATACACATTTATTACGATTTTGCCGAAACTACTGAAAACATTTATACGAATATGTTTTATCAGCTGACAAATCTCATGAATTTGTTTTTATATTTGACTCTCATAGAGGGCGCTAGTTAAACGGTTCGTACCAAGTAATATTAAACATAATTTTTTTAAGGTAGATTTATTAATCAAAATTTCAAGTAAATCATTTAATTTTGCACCAAAAATGTAACTTTATTATTACTTTATACCAGCATCGGTTATTACTACATAATTTTCAAATCAAAATATTTCAAAAACGGAACATAGTATCGAGTTTTACCAGGAGTACCTTTTTGGTGTAACATTGAATGATTTTTAAGGTAACTGGAAATTTTGATTATTAAATATAACCTTAAAAAAGTTATGTTTAATACTACTTAGTGCAAACCGTGTAACTAGCGCCCTCTATGAGAGTCAGATATAAAAACAAATTCATGGGATGTATTAGCTTTCAAAACATGTTCTTATAAAGTTGCATTATAATGTTTCCAGTAGTTTCGGCAAAATCGTAATAAATGCGTATAATTTTTTTTTCAATGCCCTTTATCTTGAATACGGATAGCGTTACGAACATTTTTACCAAGCAAACCCCAATTATTTTTTAGTTTTCTACCTATTCTGGAGATAGGGTCACCTTTTTTTTTTTAAACACTTTGTATGGAAGATTTGAGGCCCGGTCTATGGAGTACTTTAACACAAGATGCATCACACCTTGAGAACACTTCGTGGTTACAGCAAGCGTGGGAATTAAAACTTATTTATGTTTGCTAAACTGTGTTAATTATAGGAATAAATAATGCATTTTTAAAAATTATTTGCTGTTAATCTGCTTGCGGTTTAATATAATTTTAATAAACCTTTTACTTTATGATTTCGTAGATGGATCTCTATTTTATTTAAAAAAAAATTTGAATTATTAACAATCGGGAGTATGGAAAAAAGCATGAATATGGAAACAAAAGAAACACAATCTTTTATCCCAACTTTCAGTTGAAGTTTTAGTTAAAATAATTAGTGTGTAAAAATACCAAATATTTTATAATCTCTATACAAAGAGCTTAACAAAGAGTAGATACAAAAATATCATATTTAATCCACACACAAAAAGATAGAATAGGAAAACTTAAATTGGTAAAAGAATTTGGATTAAAATATAATTAAAATATTCTTTCGCTTCAACAAAATAGGCATTAACCACAACATCTTTTATAATTTTTCCTATGAAACGAAGCAGGCAATTTCTAACACAGTGCTCATTGGAAAACTTAAATTGGTTAAAGATTTTGGGTTTAGAAAATAATTAAAGTATTTCTGCGCTTTAGCACAATACGCATTTACTTCTAACAACTTTAGTTATTTTTCCTATTTCAGGCAGGCAATTTTCAAGATAACCATTTTGGTTCTTATCATCCCAGCCAAAAAAAATATATATATTAAAAAGCTATTTTTAAAAATATCTTATATCTCTATATTAACCAACATTGCATTGAATTAGAATTAAAATTTTACACGAACAAAATTTTAAACGACGATAAATAATAACAATGTCAGTAGGTCTTATTTTTATTTCAAAAGCTTATTTAAAAAGAATTAACATTATTTTTGTGAGTTCTATCGATGGACAATTCACCAGACATTGCAGCACAAAAGCTTCGAAACAGTCTCGATCAAGTATCCAAGTGGCTTAAAGACTGGCGAATCAAAGCCAATGAAACCAAATCTGTCCGGGTTACTTTCACAAACAGTAAAGAAACATGTCCTACAGGAACTATTAAAGGCATACCTCTACCGCAGGAGGATTACGCCAAGTATCTTGGAATATACTTGGATAGACGCCTAACCTGGAAAAAGCATATTTTTACAAAGCGATTAGATATGGGTAGAACAGTTGCGCACTATATAATGGCTACTAAATAAGAAATAACGACTCCTACTTTATTCTTCTTAGTCCATTACATCATCCATGATGTGTGGTGGTTGTTGTGAATTTCTGTCATTATACAGTCTGTCAATGACGTGACTAATAATTTGTTGTCATCGTTGCCTGCTGTTAGCCTCTCTTGTTGCCGTCTCTAAATTTAGGCCAGTTAAATTGCGAACGGTGTCTGTTCATCTCGTTGGTGATCAGCCTCGTCGTATTTACCAAATGGTATTCCCTGTACAATGAGGCGCTCCACATTATCGTGTCGAATTATGTGGCCGAAGAACCTTAGAGCCTGCGCTGAAGTTTGGCTCGACAAATGATGATCTATTCTTACTTGTTTTAATATGGATGCGTTTGTTCTTCGAGCAGTCCATGGGATTTTTAACATTCTGCGTCAACACCACATTCAAACGCATCGGTTCTCCGTCGATCAGCGGCCTTGATCACCCACGTTTCCGAAGCGTACCAAAAAACTAGAAATACCAGTTACTTAACTAGAGCTTTTTTATTTGGATCAAGATGTTGCGATTTTTCCATACTCTGGTGAGTTGGGTCATAGCTGTTTCACCCAGTTGAATGCGTCTACGAATTTCTGGTTAACAATCCCCATCTGATGTTATTATTGACCCTAGATACACGATACTTCCGACGATATCGCAATTTGCCACCTTGTGTGGCTGTGGAGCATCTTCTTGTTCTCGGTTAATAACCATAATATTTGTTTCTTTGTAGTTTATTTGCAACCCATATCTTAAGCTCACAGATTCGAGTCTTTCGAGAAACATCGTCAGTTCTTTTTTATTACTGGCAACCAGTACTTTATAAATGCTTTAGAAATGCATAATAAAACCTATATGAGCATATGGCCTACAACTCTGGGAAACAGCAGCAAAATCAAACATTGAAATAATAAAGAGATTCCAGAATAGGATACTATTTATGTTTATGCACATATATTTGGTTTTTTCCTCGTTAATCTTTAGTCCTACTTCTCTTGTAGTTTTTTCTATGCGATAAAAGACCTCTTTTACTATTGGTGTGAAGTCTCCAATTATGTTAATGTCATCTGCATATGCGGGCTTCGGGCATTCAGAAGTTCTGTTTAAATTTCTGCCGACCTGGTAGCTTTCTTTAGGGCGATATTGAAGAGTAGAGGTGACAAGGCATTTCCCTGTCTTAATCCGTATCTTAAAACTATCCGAGAGCCTATTATTTATTCGCACTCTTGGTGTTCCGTCTTCCATACATTCTTTCGTTATCTGAATGAGTTTTCTTGGGATTGCGAATTCGGCCATTGCATTCCACACTTGAGATCTTTTAATGCAGTCGTATGATTGCCGAAAATCTTTAAATAGATTATGGATAGTACAGTTAAACTCCCATCCCTTCTCTAGAAGTTGTTTGAGTGTAAAAAGTCGGTCAATTTTGGATCTAAATTTCCTAAATCCCGCCTGATATTCGACGTTTGCTGGATATGGGATTAGTCTATCCAGAACAATATTGGCTAAGACTTTGTAGGCCGTATTGATGAGTGATATTTCCCTGTTATAACCTACTGCACAAAATTATTTATCGTCTAAGAATTTCTTTTAAATTGTAAATCTAAACCAATTGTTATAATAGCTGTCATTAACGAGAGAATATGCATAGCCCACTATTCAAATACTCGATAAACTTGAAAAAGATAAAATAAATTTTATATTATTTCTTTGATTTTGTGCAAAAGTTTATATATGTGTGTAAAAAAATTAAAAAGAATATTACCTGTTTTACTTTAATTTAGTTTATTTTTAGGATCAAACCAAGTAATGACTATAAATTTAAAGTCGTTAATCCTGCCCGGTAATGGTTATGATACATTGTCTTCCTTAGCCATCTTGTTTACTTACGATGAACCCTCATAAGTTCACCACAATAACATTGGACGTTGAGAGCGTTTTCATATACAAAGAAGAACATGTAAAATGATAATTAACCAGTTTAATTAAATGAAAAATGTCCTTTTCGCTGCACTTAATGTGGGTAAAATGTAAAACGATGTGAATATTCTATTTTAATAAAATAGTAAAACCAGCTATTTTTTAATTTTTAATCTTAAATTATTTGTAATTGTTTAATAATGTTTCAGGTCTTAAAATAGTAAATAATGACTAAAAATCCAGTTAAAAAATCTTTGACAGCAATCAATTAATTTGAACTGTTTTTTAAATAAGGTAACGACTCTGAAATTATTTACCGAAACAAACACGTATCTTTACCTCAGAACTCCGTAGTTAAAATTTATGGAAATATTAAAAAAAAATTTATATTACACGTACGAGTTCATAAAAGAACGTGCTGACATACGTTCGCAATCTGGATAAATATATTCAAGATCGTGCATTTGTAGCACAGATATTGCTTCAGATAGATTGAAATCAGTTTCACATTTTGTTTCGTATCCAAGTACATAAAAATATCGCATACTGTTCACTGAGCCAATTTTATAAAATACTCCGATTTATGCAGTTTTCTCTTTCTTTACACATCAGAACTTGTTTGAATTTATAATATTAAGTTAGATCATTAAATTTATTGTATTTTTATCTCGCATTATATGACACATGTTACGTGCATATTTTTTCCCTTCTACAGTTCATTATAATTGTGTCTCTGATGATTTTGTATTCCTTAGGTACTCGTCAGTAGGGTTGCGTACCGTATTTTGTTGTAACTTAAATATATCATTCGTTGTTAATAGTGTTGCATACCTTGTAGTGACAGGATTCAATTGTTAATGGCTGTGGCATTTTTCGTTAATCGAGGGAGATTGAGTGGGGAGTCAGTCGTTTGGTGTCAGTCGTTTGGTGGCAGTCTTGGAAGTGGTGTGGTGAGAATTTTTGGGACGGGTGATATTAACACGTGTGCAGAACCTCTACGGATTTTCTTTCATATCTGGCTGTATTTGGGCCATCTTAATTGGATTTTGAAGAAAAACCACTTAATTTTTAACTTGACCATTCTATCTTACCTTCGTTGTTGATATTTTGGATTTTGGTGTCAAGTTAAAATAGCCGCATGCGGGATTTATTTGAGGGAAGCCATTGTTAATTAGCAGGTGCCGTCCCATAATCAAACCGGCCAGGAGTAGTGAATTCGTATACCCAAAGGTTATAAGTGATTTATTTTTAAATATATAACGCCGTGACTTGTTTTGACACCACGATTAAGTTTTGTTTTAGTTTATTAATATAGTACATTGTTGGAAACTATTTATTGCATTAGATAATATGCCAAAACTAAACTTGGATTAAAATAATCTTCTCAATAATTCTTTATGTCCAAGTAAAAATATATTTTCTTCATACTTACTTGTAAATATCCTACAATTTTGATATTTTAAAGGACAACCATTGTAAAAATATTTTTAAATAAACTTGATTGTTTTGGCAGTGAAAATCTTTATGTAAATGGTAAAAACATGAGTAAATTAGCAGCCTTATGTAAACGTTTGATTTAGTGTTATTAATGAGTTGATTTATATACGTTTTACTTTTTCTTTGGTTACTTGGTAAAGTCCGTAACTTTTACTTCTGTTTTGGTTATTTTATAAAGTTGTAAATTTTTAATTTTTGGTTTGTTTTAGCAAGAAAATTTACCATAGCTGTTAATTTTGACTATATTTGTTATAATGTTGCTTTTGAGCTGTGTACTTTGATTTATTGTGTGAGTAAAGTATCCAATATATTTTTGCTATAATTTTATTTATTTGGTTCACCATAATCTTAGTTGTTTATCGTGTGGCTCTGCTAGTGCCTATAAGACCTAGGGGTTTCCGGCTTGAACCGTCTAAGTCGGTGGCGCGGCTCACTTTTATATTTTTTTCTTCTACCCTCTACGGCTGAGCTCGGGCATAATTTGCCAGTAGAGAGACTACTGGCAGAGTGCTCTATAGAGAACTAAAAAGACGTGGCACACAGTATTTTCTGATGTTTTTACTTTGGCATAAAAAACATGTTTTTTTATTGTTCTATATCACTGCCCAGAAATAAAAATATTTTGGACATAGCCCATTCCTATGTGTTTTCACCTGCTAAAATTAAAAAAGTTTAATTAGCACTAGTTTAAGAGATACAGATGACATTCCATGTTGTTTATAATCCGTATTTTCGGTTTGTCAAAAATTTGATTTTTAATATTGGCACACTTGTTAACTGTCAAATTACAAATAAATCTAGCTGTTAAAGGTTATAAAAATACTAAAGCTGTAACGGTAAATTTAATAGTATTTTTGTTGTTATTGGTGCATACCTTGTTTTGGAATGTTTTAAAGATATTAAAAATATTTACATGCCACCAAAAATCAATCAAAAATCTTTGTTACATTTGTAAAGAAATAAATATTTGACGCTACTTGGTAAAGACTGCCCACCAGCATTAGTATTAGTAATGGGTTCCACTTATATGTTGCAACTCATGTTTAGTCATATGAGAAGAATGACTAAAAGGTAAAAAATAATCAATAACTTTCAATGTGCCTATAGTTTAGCGAAAGCTTGCAAACCATATGTTAGGTTAGGTATCATGTAAGTGGGGCATAGGTCGCCCCTGCTCTGCGACCTTTAGTAGGCTCACCCTTAGAGGTTACAGCTCACCGCATAATACAGACCTTCTTACGAAGTTCATGGTTGTATGGGGTGAGATTTTATTGAAATTGGTAGGTTCTAGGTTGCTATAACCATATATGTTGAACCTTATTCTTCCCAGGCCAGGACAGGAACATAGTATATGTTCAGCAATTTCGTCTTTCACGCAGCAAAATCGACAGTCTGTTTGTTAATTCAGACCTATCCTTCCGAGGTGATATCTTAGACGACAGAGTCCTGTAAGCAGTCCCGTTAGAATTTGCAGGTCATTCCTGCTCCATTCTAGGATCTGCTTAGTTGTGTTTATCGAGAGTTTAGGTAAGAACGCCTTCGAGTGAGTCAACTTTGCTATATCGGACTAGTACGTGAGTATTTTTTTCTTCTCCCAGTCCGAAATAATTGTTTTGGCGGTACTTGTAGTTACTCCAAAGACCATATAAACGACTGATATTTTTGCTCGACTTCGCCTATAAAAACAGGATTGTCAAAAAAAATCATCAGCATTATCATTCACCAGCCACTTGCATCCACTGCTGGATATAGGCCTTCTTTAGGTCCTTCCACTGTGCTTTTTTTATCCAGTTGCTTGCTATTCTTCGTATATCTCCATTCTATTAATCTTTTGGTCCATCTATTATCGGTCATTTGGGCTATGTGGCCTGCCCATTTCCATTTAGCTTGCATAATACGTTGGATAATATTAGTTACTTTCGTTCTCTGTCTTATTATTGTGTTTGGTATTTTATCTCTTTTCGATATTCCCAGCATTGCCCTATCCATTGCTCTCTGCGCCACTTTTAGTTAAGTTTTAAATGTTTTGTTAAAGTGAGTGTTTTTGCACCGTACGTGATGACCGGCATAATGCATTGTTCATAGACTCTTTTCTTTTAACAGATAGGTAGATCCCCTTTAAGGGTGTCACGCATTTTGCCAAATGCTGCCCATCTCAAACTTATTCGGCAGTGAATTTCGCAGGTTTGATTATCTCTGCCAATTCTTATTTCGTGACTCAAATATTTCTACCAGCTCTTCCCGCTGGTAGCAAGTAGATACTCCTTTACAATCCCGGTGGAGGACAGATCTACTTCAGGGTTAGCAATCCTGCCTACGTGAGCTCTTAATCTCTCCAATATTCCTACTTATGAAGATTTCAAGTCCCGACATGTATCCTACTTAAACTTCCATTTCTCTTTACCACATATCCCACACCCACTCGCCCACAACGATGGCAAGTGTAGTGTTTGATTGCAAAAACTTCCCTATGGGATATCAAGATTCAACACAATAGTATCCCAGGCAAGTAGGAAGTCCAGAATCTTGCACTAAAGACCAAAAAAAAAGAAACAGTGAAATACCCGAATCTTTTATCTGATACTTGACCTATTTCACAATCAGATAGTTTACCAGTTTCTATTTCACCCCAAATTAATGAATTGGAAGTAGAAAATAAAGACAGTTCGAAAAAAAAAGAACTCAACATGCCTTCAACACTATATGATCCTGATTTTAAAGAAAAGGATGATCAGCTGCACGCTGCCAATCGAAGTTAAGTAATCTTATTCGAGATCTTGATTTGTTACAGGGTAAGGCAGTACTTCTAGGATCAATGTAACACCAATGGAATCTTTTGCAGAATGATATCGGAGTCTTCAAGTACAGACAACGTCAACGAGATATTTCTGATATATTTTTGTGATGAAACGGAGTTATTAGAAACGCTGGAATAAAGCAATGCTTACGGATTACTGCTGGTTTAAGTATGGGGATGCTTCAGAGGTCACTAACGAGGAAATAGCCAAAAGACAGCAATCTCATGAGCCTAACACTGATTCTTTGTAAATCCAACCACCTGCTAAGTTTTTTTAACAATTTGGAAACCAAATATCTTTAAAAATTTAACACTCAAATGTTGTTTGCATATATAATTAATAATTAGTTTTTTTTTAAAACGAAAAATATAATAAAACTAATGCTTATAAATTTTTCTCTTTGTTATATTCGTTTTCCTCGATCTAAGAAATAATTTTAATTGGTATTAAACACTAAAGAAAATGTGTTGGTATTGATTTGAGTTTAAAGAAAATCACACGAATAAAAGTGAGCATTTGGCACATCTTAAAGCGTTATTTTTCTTTTAAATTTTCGTTATGTAAAAAGTGTAAGGCTGTGTGCACGTCTAAATAGAATTTAGAAATGCATTTTTTTTTCACTTTGTGCAGAAAAGCGGAGCTTTTGTCATTGTCGATCCATTTAATTTTTGATTTACTTTTGATTTAACTTATAGGTGATATTTTATTTACAACTTCTGTAATGTTAGTTTTAAAGCTTTTTTTTAAAATATTAGTTTCAATTTCCAATATGTTTTTCTGACTAAGATCAGTTAAAAAAGTATTCTCATGTTGTTCCGTTTCCCAGTTAACCCTTGTGCCAATAACTTTATGATCTGTGATAATAGAATTAAATTTTTTTAAACCAGTAATTTTATAATCTACCAGAGTTCTTGTTAAATCAGTTTATCTCGTTAGTTTTGTAACAATTTGTTTAAAACCAGCATCCGTTAATAACTAGTTACCGAATTTTCCTGTAGTAAGTTAATGTTAAAGTCCCCCACGAGTATTACATTATTCTGGTTTACATAATTAACTTCGAGCAAAGTCTCAAAAAAATCGTAAAACTTTTTGTTGTTTGCGTTAAGTAACCTATATATACCACCGATTACAATTTAATATATTTGCTCTTACAGCTATGTACCAGTATTCCTTAGCGATTTAGGTCTGTAAGATCTCACATATTTTGGTAAAGTTTTTTTCAAGTTTTTCTATATAGTTTTTTTTAAATATTTTTAAATATGGTTTGAATGAACTATGTAAACATAAATTCGTTTTAATTTACCTACTAAAAAACCTCAATTTACAGCTCACTATGGAATATCCTTAAATTATTTTTATGTTTGTGTCCTTAACAAAATAATATTAAAATATTATTTGGTACACAAATAATAAATAAACAACAATACAAAAAAGAACCCACTCCGCAATAAGCTTTTACGCTGTTCTTAACCAAAAAAAATTGCTACCTTTTATTTGTAAAAATGCCAAACAAGCTTTTAAAGAAGTCCTTGGATTATTATTAATAATAAATATACAAAAAGGAGCATTTTTTTACTCGACAGCTGGAGTGAGGCACTAATGGTTTTTTTCTTTCTACTTTAAAAAAAATTTAAAAATATTTGTTAATGTACCTATATATTTTACGAATTTCGACTTTATTTAACAATATAGTGTACTCCAAGAGTAATACATTTAGCACAGCTTCTTTAACATTTAAAAAAATTTTTAAAAACGCTTTAGTTTCCGATATGACTTCATTTGTTTTAAATATTTTACCCTAAAACATCCTTTAGCGAACACGATAATAGTCGATGGAAGCCAGATCTAAAAAATAGGGTGGTGGAGTTGGCTATTTGAAGCCCAATTTTTGCAGTGTTACTATCGTTACCATCATCGACTGGTAACAAGGTCATTTTTAACTTAAAACGCTTTGATGACCCAAAATAATATTCGACTTTGATTGTTTTTACTTTGTTATGTTTGTAGTTGGACTGTCATATTTTTTATTAAAAAAACTTACTTATTGAAGACATATAATTTTATTTATATTTAACTCGCTAGGAAATTTTGACATTCCAGACACAATTTCTGAAAAAAAAGTCAAGATTTTCAACTGTTAGAAATTATTTATTTCCTTACTGTAAGAAAATGATATTTCCTTACGGTTGTCAGTGTTCTACATAAATGATTGAAAACTTAACAGGCAAGGTAGTAGGGTTATTTTGTTGAATATTTAGTGCCGTGAAAATTTTATTTGCCACCTCAACCTTATTGTTAATAGATTCTTCAATATATCCTTCAGCAACGTTTGATGATTTTCATCCACCATGCCTCTTTAAACTAGTTATGTCGGCACCGGAGTCAAACAATATTGTTGCAGAGGACCTACGAAAGCAGTGACCAGTATATTTCGTCGGATTTTCCAAGTTCAAATAAATAGCAACTATTTTAGGCATTTTTCTAAATTGATGTATTTCTACTACTTGTCTACAACCCTTTCCGCTTTAATATTTAGAGAAAAATCGGTCACTGTTCATATTTTCTGGTCTTAACGAAACAGATAAAGATAAAGATTAAAGTACATCTGAATAACTACAAATGATCTTGGTTTGTTGGTCTTCGAATCAGGTATGCTAATTAAAAGCTTAGATTCTAGGTCTTCTACATCGTGTAGAGTCATTTGGACTAACTCATTCATTCTACAGGCCCCAGAAATACCAAATAATAAAGCCTTCTAAAAAATGAATAAATGTGTTATCTAAATAGAAATTAAAACCTTGTAAATTACCTTAATCATTAAATTTTCTAAACGAATAAGGAAACCATCATTACTAAGAATTGGATGTTGGAACATTACATCATTCAACAACAAAGACCAAGAAATCATACTTGAAATGAAGAAACATAAATTAGACATCTGTGCACTTTCAGAAACGAAGAAAAAAGGCAAAGGAAATAGCAGATATGAAAACTACATACTCATATACAGCGGCAAAGACAAGAATGAACGAGCGGTCTCAGGGGTTGGTATACTGCTACACGAAAGATTTGCAAGCCTAATCAACAACACTAATTACATTAACGATCGACTATTACATGTAACACTCGAACCACGGAAAGCGAAACAGCTACACATAATAAGTGTATATGCACCCGATACCAGCAAACCTCAAGCAGAGATAGATATGTTTTACCACAACTTGCAAACAGTTCTAGATGCTATACCCAAAGAGGATGAAATAATAGTGTTGGGTGATTTTAACGCGAGAATCGGCAACGAAGTTATACCTGGCATCAAAAACAGATTTAACGAAGAGACCATAAGTGAAAGAGGAGAACAATTGATACAACTATGCACACAAAGTGAACTTCGAATTAACAACACATTTTACCCACACAAACTACAGCATAAATACACATTCGAAAACACACGAGGTCAAAGGTCAATCATCGACTATATTATAACCAACAGAAATATCCACCCAACAACGATACAGGATGTGAGAGCTTTAACTTCCGCCAATGCTGGAACCAACCACCGTCTTGTAATGGCAAAAATAAAAACAAACACCCAAAGATTCCGTAAAGAACCCACCGAAACAACGACCATAATGAATATAGAATCGCTATCTGAAGAGTCAACTAAATATCTGTACCAACGAAGATTAGCAGGGAAAATTGCCGCAAATTACATACAAGAAACTGACAACATAGAAACAGCGTGGACCAAATTAAAAACTAACATACTAGAAGCAGTAGAAGAAGCATGCGGAAAAAGAACCATTAAGAAAGGGGGAAAGCCAAACTCAAAGCCCTGGTTTAAGCCAGAAATTAAGATACTGGCCGAAGAGAAAAGAAAATCGTACCTACAATACATTTCCAATGCTATAACGTATAATGACTATAAAGCCGTAAGAAACAGGATCAACGAGAATATTCGGAAAATCAAAAGGGAACATTGGGAAACATTTTCTAACGATATGGAGCATGACCTGTATGGAGGCCAAAAGAAGATATGGAACCTGCTAAGACATAGGAAAAAACCAATAAATGAGTGTATACAAAATACAAAAATAACGGCGGAAGAATGGAAAAAATATTTTGGAAAACTCTACACTCCGACAGAAAACAACTTACCACCACAGGAATTACAGCCTGACATTGGAAATAATAACGAACAACAAGAAAAGACTATTCCCTTGGAGAAAATACGATACATGGTCCAAAAACTAAAAAACAGAAAAGCCTCAGGCATAGACGAAATTAAGAATGAGATGATCAAATATGGAGGTGAAAGCTTATTGGCCGAATTACAGATTTTCTTCAATAAAATACTTACTGTCAAGGTTGTTCCATCCTAATGGAAAGAGAGCATACTGATACCAGTTTTCAAAAAAGGAGAGAAAGCAGACCCTAAAAACTATCGAGGTATTAGCTTATTGAGTGCTGTACTAAAACTGTTTACAAAAATTCTAGCAGAAGAAATATCTCTAACCGGAATATGTGAAGAACAGCAAGGGTTCAGACAGAACAGGTCTACTATAGATGCTATATTTATAATACGTCAAATTACTGAGAAAGCAATTGAGTTCAATAAAGTAGCCTTTACGTGTTTTATTGACCTAACCCAGGCATTCGATAGGGTACGGTTAACAGACGTCTTGGCCCTACTACAAAAGAGAAGAATTCATCCGAATGTAATAAAGACCATCGAAGAATTGAACAAGAACAACTACACATATGTAAGAACTGCAAATAAGCTAAGCAATAAAATACCTATGACAACCGGAATCAGGCAAGGAGATAGCCTAAGCCCAATCCTATTTAATATCATCATTGATGAAATTATAAATGAAGTCAAAGTAACTGGGAGAGGATATCGAATGGGAGATAAAGAAATAAAAATCATATGCTACGCTGATGATGCTGTAATCGTATCGGAAGACGAGGACAACCTACAGAGACTCTTACACAAGTTCCAAAAAACAGCTGAAAAATTCAATATGCAAATATCCGTCAAGAAAACCAAATCGCTAACAATATCCAAAGAACCGAGAAGATGTAAACTCGCAATCTATGAGCAGAGTGTAGAACAAGTGATGTCCTTTAAATATTTAGGAGCTAATATAACTAGCACTAGAAATATTAAGAAGGAAGTAAAAGCTCAAACAACAAAGGCATCTCTAATCTCAGGATTCTTGAGAGACATAATCTGGAGAAATAAACACATGAGTACCAGAAGTAAGGTCAGAATATATAAGACATGTGTAAGACCGATTATGACATACGCGATAGAGACCAGAGCGGAGAACACGACTACAAAGCGACTTCTTAGATCAACGGAAATGCGAATTCTTAGATCGATAACTGGCTATACCTTACTTGACAATAAAAAAAGCGAAGAGATAAGGGAAATATGTGAAGCCCAAGACATAGTAAGATGGGCAAGAAACCGAAGAAGAGAATGGAGAGACCATGTTAGCAGAATGCCAAACGACCGGCTGGCAAAAATTGTGAGAGAAAAGCGGCCCAAAACAACACGCCCAACTGGACGCCCACCAAAAAGATGGTATGATAGCTGGTCTTCATCGTCCCAATTGTTTTTGGGCAACCTTTGAGGCAAACACAGGACGTAGTCCTAACGTAAGAAGAAGAAGAAGAAGAAGATTAAATTTTCTATATCTGGAGCTTCCTGAATATATTTTTCGATTTCTTCCTTCATTAAAATCTTAGATTTCTTTGCCCTATAACCTTGAGCTTACCATTTCAATAAAAAAAATTTTAATATGTAGATATATCCACATTGTGTTTAATTGCAAGAGTTAACTTCAACTTTAAAAAATTGGCCCACATTATTAAAAATTTGATCTTTAAACAAAGGTCTAGGAAGTATACCATTACAACATGTTCCGAGAAAGAACTCGTGTTTTTACTCTTGCGATAGTCCATAAAACGTTTATCGACATATTCGTACTTTTCTCTTGATTTCTTTGGCAATAATACTAATGAAGCAATATTCACTGCCTCAACCAGCTCTGTAGGAGTCCCAGAAATAAAGAATTCATCATCACTTATCATTTTACATTATTTTGTTTTCTCAAACACCAGCAATTAAATTTATATGCGTCAAGTTTGACAATTCAACATTAATACGTTTCCATAGTAACGCAACCAATTTTATAACAAATTTCAAAGTACCATTTATTTATGAATAAAATGTTTTGCGATTTTTTCAAAATTAATTATAATCTGTCGAATTTTAAACGATTTGCGGACAATTAGTATGTTTACCTCATAGGAAAAGCCACATTGCTGGACGCTGTGTTACTAATCTTTAATCTTCACAGTTTATATTTCTTCCTTCTCCCACTTTTTTTGTATGAGTGCTAACGTATATTTGGGGAATGTCACTATAAAACTCAGCGTTCCAGAAGACTATTAATTGAACGCTAATATTAGCTGTTTCTCACCCCTTTTGTAGGAGTGCTTACAAAATTAGACATTAGGATCGGTTATAACCAACAACACTTGGCTACTTCGCGAATCAGCCGGATAATAGATAAAGAAACCGTTTAACTTCTCATTCATAGGCGTACATACTAAGATGTACCTATAAATGTTTTTAATTCTCTCTTTACCTACCATATCTTTTAATTTAAAATATTTTATTTAAAATTACCAAATAGTCATCTAACTATTATTTATAAAAACATAAACAATATTATAATATATAAAGCAAACAATTGGGTGTAAAAAAGAAAGCCCAACAGTTAAATTTTAAATAAACAATAACAAAAAGGTGCATTTAATTACAAATCTAACTATTTATTAAAGCAGGATAGGCCCTTAAACATTCTAGAACATTTGACTTTACAATTACATTTTTGGTATCCATGTCCACCTGAAATTGACCACTTTTTAGCAATGTCTATTAACGATTTTATTTCAGATGAAACGCATTCTAATGAAATTAACTTTTGCAAACAGCAAATTAATTTCTCGAGTATTTTTCACGAATATTGCCATTTTCATTTCCCAGTTCATACAATCCATTGTCATTATCAGCGTGTACAATCGCCATCGACGCAATATTGAAGTCAAACCGTCCTCTATCTTAATCTCTAAAATAGGTACTTTAACAGTATCCTCCACATGGCTAGGTGCAAATTTTTTATTTTATACGTGCCTTATATTCTCCAAAATAAGAAGAAAATACCAAAGATTATCAATAAGATTACCAATTTTACCAAAACCTCTACACCTCACAAATAATGAAACCAGTAGCGATTAAATTAAAGAAAGTAATAAATGTAGGGTTAGAAAAAAACTTCAAAATAACAGAGGAGGAAAAACAACATGCTCTTAAAACAGAAAAAAATAACAGGGCCTCTGGAAGGGACAGCATGGTAATAGAAATGATCAAGGAGGCAAAAGAAACAATCATTCCCAAGCTAAAGTTTTCAACACTTGCTTTGAAACCTAAGAAATACCCGAAACCTGGAACGAATCCATAATCATCCTGCTTTACAAGAAAGGAGGCTCGACACTCCTGCCTAATTATGGACAAATCTTTTTCCTTTTACACATCTAGAAATAATTCACCAGAATTATTGCTAACAAAATCAGTAGTAAACTCTAGAACAGGCAGCATTTAAAAAGGGCTTCAGCACATGCAATCATATCTTTTCTTTAAAAATTCTAAATAAAAAAATGACTGAATACAACATACCATTATACGCAGCCTTCATAGACTACGAGAAAGCCTTTGATTCTATCGAACATTGGGCAATTCTAAGTGAGTTTGGGCTGGCCCGTGTCGACCATAAATACACAAACGTACTGAAAAAGATTCACAAAAACGCGAAAGCGGCATACACGAAACGAAACAACAGATTCCTTTACCGTGCAAAGGGGAATTAAACAGGGCGACACAATCTTACCCTTAGTGTTCACGATGGCTCCTGGAGTTTTCAAGAAGTTGGACTGGTCAGAAGAGGAAGTCATTAACGACGGCGAGAGATTAACACATTTTAGATACGCAGACATAGTTCTGTTCGCTAATGACGCTGATCAACTGGAAAAAATGATTACAGATCCAAACAAAAAATGAAGGGATGTAGGCCTTAAAATCAATATAAATAAAACCAAAACTATGTGTCCGGTAGATCCCAATATCATAATAAACAAAAACAAAATAGAGAATGTAAAGGATTATACATACTTGGGCCAACGAATAACTCTTGGAAGGAAAAACAAAGATATCTAAATCGAAAGGAGAATTATATTAGGATGGGTGGCTTTTGCAAAACTAAAAAAATACTCACCAACAAAAAAATACCCCTGTATCTGCGATCAAAGCTTCACTACTAATGCGTATTGCCAGTAACCACCCACGGCGCTTAAACATGGACCTTCACAGGACAAATAATAAACAAGCTTAGAGTATCCCAAAAAAAAATAGATAGAAAAATATTAGGCGTTTCTTTGCGTGACAAAAAACGAAATAAATTAATTAGAAGCAAGTCTTAAATAACTGATATAATAGACCGGGCAGCACAGCTTAAATGGGACTACGCGGGACATATCGTCCTTAGAAAAGACAATAGGTGGAATGAAAGAGTATTGCGATGGAGACTATGGACCGGCAGAAAAACAAAAAAAAAACATAAAAAAGTTTCATGGATGAGAATTGCTCAGAATAGGATAAAATGGAAAGAATTAAGCGAGGCCTATGTCCAATTCTGAACGCTAAATGGCTAGAAAAAAAGATTTTCCGATTATTTGTTAACATTTCTAAGCTTCTGTTCTATTTTTAAATATAAGGGACTGCTTAACACAATTAATTTTTCAACGCCGGCGCCACTTATGGAGCACACATGTTAACGTTTTAGACGATGGTACTGTTGAGAAGTTTTTGAAGCCGAATTTGTTGCTTGTTTAACATGTTTAATTATATTTTTATACTTATTACCATTTCTTTCTCTTGTCCTTTTACTCTCGAGAGAGTATGGTGACATTATGTCTCAATTGCTCGGATCGTAGTTCTCCATCCTTCTCTGTCTTGAGCTGCAAGAGAAGCTTTTTGCAGACCGTGACCAATAATTTCTTTAGTTTGGTCCACCCAGCGCACCGGAGACCTTCCTCTTGGTCGTTTACCATTGATTTTTTCCTCTACAATAAGTTTTTCCAGCCCATTCGTTCTTCTTGAAATGTGTCCAAATTACCGTAGGTATGATTGGTTTATCCTGGTTGATAGCCTCGTGGTAATATTTGGTTTTTTAAGAATTGACACGTTAGTCACCATTTAAATAAGCAATATTGGCACTTTTTTAACTTATTAAAACGCATTTTAAAATTGTTTACACTTTCAATAGGACCAGCCGTGTTAACAGATACAGCAAGGTTCTATATTAGGCTATTCCTGGATATATCGCCTTTTAACCAGTTTACATTGGCGTTTATGCTAAACTAAAACACATTCGGGTTTTATCCTAGATGTCTGGATAATTCGTGTATTAGCTGGATAATCCGTTAAATGGTTAACTCCTTGTATTAAATCTTACAAATAGATAAATTAACCTAGCGACCAGTGGTTAGAACAAACCAAATAGATAATAGTAGGTAAATACATTTTAAAGTTATAAGCAACGTACAAGTCTTCTAAATTTGTCCTTTAAAGGTGGTTCCAGCAAAAACCCACTTTTCAACAATATTTAATTATTTTTTTAAAACCTTTTAATATTTGCTACCTAATTTTAAAACAACTAAGATCAAGGAGAAGAAATCCGATTAATTACAAATCTCTACTGGGAACAAAACGCAGTAGTTAGAATTGAGGGAACATATTCAGATGTAATCAAGATTAAGAGAGGTGTAAGACAGGGTTGCGTGTTATCACCGCTCTTATTCAACATCTACTTAGAAGCTATCTTCAGAGAAGCTCTGGAGGGGATTGAATGTGGAATTAAGGTTAACGGGAGATTGATTAATAATATCAGATATGCCGACGACACAGTTGTGCTGGCCGAGAATGAGCAGAACCTTCAGAGACTATTGAATCAAATAGTCCGACATAGTGAACACTATGGTCTCCTCATAAACACCACAAAAACTAAGATTATGGCATTCACCAAAAAACCTGTTCAGGCACATCTGGTTATTGGCGGTGATCTGGTGGAACAAGTATCTACATACAAGTATCTGGGGAGTATAGTGAATGATCAATGCGACCCGAAGAGAGAAGTTAGAAGCCGCATCGAACAGGCTAGAAAGACATTTATAAGTATGAGACAATTTTTCGTAAGGTCAGATCTGAGTCTAGTGCTCCGGGTGCGCATGGTCAGGTGTTACATCTTCTCGGTTCTCCTGTACGGATGCGAGAGTTGGACTCTCGACACATCATTAGAAAAGAAAATAGACGCATTTGAAATGTATATCTACCGCCGCATATTAAGAATATCATGGGTCCAAAGAGTTACAAATGTAAAAGTTCTTAATCGAATGAGTAAACAAAAAGAACTCATGCTTAACATCAAGGAAAGAAAAACACGCTATATAGGACACATAATGAGGGGTGAAAAATACTAACTCCTTCGACTGATTATAGAAGGTAAAATCCAGTGCAAGAGATCTATCGGCAGGCGCCAGAATTCCTGGCTAAAAGACATTCGTAGATGGTTTGATTGTTCATCGATCGATATATTCCGCATGGCTGTATCTAGAACGACGTTAGCTATTTGGATCGCCAACCTTCGAAAGGAGACGGCGTCATAAGCAGAAGAAGAAGAAGATCAAGGCACATGAAATAAAAACTCACCCTGAATTTTAATTTCCTATACGCTCATTTTTTTTTATATTAATTTTTGCACGCCATTTTTCCTATTGCTTGGACTATTATGTCGGTTTTCCATTGGAGGTGCGTAGGACTATTGACTGTACGAAAACTGATTTTCAAAGCGTGCGATACTCACTCATGTACCACTGACAACGAAAGCAACGGTCCTTTGTTTTTATTTTCTTTGTTAAAATACCCCAATAAATTAATTAAAAATTCCCGCGTTTCCTTCGTTATCGTATTTCCCGGCATTTTTTTATTAATAAATATGTCGGAAAAAGGACAGTGGACCGGATATATTTTTACTATTTTTGCCGTTACCACTCATATAATTAACTAGCAACGATGCAGTAACAGTAAGTTACACGTAAAAGTCAATATTAAATTTGTCAACAAAAGTCAGTTGCAAATAACTAAAAAGTAAAGATAATTAATTTACAACTTGTTCATTTAAGGTAAAACTGTCTTTTTTTGTTCAATCCCGATTTTAAAAATCGTTTTTATTCCTCTATCGTGGTTAACGATATATCTGTCCTGTAAACGTGATAACATACATACATATAGACACTATTTTTTCTTATGGGTAGGCAGAGATCAACAACAATAATAATTTATAAGGTAAGGTATTTGCTACCACTTTTATTTTTATTAAAACGAAGTTCCTTAACGCGGCTTACAGGTAGTGCGATTTAGTAGACATCGTCACGTAACGAAATACATCGGTGGTTCAGAGGTAGAATGCTCGCGTGCCACGCGGGCAGCCCGGGTTCGATTCCCGGCCGATGCAATCTTTTTGTGCGTTTACCATTTAATAAAAAAATTTTTTAGTAAGTAAAAAAAATCGAACCAAAAGCGAAAAATAAATTATAGTTTAAAAAAGCTTAAAAACACGCTTTTGGAGTTAATCAAGGTAAAAAATAATTCTTAACATAATAATAAAATTACTGACGAGAAAATGAATGTCGCTGTCAAATAAAAAATTAATGTCAATCAATGTCACTGCTATGTATGATATTTTTAGACTAACGCTGCGTTTAGGAATGAAAGCACCCCACGATTTTAGAACGATGACAATAATTTTCTCGTCAGTACTTTTATTCCTATTTAAGAATCACGTTTTTTACTTTTTAGTTTAATTAATTTTAAAAGCGTGTTTTTTATTTTTTTTTAACTATAATTTATTATGTTAGATCATACGTGAATATTGTTTTATTATTGCAATTAATTTTTTAAAAAATGGAAACTGCAGCAAATGTGTGTCATACAGATTTAGAAAAGTAAGTTGATAAAATTGTCTAACTTGATACAAGTATTTACTGTTTACATTTGTTTATGGTATTTATGTAATTTAAGTGTTTACTATTATATATATATATATATATATATATATATATATATATATATATATATATATATATATATATATATATATATATATATATATATATATATATATATATATATATATATTATAGGAAGACAATAGCAAAATCATGTGTTAAAAATCCAAAATAGTAGGGAAAGCGCAAAGCGTATTAGTACAAATAATACCGAAAACCATTGCTCAACGCCAACAACATTTCCTGCAGAATTAAAATAAAACAATTAAGCCTTACAGTAGTCGCAAATGATTTGTAACATTTGACATCTCACCTTGGTAATAAGCAATTTTAAAATAAAAATAATGGGTCAGGTATTATTTGAAATGATTTTTCATAACAAACGATAATTCTTTTTAATAATAATTGTATTTTATTTCATTGACACTTGGAATGACAGAAATCAACCTCAAAATTTAAAAAAAATAAATACTGAAATATTTTGTTCGAATAATTATTTATTATTACTTATTTGAATTTTTTATCAATCATCCGCACTTTATTGATACTTATTATCAACAGTAAATGTACATTTATATAATTAACACATATAATAGCAAACTTTATACTCAACACCGTTACTTAAATGCACAGCTGATAGCTAAAAGTACCGACCTCTTAGAAAATAGGTTAACGGCTATTTGACGGCCAACTCTACCACCGCGTGCCCATTCGTCAAATCAAATAGCGCGTGCTTGCGCGACTTCCTGTTACACACTTCCTGTTACATACATATAGTCACGCCTTTTTCCCGTAGAGTTAGGCAAATACCTTCCACTTTCTACGTTTATTTCACACATCTTCTGCTTTCTTTACTTTTATCAGTGCTCTCATACATGCTCGTCGGTTGTTAGTACTCTTGACCTGGCCTTTCTTCAAAACAATGTTGATCTGATCGAGATATGTTCGTCGAGGTCGACCTCTACCGACTTGTCCATTCACACTCGCCTTATAAACTTGTTTCGTCAATTTTTCTTCATCCATCCTGTTTACGTAAACAAACCATCTAAGCACTTCTTTATCTATCTTTTACACCACACCGTCCTTTTATCTCACTATTCTTTACTTTATCCAACCGAGTTACTCTGGCTATACTTCTCACTCAGACTGCTCATCTCCGCAGCATTGATCCTATTTTCATGCTTCTTTTGCCAAACCCAACATTCACTACCATACATTAGTGTAGGAACCAACATTCCTCTATGCACAGCCAGACGTGCTTATTTGACACTTTCTGGCTGCTCATTAAGCTATACAGTTCTCCATTTATTTGTTTCCTTGCCAACACCCTTCGCTCAATGTCACTGTCATACATTTAATCTCTCGTAAACTTTGAACCCAGGTACCCAAATTTATTAACTTGCTAACTTATTTGAAACTTTACAGTTTGTCATGCTTTCTTCTCTTTTAAAAACCAGTACTTTTGTTTTGCTTACATTTATTTTTATCCCTTTGATTTTCAGGGCATCATGCATAACATTAACCATTGCCTGCAACTTCTCTTCAGATGACACTAATATGACTTGATCATCGGCGTAAGGAAAGCATTTGACGATTAAATCATTCATTTTTAATCCATACGTGCTCTCTTTCAAACCTTTCTATGTATAGGTTAAACAGCCATGGCAAAGCCATACATTTCTGTCTCACACCTTTTTTGATGTCAAACCACCGCTGCTAAACTACTGCTCACCTCATACATAGACAATGTCGAATACAATTCACTTCCTACCACTCTGTCATAGGCATTTTCCAAGTATATAAAAGAGCAATAGACCTTCTGACTTTTAGCCAAATTTTTTTTTACTATACCTAGTAATGAAAAGACCTTATTTATACATCTTCTTTCTTTTCTTAATCCTGCTTGCACATCCTATATCATCATCTTAGTTTTATTCGTTACTCTTTTAATCAATATCTTTGCATACAGTTTGCCGACTATGCTGAGTAAACTAATACCTCTGTAGTTCTAACAGTCCTGCTGAGAACCTTTTTACTTGCAAAGCGGCACCATAACGTCATTGCACCAGTCGTCTGGTATGCTACCACTTCTCCAACGAAGGTTAAAAAGGCGGTACAGCAGACTAGCTACCACGTTTTGTCCAGCCTTCAGCATTTCAACTGTTATCCTTTCGTACCCAGCAGCTTTACCCAATTTCATACTGTTCGACACTTCCACGATTTCTGTCGTACCAATTTCCCTTTCATTGCAACTTTTACTCATGTCTCCGAATGGGGCCTGTACTTGTGTATCCTCTTTCTCAAATAAACTTCCGAAGTATTCCTTCCATCTCTTTAATACGCATTCCATTTCCAAGTTAGTATTTTTACTTTTGGCTGTAAACCTACATAAAATAATCAAGTATTTATTGTCCTAAAATTATTAAACTTTTTGTGAAGATATAAGTAAGATATAAATAATTAAGCAATCGTAAAGAACTTTGAAATTAAAAAAAAAAAAAAAGTCAAGATACATAGGAAAGCTTGAAATAAAAGTTGAAACCCTTTCTGTGTGAAATCCATTATTACAGACAGCACTTTTTAATAAATAAACTTTGTAAATGGCTTTTTCAGTAGTCCTTAAGGAGGAACGATTTTCCAACTTTTCCGAGTATTAAAATACCTTAAATAATTAAATACTGGCAAACAAATTACCAACTGAAAATCGTCTCGTTCGCAACCGGTTCCAAAGTTTTGTTTTCTTAGTGAATCACGTAACAAACGACTTTTTTAATTAGTTTTGTGTACCTCAAGAAAAGTTCGATTCTAATGTCAATATAATTCGTTTTCATACCGCTGCCTTCGGAAAATTGTACCTGTTTCTTTAGATTAAATGTATCGAACCATCTTTTTCGTGGAAATGTGCCGTTTGATTGTGTGAGTTACACTGCTCGCCAGTTTATAGAAATCGTTTAAATGTATTTTAGCCAATAAATGTATTATTTTTTTTTATTTTATTTATTTGTCTGGAGAGTCGGTTAGGTGCAGAGTGGCCAAGGGGTGTCCACAAGGTGGGGTACTTTCCCCACTAATGTGGTCACTCCTAGTCGACTCTCTGCTGAGCAAGCTTTTCCTGCAGCGAGTAGATTTTCAATGCCATGCGAAAAACTGTAATTATTTCTTTTACAAGAACGAAAAAGCTAGGTAAGCTTTGGCAGCCTGTCCTATACAGAGAGAGCATTCCATTTGTGGTAAAAGTGAAATACCTGGGTCTAGTTCTGGATAAAAGACTCACTTGGAACGCACTCCTGAAAAAAACAATAAACAAAGCCAGGTTTTCTCTCTGGAATCTAAGAAAAGTATGCGGCAAATCTTGAGGAATGAACCCCAAACAGATTTACTGGATTTATCAAACAATGATAATATCTATGGTCACGTATGGTTCATTAGTCTAGTGGACCAAGCGGTTACAACACGCAGCAAGAGCAAAGCTCCCTGGCCTTCAGCTCTGGCATGGCCGGCCATAAAAGGAAGCTATGTCCAGCACACCAATGGCAGCAATGTAACACCTAATAAATATTCCTCCCCTAAATATTCCCTTAGAGAGGGAAGCCAACATAGTCTCCTACAGATTTCTGTCTTTGGAAAGGCAAATTAATGAAGAGCAACTCGGGGACCACTACGGGATACAGAGTGTAACAAAAAACTGCCAAGTTCTCAGGATTGTTTCTGACATGCTAGGCAGAAAAATACAAGTAGAAAAGTCGTTTAAAGTCCTGTTTCCGAAGATAGATAAATGGGTAAGAGGAGAAATCTGCTTCCCAGAGACGTAATGTATACGGATGGCTCGAAAACACCAGATGGAGTTGGGGCCGGTGTTTTTAGCATGAAACCAAAAATTGAAATATCTACCAGGCTTGGCAGGTATGCTACAATCTTTCAGGCTAAAATATTCGCTATAGAATTGTGTGCAAGAGAGCTAACTAACAGACCTCTGGCCAACAAAAACATAAGTGTAATATCAGACAACCAGGCTGCTTTAACAGCACCTAGCTCCAACAAGATAAATTTTAAACTTTTTATGGAATTGCATTGAATCCCTGTATTACCTTGGTGCTAACAAAAGAGTGACCCTGCTGTGGGTACCTTGGCAACTGAGGGTGAAGGGCGCACTTGGTCATAGAGCTATCAGATATTTTTGAATATTAATTATGCCTTGCAGACGTTTACATCCCGTACCACAAGAAAAAATTGTGTAAAGGATTGTCACATGTGTCACAGTATGCAGTAATTGAACGTATAAATGTACTGCAAAGTGTACTAAATCGTGCTTATAATCGGTACCTAGTTACCACCACAACAACGTATGTGCACGGTGGAGTTGGTCAAAGTACTATTTAACAAAAAAAACAATGGAAGCAGTTAAAATTTAGACGAAATCAAACTTCTAAATATTGTTTCTGGTAGCATTATCTTAAATAAAACCGTCACACAATGACTTCTGCTTCTTTTTCGTCAAATGCTATCTTTTCTAAGAAGCTGTAGCTCTAAACAACTCAATGGAACTACAGTCGTACCATTTTCTCTGGTTATTTAACCAGGAAATAAGTCTTTTTTTCTCTGCTTCTTTTTTTTACACAATGACTGCATTAGATATCTCCAAGGCGTTCAATCGAGTTTGGCACCAGGGACTCCTCGCCAAGCTTCCATCTTATGGCTTGCCCCCTCAGCTGTGTTCTCTGCTTGCTAGTTTTCTTTTAAACAGGTCTCTCCATGTAGTGGTCGATGGAGTTTCATCTGACACTCTACTCATAAATGCTGGTGTTCCGCAAGGATCCATTCTGGCACCAACACTATTTTTACTTCACATCAACGACCTATTGAAAGCAACTTCATGTCCCGTACACAGCTTTGCCGATGATAGTACCCTCCATACCGCTTTCTCTTCCAGGGCCCCTATATCAGCCCGTGAAACCAGAAATGAACGAGGAAGAAATGTTAACAATATAAATATGGACTTAGCAACAATTCTCGAATGGGGATCCAATAACTTGGTAGAATTCAATGCAAACAAAACACAAGCATGTCTTTTCTCTAGAAAAGCCGATCTCACTGTGCCTAACATAACTTTGTCAGGAGTAACCATACCACTGAAGTCATCCATATCGATGCTTGGTATTACTATCAGCAACAACCTTACCTGGGAAAATCACGTGAGGTCCATTGCCAAAAGTGCATCCCAAAAACTTGGTTTTTTGTTTCGTGCCAAGAGCTATTTCACCTCCAGTCAGCTGCTTATGATCTGTAAGGCACAGATCCGACCTGTACTGGAGTACTGTTCCCATATTTGGAGTGCAGCACCTAAACATATCCTGAAGCTACTGGATTCTGTCCAAAAAAGGGCAATTCGTCTCGTCGGTGATGCCTCGCTTACAAACTCGCTCACTTGTCTGGAACACCGTAGAAAAGTTGGCGATTTGTCTCTATTTTATAGATATTTTCATGGGCGATGCTCTTCTGAAATATCAACAATCGTTCCTCCTTTGGCAGTCTCTTCGAGATTAACCCGTCAAGTTCAGTCTTCACACCCCTTCGTGGTCACTTTGGAGACCTGCAGAACATCACTGTCCAACGAATTGCGAGGCTTTGGAACTAATTGCCTAGGGAGGTGTTCCCCGAGGCATACAACCTCCAGAAATTTAAGAAGAACACCAACTCCTACCTTCTTTCCCTTGGTTCCCACGATGTTCTCTGAACATTACAGGATATCCCTTTTCGTGGGAACCAGAACATAAAAAAAAAAAAAATAAGGATAATTTAAGAGCAAAAAGACGCGCTACCAGGAGCCAGGAGTCGTTGGGCAAAAGAACAACAAAATTGAAGATTTCATGAACGGAATATATAAGTGTTTTTGATTATCAAACTGGCCAAGTTTCAGTTTGGCGATTAAAAAAGACGAAAGTATAATGAACAATATAATGCCACCAACCACGAGAAGAAGGAAGTTTAATTTGTGTGATCATTCCTAATACTACAACGTTACATGATCGTTAAACAAATAATTGTTTTATTTGTTGCTGGCATAGGCGGAAATTTTATGCTGATTGATGATTATACACGTCCGCCAGTGCAAAGAAATTCTATGACACACTTGCCATGCACAAAATTTTTAAAATGGACTGGCTGGCTTGTTTAACGGACATAAACTGCATTAAACATGTTTGGGCAGCTATTGTTACGAAAGAAAAAAAATTCCAATTTGTTACGAAAGAAAAAAAATTGAATATCTATGTTTACAAAAACTTATTATTTTCTTAATTTATTAAAACTTATAAAGATTATTACTGATATCCTCAGGGGTTCGTGGATACTTGATTTCGCTATTGAATTCAATTTGGGAGATTGTATAGGTCAGTTCACGGATCTATACAATCATTTTTTTTTTCGAATACCAAACTAAAAAACTAAGAAAACCACGTAAAGACGCCAAGCGATTTTTAGAATCAATAATCGCCAAAAATTAGGTACCCCAAACAAATTCAATAGTTTACTTTACCTTGAGCACCTTTTACCGAGCTAATTAACGTATTTTCACCTCCTATTTGCAAAATCCCATTCTTATCTTTTAGAAACCAATTAACAAAAAAAACAACCTAAAATGTATACAGATTTATTTACTTAAAAATAAAAAAAAATTTGGACAAATTTTGAGTACATATATCATACATATATAAAACGAAAAAAAATTATTTTAACAATTTAAGCGGAAATAGAATAAAAATAAAATTAAATAAGCAGCAGAAAAATCGGAGAAACAACGGAGAAAAAGCAAAAAGCTCAAAAAAGTACCAATTTCTAAATTTCTAAAACCAAAACCCGTCTCAGGCATCAGGCGAACAGACGGCGAAAACATCCTCAGCCACTGCAATTTTTTTTTTTTAATGAAAATAGTCGCAAAAGGGGTAGACCTATCGTGTGGGCCGCACTGCGACTATTAGAAGGGAAAGGGATTATAGAAAGGAAATTATTGTAGACACGCTTTTTGAAAAGTTGCAGGTCATAGTTCTCTGGAAATCTGATTTTGGAAGCTTATTACATTCCGTAGCAGCCCTGTAAAAGTAGGATTCTCGATGAAGATTGGTTCTTGTAGTGTCAATCTTAAGAGTAAATGGGTGAGACTGATCAGCGTGCCGAGTTCTTCGGCCGAATGTGGCCAATGGTGGTACAAGAGTTTTTATTTCTCTGAAGAATTTGCCATAAAAATATCTGTAGAGCAATGACTGGTCTGCAACTCTTCTTCTATGTTCTAGAGGGTGAAGGGTATCTGTGAGAGTTAAGCTGTTTATTAAGCGAATGGCTCTTTTCTGAATTGAATCTAGAAGAAAAAGAGAATGCCTTGGTGCTGAACCCCAAATGTGCGAGCAATACTCCAGTAGAGGTCGGATTTGAGCCTTGAACGTCGTCAACAGTTGATCAGGAGTAAAAAACTTTCTGGCTTCCCACAGAAAACCTAGCCTCTGGCTTGCCGACTTTGCGATGTTTGCAACATGGTCATACTAAGACATATTATTGGACACCGTGACTCCCAAAATCGAGATGGAGGGACTTTTTATTTTTCTGAAGAATTTGCCATGAAAATATCTGTAGAGCAATGACTGGTCTGCAACTCTTCTTCTATGTTCTAGAGGGTGAAGGGTATCTGTGAGAGTTGAGCTGTTTATTAAGCGAATGGCTCTTTTCTGAATGGAATCTAGAAGACGAAGAGAATGCCTTGGTGCTGAACCCCAAATGTGCGAGCAATACTCCAGTAGAGGTCGGATTTGAGCCTCGTACGTCGTCAACAGTTGATCAGGAATAAAAAACTTTCTGGCTTTCCACAGAAAACCCAGCCTCTGGCTTGCCGACTTTGCGATGTTTGCAACATGGTCATACCAAGACATATTATTGGACACCGTGACTCCCAAAATCGAGATGGAGGGACTTGGTTCAAGGGTATTTCCGGACATTGTGATGGGAATTCTCGTTGAAACGACAAAACTCAATGGAGATAAAGGTAAACCCCACTGGGGACTTCCACGGTTATAGTCCAGCCAATGGTGAAATTCACCGGGGGAAAAAAGGAAAGAAAAAGCCAACCACATTAAAACTTCCTTTCACTCGAAACAGCAAGTAATCGGAAAAAAAGGAAAAAAAGAAGTAGAAGAAGAGAAGAAGGCCAACCAATAAAACAATATATAATTTAAACTAAGTAATAAAAAAAACCAATAAAATAAAAATAAAATCAAATATCTCACCACTAAATAATCCTTCCCCTCGACACGGAAAGTCAGCGGATGGTGCATTTAGTCTGATTAACCTTCCACCATAATGCCAAGAATTAGACTAACTCAAGACTAGATTTCAACTCTCGAACCGATCTAGATCGAAAGACTCCCACCACTTGAATATGTATAGAATGTGCCCAGATCCGGCCTTTGAAATTTTGGATAGGAAAATTTAACGTTACACTATCTTCAGGCAAAAGAAATGCTTATAAAACGCAATTTAGTTTTTACAGGATTTGGCTAATACATACATCTAAACAACTTTGCCTAAGAAATTTCGATGTTTTAGTTATGAGTATACCTAAAAGAGATCGAAGCCTTCTGTGAGCACACAGTTGTTCTACTGCTTCTAACTGTGCACTAATGGTTAATTATTTTTTTTATATCCTTTGTTGTAATATCACATGTTTACTTTAAGTTTTTGATGTAATTTTTTTTTGCTTTATTTGGGTAAAATTTAAAATATTGTTTTTCAACCAACAAGTTATTTACCTCTTTTAACCCACAAAAGTAGTATTAAACAAATGTAATCCCTTTTAATTGTTAAGCAGTGTATTTTAAAGGAACAAGACCAAGAAATTAAAAAGAATCTGTTTTAATTTCAGTTGATTATAAATGCAATAAAATATGCCATTTATTATTTATTCGGTAATTATTGATGAAAAAAAAATTAGTTAAATTTAATGGTCTACTTAATATTTTAAAAGTTTTTGTGCACTTCCATAATTAAAACTGGAATCCTATTGAATTTTAATGTTAACTGAATTAATTAATGGTTATAAATTTATTCAGCGAATATTGTCAGCGTTCGATTTTTATTCCATTCCTAAGACAGATTTTTTGAATTTGCTGGTCCGTACTTTTATTTTTTGTAATAGCCCCGATTGCACAAATTTAAATTAATTTTTTTAAATGCATAAGTGGTGATACCAAACGATATTTTGGCCGGTTTAAATCACAGCTATTAAAAACTTTTTCAATTGTTAAGAAGCCTGAAATGTACGCAACATATTTTAAAAACAAACTTGGCAAAATACCAAAGAAAATACCTAGCAATAAAAATTACAAATAACACAAAACCGCTTTAAATGAAAAAAGTAACAATATTCCAGTCATGAAAGCCCCGTTCACATCTGAGCACTTTGCGCCGCATGAGCATTCATTCGGGGGAATTGTTGTTTCCATGCACAGAACCACATGAGCCTGCATTTAGAGTCGCTCCAGTTGTACGGCACAAATTATTGATGCGATGAATCTAGGACGGACTAGTGCTGCATTTATTATTATCAATAATTTACTCAAAAATAAAAAAAAGAGACGGATACGTAGTTATACCTTTGAAGAAGTCAGAATTCAGTCATATATTTCGTCAGCGCCTTTGACATATTAAACGTAATTAATAGCAAGTTTAATTATTGATTAGTTTATGTTCACCTTTTCCTGTTTTAACATTTTTCTTAATTTAAGCTTTTTCTCGCCGGTAAGATCCTTTAAGACTATCTATTTTTTTTATACCTTACTCACATCCCGGTTAAATTTATCCGCATTTCTCTCCAAGCATCCTCTTTCTTAATTTTATTAAAATACATTTCGTGTCTCACATTCCACAGACTGAGCAAGAAATTCTTTTGAAGTACCGACAGCGTTCGGATCGGCTGCCGCATGTTTTGAACGTGCTCAGCGCGTTCGTGCGTCCCGTCCACATCTGAATACTCATGCGGCGCAAAGTGCTCATTCGGTGCGTTTGCTCAGATGTAGACGGAGCTTAAGAGAAAGAGAAAAATATACAGTGTTTTTCTAAATTTATTGCCCGTATAAAATTATAATGGGTCTAACAAAGTTTCCCCAGCTCACCTTATTCCGAGATATCACTCCTTAATGGTGTTGAGTAAAATTAAGTTTTACTTTTTTAAATAAATTTAAATTTAAATAAAGATAACTTGAAATTTTGTGCATTTGCACAGAACTAACCACCGGTTTTTTTTCATCACTTTTTTGTTACATTCTAAGGGGGTGAAATAATCATCCCTTACTTTATTTAATGTAAAAAAAAATTTAAAATTTAGTTTTGTAGAATAAAAATATACCTTACTCAAAAACCCTGTTTATTTAAAAATATTTTTGCTTTAAAAAAAAATTTTATGAACCAATCGATTCGGTAAAAAAAATAAAATGCAATATCCTGTGTGATACCTTGTTTTAATTACAATGCAATAGTAGGCTGGTGTCACGTTGGCAATTTATTCGTGTCTACTTAATTTTTATTCAAATTTAAGTAGGCTGATGTCAAACTCTGTTGTTGATGGTTACAAATTAAAGTTTAATTGTAAGTTTGTAGTTTGTTATTTTTGCACTATTTTGTCTACTATTACTAATCTTCTTTTTCTTTGAGTGCTCATCCTTTAACGGAAATTACCGATCATCATGGCAATTTGCACCTTTTAAATAGATGCTCTGAAAAGGTTGTGGTACCAAACCAAGTTCTCAAGTTCTTTAACCAAGTCCAAGTCCCCTCCGTCCCTGGAGAACCAGCTCATAACCTTTCCTATCCCGCAATATGTGACCTAAGTACTCAGGCTTTATGATTTTTATATCTTTATTTATTTTCTCGAGCACTCTAACATATATGACGTGGGCTGGGCTGTCCAAGATATTTTAAGTATTCGCTGATACAGCCACATCTCAAATGCCTTAAGCTTTTCTGTGGAGTATTGAGTGAGTGTCCATGATTCTGCTTTATAAAGCAACATTGGGAACACGTTACAGCAAAACATTTTTTTATGATGTTAGATTAAGGTCGTGACTTTTAAAAAGGTTTGACATTTTTAGAAAAACTGCTCGGGATTTTTAAATCCGGCATTTAATTTCATGAGAATGGTCCCAATCTTCGTCATTTGTAAAAACTAGGTACGTGTGTGAGGCAACTCTTTCAATTTGCTGGTTTCTGATAGTAAGTTAGACTGGTACATTGGTTTCTTTTCAGATTATCATGAATTTGGTCTTATCTATGTTCAGCGTTAGACTGTTGGCCGTTTACAGATATTCCCAGTTCTATGTCATCTAGGGTTTTTTTAAATATCTTTTGTGAATATATGTTAAATAATAAAGGCGAGAGGATACATTGTCGTTTTCGTTTACATCACTGTCTTCGGCTCCTATTCGTATTATATGCTGTTTGACCCCAATGAAGGTTTACAATAATTTTTAAGTCCTGGTCATCTAATCCGACTTTTCCAAGGATCTCTACTAGTTTTCCATGCTAGACTTTGTCAAATGCTTTTTAATAATCCACAAAGCTTGCATACACATCGCAGCTCATATCACGACATCTCTGAAATAGCACTTGTATACAAAAATGTGCTTCTCTTGAAAAATCTTATGGGCACGATATCTTGAGACAGAGAGGCGGTAGGTTACTTAAACTTACAGGGTAGAAGTTTTGCCCGAAGGACAAAATCGAGTTTGAAGATGGACCATAACGGTAACTGCCGTACAATCTTTAAAACTTAAACTTTAGAAAGAGAGCCAGGGCGATGAAAGTTTTTTTTTACTGTCAGTATCACCATATAAATTATAAATACAAATTTAATTTAATGAACCGATAACACTGGGACAATTAAAACTATATTAGATAGAAAAGAGCCCTCGGTTTGTATTATAGGTATTTTGTTAGGTAACTTTTTTTGTTTTCCATTTATTGTATTAAATTGTGTAATTTCAATTCACACTTGGGGTTCAAATTTATGTGCACATTTATTTGTAACAGTACAATTTATGTCTACTAGCGAACACAATCATTAACTTTAGAAAGCTGACTAACTCTAGCGAACGAAGGCCAATTTATATATTTAACGTTGAATCTAGAAAAGACGAGTAACTTCTAGCCGTATCCAAACTATTTTATCGAAAATTCGAAATTGGTCGGGAAGGTACTGGAAAATCCTTCTCATTGGCTGTAACGTTTCTATACCGCCCAGCTTGTTTACGTACATTCCAGTGGCGTATCACAAAACCGTTACATTATGTATATATTAATAATTGTATTAACAAATTATGCATATATTAAATATTTAACACATATTACTATTTTATTTTTATTTTAACTATTCTGTTTATCTTCCAAAACAAAATAAGCTTTTACGTTTGGTTGTCAACGGCCAACAACTTAAAATTTAAAATGTTTGACAATATTTGAAATAAAATATTGTAAATATATATTTTCAAAATGCCGCCTTTGTGATATTAGTTTACTTGCCCGGCGCTCAAACTTGTTCCCTAAGCTTGCCACGTCTTTTTTCGTTTTCTATAGAGTACTCTGCCAGCGGTCTCTCTACTGACAAATTATGCCCAAGCTCAGCCGTAGAGGGTAGAAGAAGAAAAAAAAATATATAAAAGTGAGCCGCGCCACCGACTTAGACGGTTCAATCCGGAAACCCCTAGGTCTTATAGGCACTAGCAGAGCCACACGATAAACAACTGAGATTATGGTGAACCAAATAAAGGAAATTATAGCTAAAATATATTGGATACTTTACTCCTACAATAAATCAAAGTACACAGTTCAATAATAAACTTATAACAAATATAGTCAAAATTAACAGCTAACAATAAATCAAAGTACTCAGTTCAATAATAAACTTATAACAAATATAATCAAAATCAACAGTTAACAATAAATCAAAGTACTCAGTTCAATAATAAACTTATAACAAATATAGTCAAAATCAACAGCCAACAATAAATCAAAGTACTCAGTTCAAATAATAACATTATAACAAATATAGTCAAAATCAACAGCCAACAATAAATCAAAGTACTCAGTTCAATAATAAACTTATAACAAATATAGTCAAAATCAACAGCCAACAATAAATCAAAGTACTTAGTTCAATAATAAACTTATAACAAATATAATCAAAATCAACAGCTAACAATAAATCGAAGTACTCAGTTTTGGCATATTATCTAATGCAATAAATAGTTTCCAACAATGTACTATATTAATAAATTAAAACAAAACTTAATCGTGGTGTCAAAAATAAGTCACGTCGTTAATTATTTAAAAATAAATCACTTGTAACCTTTGGGTATACGAATTCACTACTCCTGTGGCCGGTTTGGTTATGGAACGGCACCTGCTAATTAACAATAGCTTTCCTCAAATAAATCCCGCATGCGGCTATTTTAACTCGACACCAAAATCCAAAATATCAACAACGAAGGTAAGATAGAATGGTCAAGTTAAAAATTAAATGGTTTTTCTTCAAAATCCAATTAAGATGGCCCAAATACAGCCAGATATGAAAGAAAAACCGTAGAGATTCTACACACTTGCCAATATCACACCGTCCCAAAAATTCTCCCCACACGACTCCCAAGACTCTCACCACAAGACTCCGACTACTTCCCAAGCCGGATATCAAGAAATGACACGGAATTGACGTCAACCCAGAATATTCGTAAGTCTATGTTCCACATATCGCTTTCGTCCGTGTTGATAGCTAGCCTCATCTACACAGAAATGTAAACCAAACAATAATATAATCGATAATACACAATAATCGAGGCTAAAAACTAAAGCAAAATCTAATAATGAAAATACCTTAATCAATCTTCAGTGATCAACAAATATGCCACAGCCATTAACAATCGAATCCTATCACAATAAGGTATGCAACACTATTTACAACGAATGATATATTTAAGTTACAACAAAATACGGCACGCGACACTATTTACGAGTACCTGAGGAATACAAAACTATCAGAGATACAATTATAATGGAACTGTAGAAGGGAAAAAATAGGCACGTTACAAGCTTTAAGATGAAAGTTACATTGCTACATGGGTATATGCTGTACCTTGGCATTCGCTAAACGATATTCTGCAAGAGGCTCAAGTTTCTGGTAGGGGCCTTTCTAAAGCCCTTTGATATCAGAAACCTAGGGCTAAGGAAACTAATAAACTTTACTCGAAGTCTCGGAATCCCGGGCCTTAAATAGATTAAGGGTTATGCACAAAAGAAATTGTAGTGTTTGAGAGGCAGCATGGCCTTCACGACCCACCCTACAATCTACAATCTTGGCATTTGCTATTTAGGATTCGCCGTTCGGAGTAGCTTGCCAGAATTAGAATGTAGCGACACAAACAACAAGCGTATTTAAAAAAAAAAATTATCTGCTGCAGGTAAAGATTTAAATATAAATTAATAATTAAAAACATATTCGAGCGTACTTACCAGTTTGAAAGGTTTTCAGTGAATCTGTCGGCAACCATCTGCTCCACATTTTGGTTAACTCTTCCCTAAATATCGGGTCGTCATGGCCGAGCGCTGGAAATACGAACTGAGATTTGAAAGTTGTACCCAATAAATCGGTGAGATTTTGAAGCAGCTCTCGCTGCCTAATTTCTGGGAGACGTCGTGCTGCGTGAGACATTCCATCTCTAAAATAAATAATAATAAATTTACATTAATAAGTTTAATGTCTTTACTTGGAGAGCAATTCGTTTATTCGTTTATGGAAATTATCTATTAAAACAATCGAGGCACGGAGAGATTCAACAGAGGCGGAAACATACAACATCCTGCAGCTTCCACATCCATCAGCTGGGAAAGTAGAAAATTAATATATTATATTAATATAAACTTTCTCTAAAAAATCGAGGTATCCATCAAGTACATTACGTGCTAAAATAAAAATAATGGACCCAAGACAATTTTATTACTTGTGCTCCTGAAAATAAAATAAAACGACGACTAGCAATTGCTAGAAGCTCAGTGATAAAGCTTACAAAGGTATGGAAAGACTCCGCATTTACTAGGAAAATAAAACTAAAACTTTTTCAGAAGAGCCTTATATTACCCATTGCAACCTATGCCGCCGAAACATGGACGCTTAAAATGTCCGACAGAAGAAATATTGACTTCTTTGAGATGTGCGCATACCCTGGAAGAAACATCGCACCAACGCGTCTATTCTCGATGAATTAAAAATCCGAACTCGCCTTTCATCCAAAATTAGCAGATCATATCTGAAATACATTGGCTATCTGTCACGAAGAACCGATGATTTGAAGAGACTTATTGTGTTGGGGAATGTGGATGAAAATCGACCAAGGAGAAGATCATCAACAAGATGGATAGACCAGATGAAACCCTTAAATGGACTGGGACTACAGGAGTCCCTACTAGCGGCTCAGGACAGAGAAGCTTGAAGAGCAACAGTGGATGCCGCTGGTGCCACCGAACCCTTTTGATGGTCAAAGGACGGAGAGAAAGAGAGAGAGAGAGAGCTCCTGTATTACATATCACTTACGTAAACAACAAGCTCCACTTTTGGTACCATCAATATAATACTCGCCATAAACACCAGTTTGTTCTTTCATTCATAAACAAATCTTGTACTTAACGTGCTTACTTGCTTATATTACCAAAATTATGCAATACTATACCAGAAAATATTAAGTAGTATTTTTGGCTTTAAAAGAGAGCTTAAACTCTTTATAAATAATACCGAATGGTCTAATGTAACTAAGCATTTTCAAAAGTAGTCAAAGAAAGCAATTGTTACCAGTTATATTGTGTTACGGCGTTGTTTATCTATAATCATTACATGTATGTTTATTTATTTGCTTAAAACTTTTCATGTAAAAGTAATTGTGACCCTTATTTTCTATTTACACGTATATTCTGTTAGTTAAAGATGTGTAAACCGTACCATGTTTTTATACTTATTTTTGTATCCGAAACAAGTACTTAAGCACTTATCGGTATTTTAGGCTTTAGTTTTTGTTTATACATTGTTTTTTTATTATCTCTTGTAAAGCACCATCATAAATATTAATATATCTAGCATGACGCACGTATAACCCTTTATTGATAATGCGCAAAACAATACGGTGTCTCCAAAAAGAATACACAAGTACAGGCTCCATTGGGAGACATAAGTAAAAGTTGCAATGAAAGTGAAGTACGACAGAAATTGTGGAAGCTTTGAACAGTATGAAATTGGGTAAATCTGCTGGGTACGACAGTTGAAGTGCTGAAGGCTGGACAAAACGTGGTAGCTAGTCTGCTGTACCGCCTTTTTAACCTTTGTTGAAGTGGTAGCGTACCAGACGACTGGTGCAAGGCCGTTATCTTTCGTGTCACTTTACAAGCGAAAGCAGGACTGTTAGAACTACAGAGTTATTAGTTTACTCAGCAAAGTCGGCAAACTGTATGCAAAGATATTGATTAAAAGAGTAACGAATAAAACTGAAAATATAATATGGGATGTGCAAGCAGGATTTAGAAAAGAAAGGAGATGTATAGATAAGGTCTTTTCATTACGAGGTATAGTCAAAAAATTTTTGGCTAAAAGTCAGAAGGTCTATTGCGCTTTTATGGACTTGGAGAATGCCTATAACAGAGTGGTGGGGAGTGAATTGTGATTGACATTGTCTATGTATGGTGTGAGCGGTAGTTTAATACGAGCACTAAAATAACTTCACGAGGATTCCACTACTTGTGTCAGGATAAACGGAGCTTGCACGGACTAGTTTAACATCGAAAAAGGTGTGAGACAGAGATGTGTGGCTTCGCCATGGCTGTTTAACTGATACATATACGATTGTTTAAAATATTTAAAAAAGAATGCGTTTAAATTAAAAATAAATGATTTAATCGTCAAATGTATTCTTTACGCCGATGATCAAGTCATATTAGCGTCATCTGAAGAGAAGTTGCAGGCGATGGTTAATGTTATGCATGATGCCCTTAAAAACAGAGGAATAAAAAAAAATCCAAGCAAAACAAAAGTAATGGTTTTTAAAAGAGAAGAAAGCATGACAAACTGTGAAGTTTCGATTAAGGGGGAGAAAGAGTGGAACAAGTAAATGAATTTGTGTACTTGGGTTCAAAGTTTACAAGAGATGGAAAGTATGACAGTTACATTAAGCGAAGGGTGTTGGCAGGCAAACAAATAAATGGGGCATTGCATAGCTTTATTAACAGCTAGAAAGTGTCAAAAAAGGCAAGTCTGGCTGTGCATAGAGGTGTGTTGGTTTCTACACTTATGTATGGTAGTGAATGTTGGGTTTGGCAGAAGAAGCATGAAAATACGATTAATGCTGCGGAGAAGTAAAGCCAGAGTAGCTCTGATGGATAAGGTAAGGAATAATAAAATAAAGGAAGGCTGTGCTGTGAAAGCAGATAAGATAAAGGACTGCTTGCATGGTACCTATGTCCACGTAATGAAAATAGATAAAATGGGATTGGCAAAAAAATTTATGAGGTGAGTTTGAATGGACAAGTCAGTAGAGGTCGACCAATGCTAACGTATCTTAATCATATCAAAAAAAATTAAAGAAAAACTAGGACGACGTCAACCGACAAGCATGTATAAAAGGGCTAATAAAAGTAGAAGTACCAAAAGACTTGTATAAGAACCGTAGCAAGTATATATATATATATATATATATATATATATATATATATATATATATATATATATATATATATAAATATATATTTATATATAAATAAAGGATTATTTTATATTTTACGTGATTATTGTTTAATATTTGCCATGTCTCTAAACCCAAAGTTTGTTGATAACATGCTATTAAAATAAAAAAAATGACAAATCGGTCAAATCGTACTTTTACCACTAAGACTTGGCAAATTTTACTGGAAACCGTTAGTCCAGAATTTATACCAAGGTTTAATGTCATTTAAAATTTAGTTTATTAATTTATTTTAAATATTCTTACGGGATTTATCGTTCCTCGATTTTTTTTTTGTCTGAAAACTAAAATCTATAAATTCTATCTATAATTCTATCTATATTTACTCCGGAAATTTTTCGAAATGTGCGTGAAGGTTTTAAACAAAATTTTTATTATTGTATAAAAGCGGGTGGTCATCAGTTTAAATATTAAATCAATTAAATGGTAAGGAAACAACCAAAATAATTGAAATTATAGCAGGTAATTTTTTTTAAAGTATTGGGAGGAAATGTAAAATTTAAAAACTATTATATAGAGAAATATGGGGTAATTTCTACCCTTGCTTGGGGTTTAAAGTAGTGGAGTCAAAAATACCGAAAAAAGTGATCCCCTTTAATCAAAAATCGACGGGTCTCAGCGTTTTTCTAAAATGTTGACGAGGTTCCTGCAAATGGCTCTGTTTCGTTTTCAGTTGGCCACCCTGTATATTTAAAAGTAAGTAAAAATTCTATTAAATACAAATTTAAAAAAAAATTATTTCATATAATTAATGTTTATTGTAGTAAAAAAAACACATTAATAAAGTTATTGGAATAATTAGTTGTTGTTGAATTTAAGTTAATTATGTATTACGATATTATTTATTGTCTTTGTATTCTATTAAAAAAAACTATTTCTTAAACCGTTACATATGTTTTTATTTAAATAATTTGTACTATAACTTCGAAATCTTTGTAAGCATAAAAAAAGCATTCTTTGCTGATGTTTTTTCCACCCCTAAACTGTAAATTCCCAAATTCAACGACGTTTCTTTGTTCTTTCGGTTATAAAAAAACCCTAGAATATCTGAAATATCCAAATTTAACGGTAAAATCTGCTGGAAAATAAGGATTTTATTTTAGAGAAAAGTTTTTTAACCACACAGATATTCATTTAAAATACGTGACATTTGTTTTACGTGGTTATGCAGACGTTAATATTTCTTTATTTAAGGGATCTATCGTTTGAGAAATAAATCAATTGTTAAAGATTTATTATTATTTTTCTATTGGTTTTTATATTTATAAAAGTGTTAAAATTTTATTAAAGGAGGTTCGAAGGTAAAAAAAAATTCAGCCAAGTTTTTAAAAAACATATATAAGCCTTTAAACTTGGTTGTTATTGTTCTTTAAATTAATTTCTTTAAGTTATTGGAAAAATTTTAAAAAATGTTTGCTTCTTTAACATGGTTTTTATAAGAATTCATGAGTCTTCTTTCTAAAAACATCGTAAAAACTATTTTAAAGTTTGGTTGTTTTGTAAAACAGTCAAGTTTTATTTTTTTGCGTTAGTTTTACAAGCTTTAAAATTGTTAATAGGTATTTCTTGTGATTTGGTTTATTGTAGTTATAAATATAACACACCTACATTTATTTGTTTTATCGACCTAACTAAAGCATTTGATAAAGTACAACTGAACGAAGTCACCAACATCCTGATAAAAAAAGAAACATTAGCCAACATAGTAAATGTACTATGCATTCTTAATAACGCCAACTCACTTCAAGTTAAAGCGGGACAACATAAAACAAAAAGCATTCCAACACCAAAAGGAATCAGGCAAAAAGATAGCCTCAGCCCACTTTTATTTAATCTTCTTATGGAAAAAATCATAGAAGTAGCGACCTTAAATATGGGATACAGAATGAACAACAAACCTGTCAGCATGGTATACTATGCCGACGATGCAGCAATATTTGCAGAAAACAAAGACGACTTGCAACGACAGCTATTCAAGTTCTACCTAATGAGTCGACAACTTTATATGAGCATATCCATCAAAAAAACAAAAAGCATGACCATTGATAAAAAACCACTCAGATGCAAGCTCGTAATCTAAAATAAGCCTATGGAGCAAGTTATGCAGTTTAAATACCTCGGCATAAATATCTCCAGCGACCACGATCTAACAAGGGACCTAAGAGGCTAAATTAATAAGGCAACAGTAACATCAATCTGCTTAAGAGAAATTGTATAGACCAACCAATACATGCGAATGGACAGTAAGATTAAAATCTACAAAGAACGCGTGAGACCCGTCATGACGTACGCAATAGAAGCAAGAAAAGACCCAAACAAAACCAAAATCATGCTAAGCGTAGCAGAAATGAGGGTGCTAAAAGCGATAGCCGGCAAAACCCGAAGGGATTAAGTAAGAAACACGGACATAAGAGAACAATGCGGCGTACAGGTTGCCACGTCTTTTTCGTTCTCTATAGAGTACTCTGCCAGCGGTCTCTCTACTGGCAAATTATGCCCGAGCTCATCCGTAGAGGGTAAAAGAAAAAAAATATATAAAAGAGAGCCGCGCCACCGACTTAGACGGTTCAAGCCGGAAACCCCTAGGTCTTATAGGCACTAGCAGAGCCACACGATATAGTCAAATCAACACAGAGAGAACAGTTCAATAATAAAATTATAACAAATATAGTCAAATCAACAGCTAAGGTAAATTTTTTTCGCTAAACAAACCAAAAATTTAAAATTTACAATTTTATAAAATAACCAAAACAAAAGTAAGAGTAACAGACTTTACCAAGTTACCAAAAAAAAAGAAAAACGTACATAAGTCAACTCCGTAATAATACTAAATTATACGTTCACATAAGGCTGTTAATTTACTTATGTTTTTCCATTTACATAAAGATTTACACTATTCAAACAATCGTGTTTATTTAAAAATATATTTACAATGGTTGTCTTTTAAAATATCAATATTGTAGGATATTTACAAATAAGTATGAAAAAAATATTTACTTGGACATAAAGAATTATTGAGAAGATTATTTTAATCAAAGTTTAGTTTTGGCATATTATCTAATGCAACAATGTATTATATCAATAAATCAAAACAAAACTTAATTGTGGTGTCAAAAACAAGTCACGTCGTTAAATATTTAAAAACAAATCACTTGTAACCCTTGGGCAAACGCACATTGCAGATCAAATATAAAAAAAAAAACTTTAATCTTGAACACCTTAATACGGAGTTCCTGCTCAAAACACCAAGCAAGTCTTTATAACACTGCAATTTATTGTCGATATGGATGATACGAATGCACTACTCCTGTGGCCGGTTTGGTTATGGAACGGCACCTGCTAATTAACAATGGCTTCCCTCGAATAAATCCCGCATGCGGTTATTTTAACTCGACACCAAAATCCAAAATATCAACAACGAAGGTAAGATAGAATGGTCAAGTTAAAAATTAAATGGTTTTTCTTCAAAATCCAATTAAGATGGCCCAAATACAGCCAGATATGAAAGAAAAACCGTAGAGGTTTTGCACACTTGTTAATATCACACCGCCCCAAAAATTTTTACCACACGACTCCCAAGACTCTCACCACACGACTAGCAAGACTCTCACCACACGACTAGACTACTTCCCAAGCCGGATATCAAGAAACATATGACACGGAACCGACGTCAACCAAGAATATTCGCAAGTTCATGTTCCACACTAAGAATCGCGTTCGTCCGTGTTGACAGCTAGCCTCATCTACACAGAAATGTAAACCAAACAATAATATAATCGATAATACAAAATAATCGAGGCTAAAAACTAAAGCAAAATCTCATAATGAAAATACCTTACTCAATCTCCAGTGATCAACAAGAATGCCATAGCCATTAACAATCGAATCTTATCACAATAAGGTATGCAACACTATTTACAACGAATGATATATTTAAGTTACAACAAAATACGGTACGCGACACTATTTACGAGTACTTGAGGAATACAAAATTATCAGAGATACAATTATAATGGAACTGTAGAAGGGAAAAAAAAGGCACGTTACAAGGTCATAGTAAGATGGGGAAGGCAAAGAAGACGGGAATGGTACAACCACGTCAGAAGGATGGTTGGAGATAGACTACTCCGTATAGCAGTTGAAGAAACACAAGTGAGAAGCAAACCAACCAGCAGACCACCAAAGAGATAAAAAGACAGCTGGCAATCCACATCACAAAATTTATTGCGACGGTAAGCCTGGAATTAACAGATCATTTCGATCCTAAATAAGTATACGAAAAGGAAGAAGTAGCTATGTAAGTTATTGAATAATTTAGTTTTTGTTCTTGGCTCATAACCCTTGGTGGGTTTTGGCTTGCTCAACCATGTTCCTTCAACTGGTTCCATCTACCGCTATTTTTCTCCAGTTTCTTATTCTCAGAGTTTTATGTTTTCCTTCACATCGTCTATCCACCTTTTCTTGGTCGCCCGTTTGGTCTTGTGTTTTAAAGTTTCCATGTTAGGATTTTTTTTACAATGCTTTCTCTTCCTCCATCCTGTATACATGTCCTAACCATTTTATCCTTTGAATTTTTATGTATTTTGCTATATCCTCTTCTTCTTAAAGTGTATCAATTTCGTGATTCATTCTTATTTTTCACATACCGTTTTCATTTATTGGGCCGTATATTCTTCTAAGGATCTTTCTTTCAATTATTCTCAATTGATTTTTATCGTTGTTTGTTAGTGTTCATATTTCACATCTAAAGGTTTTATAAGTTTTTAATGGATTGTGATCTTAGAGTCTCTGTTTAATAAACTGCTCCTAATTAGTTTTAGATAGGCATAATAGCATTTATTTTCTTTAAGTGGTATTGCTCTTATTTTATCTTGGACGTTACCATTATTGGTATTACATATATTTCGTCTTGTCTTTGTTCACTTGCAGACCTTCTTTGTTTACCTGTAGCTCAAGTTTAGAAAGATAGCTGAAGATAGACTACTCCGTATAGCACTTGAAGGAACACCAGTGGGAAGCAGACCACCCGGTAGACCACCAGAGAGATGGACAGCTGGCAATTAACATTACAAGAATTATTACGATGGCAAGCCTGAAATTAACAAATCATTCTGATCTTAAACAAGTATAAGAAGAAGAAGTAGTTAAATAAGTAAGCAAGTAAAGTTGGTAAAATACCTGAGGCTGCAGGAGAAGCTTTAACCATGAAGAGGGCACAATAGAAATCATGTGTTTACTAACAAAAATTCTTCCAAAAAATCCAGTTGTAGTAAGTAGGATGTAGTTATGTAACTTATTAAATTAGTTAGTTAAACATTATTTGTAAAAATAGAGGGTGGCCAACCTAAAAAGAAACATAGCCATTTGCAGGAACGTCGCCGTCGTCAACATTTAAAAAAACTTTTAGACCCGTCGATTTTTAATTAAAGAGAATATTTTTTTCCGGTATTTTTGACTCCACTACTTTCAACCCAAATCGAGGGTAAACATCACCCCAAAATTTTTAAATAAATCGCCACGATTACCGCTATTGGTTTGATTCAAACCCAAGAGTTTTTTCACGAGGTGCATACACAGCAACCGGAGAAATTAAATATTGTCACGTGCCTATTTTGTTCCCTTCTACAGTTCCATTATTAATTGGGTCTCTGATAGTTTTGTATTTCTCAGGTGCTCGTAAATACTTTCACTTACCGTATTTTGTTGTAATTTAAATTTATCACTCGTTGTAAATAGTGTTGCATACCTTGTAGTGATAGGATTCCATTATTAATGGCTGTGACATTTTTGTTAATCGATGGAGATGAAGTGGTGGTTTTTGTTATTGGATTTTTGCTTTGATTTTTGGCCTCGATTGTCGTGTGTTGTCAGCTATATTATTGTTTGGTTTGCATTTCTGTGTGGATGGGCTCGCTATCAACACGGACGAGTGCGATCATGAGTTTGGAACATAGATTTGCGAAGATTGTTGGCTGACGCGTGTCCCGTGTCATTTCTTGATATCCGGCCTGGGAGAGAGTAGTTTGCACAGTCGTTTGGTGTCAGTCTTCGAAGTCAGGTGGTGGTGAGAGTTTTTGGAACGATTTGATATTAACACGTGAGCAGAACCTCTACGGTTTTTTCTTTCATATCTGGCTGTATTTGGGCCATCTTAATTGGATTTTGAAGAAAAACCATTTAATTTTTAACTTGATCATTCTATCTTACCTTTGTTGTTGATATTTTGGATTTTGGTGTCGAGTTAAAATATCCGCATGCGGGATCTGATCGAGGGAAGCCATTGTTAAGTAGCAGGTGCAGTTCCATAATTAAACCGGCCACAGGAGTAGGCCACAGGATTAGTGAATTCGTATACCCAAAGGTTACAAGTGATTTATTTTAGAATATTTAAACGACGTGATTTGTTTTTGACACCACGATTAAGTTTTGTTTTAATTTATTAATATGGTACACTGTTGAAAACTATTTATTGCATTGGATAATATGCCAAGGCTGAACTTTGATTAAAGTAATATTCTCAATAGTTCTTTGTGTCCAAGTAAAAATGTTTTCTTCATACTTATTTGTAAATATCCTACAATATTGCTATTTTGAAGGACAGCCATCGTAAAAAGAAATATTTTTAAATAAGCTCGATTGTTTTAACAGTGTAAATCTTTATGTAAATGGTAAAAAAAAACGTGAGTAAATTAGCAGCCGTACGTGAACGTTTGATTAAGTATTATTAAAAAAAGTTGACTTGTATACGTTTTTTTTGGTAACTTAATAAGGTTTGTTATTCTTACCTTTGTTTTAATTATTTTATGGAATCGTAAACTTTGGATTTTTGATTTATAAAGTTGTAAATTTTAAAGTTTCGATTTATTGTTAGCTGTTGATTTTGATTATATTTGTTATAAATTTATTATTGAACTGTGTGTCTGGATTTATTGTTGGCTGTTAATTTTGATTATATTTGTTATAATTTTGTTATTGAGCTGTGTATTTTGATTTATTGTAGGAGTAAAGTATCCAATATATTTTTGCTATAATTTTATTTATTTGGTTCACCATAATCTTAGTTGTTTATCGTGTGGCTCTGCTAGTGTCTATAAGACCTATGGGTTTCCGGCTTGAACCGTCTAAGTCGGTGGCGCGGCTCACTTTTATTTTCCTTTTTTTTTCTTTTACCCTTTACGGCTGAGCTCGGGCATAATTTGCCAGTAGAGAGACCACTGGCAGAGTACTCTTTAGAGAACGAAAAAGACGTGGCAATATATAGGCTGGCTTTTGTGATGACCGACTGGTGTGTATTTTTTTTTTACCAGGTAATTATTTGACTGGCGAAATGTATTTTTAATTACTGGAAGACGCTGTTGACCCTGCCTTAACTGATATATTTAAAAATAATCCACAGTATGACGAAGATCATTTTTATTTTTAACAGGACAGTGCCCCTCCAAGTTATAGGGCGATTGTTCGTCAGTTTTGGACTAACGTTTTTTACGGCATTGTATTGGGAAAAGAGGCAGCATTAAATGGACTCCAAGATCGCCAAATTTATCGCCCCTCGATTTTTTTGTGGGGACATCTAAAAAGTAAAATCTTTAAAATACAACCAGCGTCGGTGAAAGATTTGCGTTAAAGAATCGTTGAGGAGTGTAAACGTTTTAAACAGGATTTTTATTATTGTATAATAGCCGGGCGGTCATCACTTTGAATATTTGATTAATTAAGTAGTGAGTAAGTAACCAAACTAATTGAAATTTTAACATGTTTTTTTTTAGTATTGGTAGGAAATATAAAATTTAAAGACTATTGTTAAGAGAATTGTCAGAACTTTCGAAAGACATCTTATTCGACCCCCAATGCCATTTAAAATTTTTTGGGGTAATTCTTACTCTCGCTTAGGTTGAGAGTAGTGGAGTTAAAATTACCGGAAAATTACCTCCTTTAATAAAAAATCAACGGGTCTGAGCGTTTTTCTAAAATGTTGACAAGGTTCCTGCAAATGACTCTGTTTCGTTTTGGGTGTGCCACCCTGTATATCAAGTGAGTTTAAAATATAATAATTATAAATATCTGTTAACATAAATGGTACTAAGAAATTAATTTAGAGTTAACAAATAATTTATTAATTATAAATATAATTTTATAAGAATCGAGAAAGAAAGGAAGCTTTTATTAATAAGATTTTAAACTTTAGTTGTAAAATCAATGTTTTATTAGCTTCTAAAAAGGTTGCTTGAAATAAATTTCCGCAAGAAAATATTAGGAAGTTATGAAGACATTTATTTTAAAAGTTTTTTCGTCAATGACTTATATCTCGTCGCAACGGTCAAATGTCTAAAAGTCAATAAAACAGTCAAGAGTATCTTGATTTATATCCATTTTTGTTTGAGTACATTTAATCACAAGATAGGCTTTTTAACTCAATCTTATTCCGAAACTCATTACTAAAATGTTAAACTTTAGTTTCTGGTTATTTTGTTTATAAATACATAAATTTCTATTTTTACAAAATAACAAAAACAAAAAATTATACTTAAATGAATGGTATTTTTTTTTCGAAGTATTTTTCAAGAGGATTAATACATGCCTAATACTTTTGAAAAGAAACTGAAAGGTAATTACCTTCTGGATAAAATTAAAGCAACAATACGAAATTATCCATAAATTTTTTTTTTTGTCCATTTTTGACTTTATAGGTTATTTAAATGGTCTATGCTTGTGCATTAGTTGCGATAAATTTTTGTTAAAAGTAAAGCTTCATTTTTTCGCAAACAAGCATGTAAAAGTAACCGTATCCCCATAGTGTTCTGACTACTATAAGTGCAAACGAGCAGGCCTACTGTGTTCGGAAATGTGTGGTTATTGTGAGTGATTGTCAAGTGAGAACTCACCAGAGGTGGACGTGGATAAATTTGAGATTATAGAACAAGATGAATAATCAAAATGTTTTAAATATTAACCGTTTAACCTTTTTACTCAAAAATGTTTATAAATAAAGAGAAACTAAGAAATATTTTGTATTTTAATAATACCTATGCCTAAATGCCAAACCTTAAAGATTAATGTACGTGTTAAATTAAATTTTCCACTCCAACTGCAAAAATTTGAACAAAATTCAAGTTTTGTTATTACCAATTTGAATATTTTTCTCAATAACCGTTGGATACAGGACAAAAGTTATAATGAATTAAAAAGATGTATTTTTTTGTGTTCTTCAACTTTTGTTAAAAAAGTTTTTTTGTATTTTTAACGGTTAGAGAAATATGGTCATAAAAGTGAAAATCGGCCGTCATTTTCCAAGTTGGCGGCCGTAGCACAGCATGCACGAATGTTGATTTTTAATATTTTGTTACTGTGTGCTAGTACTATACATATACAAAGTTTCCCCTATTGGAGAATTATTTCCAGGTAGAGAGGTATTTTTACCAAATATGACTTAGAAACAGACTAGGTAACAAAAACACATACACACCACAATCTATCGACAAGTGCTAATGCTATGTGAACTCATAGCTTAGTGTCCGAGCAGCGGGCAAGTGCATTTGCGAAAAATCAAAATGCTGGGTCACGAGCGATCCCACGCTGTGGTTCTAGGGTTAATAAAAGATAAACATCTGCTTTTAAGTAATAAGGCTAGGTGGATTTTAATTCCATTTTTAACGTCGTGTTTGTGCAAAGCTGGGTTTTCAATGCAATATAAACAAGTTTAAAGTAAGAATCATACTTTTACTTAGAGCTTTATAAAAAAAATTTAACCACTAGTATAGGGCTTCTTCAGGAGAATAGGCAGATTTTTGCCTCTGACACTGATTTATGATTGCATTTTTGTTTTTTTTTTATATAAGTATTCAACAATGTGCTGTTCTTATCTTGATGTTAAAAGGTAAAGTTATAAAATTGACCTATTTCTGTAAAGTATGTAAATATATTTTGTAGAAATAAGATTTAAAAGCATAATAAAGTAAAAAACATCAAAATAATACGTTTTAACAATATCATGAAAAATTAAATTTTTTTTCGATACATTACATTACAGTCTTGCGGTTGGGCCTTTGGTATCGACACATATGTTACCATATGATCCTTTGTGACTACCGCTGTATCTTCAGTGCATCAGAATTCTAGTCCGCTGATTTTGGCAAACTTTAGGATTACTGTTGGCCCTGTCTCATTTAGATCGCTTGGATCCATTATCATACAGCCCTAGGTTTGATACCTGTACACCGCTAGCATCGGGCAGTGACACAGAATGTGCATACTGCTCTCCTCCTCTTCTCCGCATAGTAGACAGTTTTTCTCAGCCGCCAGCCTAAGTTTAAAGAGGTACGCATTTTATGCGATGTGTCCTGTGAGCAGGCCAAGCGTACTGCTTAGTCTACTCCGGTCTATCGTCAATAGTGCGTCAGCCCTCTTCTAAAGAGGTTTTTTCATCAGCTGTTTTGATGTTCTGCAGCCAGTATTTGCATTCCACTAAGTAATATGTTCCTGTTCAAAGATTAATTTCAATAAATGTTTTGCTTCAGCAATTGACCGACCAACTGGCTTCTTGGCTTCACCAGGGTCCCATTTCTTGCCAGTTCATCGGCTACCTTGTTGCCATTTATCACTGTGTGCCCAGGAACCCATGTAAGAGTGACTTTGTTTATCGTCGCTAACTCAGTGAGGGCTTGCAGGCAGTCCCACACAACCGATGATGTTGTTGTGTTACTTACGAGGGCCCCAATGGCCGCGTGACTGTCAGTGAGAATATTAATATCACTGTTGGTCACTCTGTATTCTGTCAGGTGCGTAGCGCACCTGAGTATGGCAAAGTCCTAAACCTGGAATACCAAGACGTATTTCTCCAGTGGTATGCTTTCCCTGTGGTTGGAGGATGCTCCAAACACACCTGCTCCGTAGCGTCTCTGGTACCCTGATTCATCAGTGTACCATCGTTTCACTCCTGGGCTGGTCAATGGTGTTTTCTTTAACCAGTCTTCTCTGGTTGGTATTTTTATTTAATAGTTTTTCCCTATCAAGGTCTTTTTCGAAATTTTGTCCGATTTTATTGTAAAGGGGTGTTTGTGAAGGGACTCGATATTGGTGTGGCCAATCCCGTTACTCCTCCATCCCCCCTGACACTTTAGTCTGTATGCAGTGTTCCTGGCCTAATCTTTTTTTATGAGGTCCAAAAGTGATATGTGTATATTTTTGATAAGCAAATCATAAATAAAATATTACAATCCAAACAACATTTACTTACGGATATCTTTATATTTGGTATATGAAAAATATATGAAATATATAAAAATATATGAAAAATAAATAACTAATGGTTTTTGACTGCTTTCTAATAATACCCTGGTTTAATATTTACCGATATATTGACTTGACATCTGGCGCAAAAGAATAAAAGCAATACACTGAATTGTATTTGAAATATACTGCAAAATGAGTTTTTGAAAACCATCCAAACACAAACAAATTTTATTGCAAGAAGAAAAAAATAAATTGCTCGCGTTTTAATTTGATTTACCCAATGAAACATTTTTAAAAAATAACTAAAAAATTTTAATCACTTTGGCACCTACTTTGTTAAAAAAGAGAAAGCTCTGTTGTTGGAACTTCAGGCATAACATTTTTAAAAGTGACCAATTTCCAAAAAATTTATCTATTAAAAAAAAGAGCTTTTCTTACCCTGTCCATAACACGAATTCAACGTTGTCAAAGTGACGTGTCGTCATAAGATGAGCAGCCGATTCAATAAGTTCCCATGTTGAATCACAACTATAATCACCAAATCGTCCCATTTGTCTTCTGGCACCTTTTCCTTTAACTCCTTCATAATCTGGACGCCAGCAACCTGTAAAAAAATATTGGTAGCTGTAGGTATTTTTTTTTCTTTCAGGGTTAAGCGGAAGAACATTTTCTGTGATGCATAGCATTGCAGACAATTAACTTTGCGATTTATTTCTTGACAACTTAATGAAAATGTATCAATTATGTTTTATGTTTATTTTATAAAATATTAAAGACGATATATTATTATAATTATTATCATCTTATGTGTAAGCACATAAAAACATACGGTATACTTTATGTCAGTTTTAATTTAGGCAAGCTTATTAGCACGGCAAAACGAAGGACATCCCTAAAGGAAATATCCCGATTTGCTTGAAACGGTAAGCATTTAACGGTTTTGACCTCCTGCGCAGAGACCCTAACTTTAACGAAGAAAACCGGAGAAAAACTAACAGTAACACAAAGGCGAATGAAGAGATCGATGCTTGACCTGACCCTGGGAGATCGAGTGAGAAATGAAGAGACACGCTGACGTACTAGAGTAGATTATATTATACAGCGAATCACTACATAGAAGTGGAAATGGGCTGGACACATTGCAAGAAGGAAGACGGGATATGGACCAAAAAACTGTTGGAATGGAGACCAAGAAGCAGACCTTCCACTTGATGGACGGATGAGCTAAAGAGGATAGTGACAAATTGGAAACAGAAAGAACTGAAGACGTTTGGAGGAGGATTATGTATAAAAATGGACGTGAAAGGTACTGCATGATGATGATTAGCACAAGATCAAGTTAGTTTGCAGAAGTTTAATAATAATAATTAATCTTTATACGAGGATTCCACTGCTTGTGTCAGAATAAACAAAGATAGCGTAGACTAGTTTAACACTTAACAAGGTGTTAGACAGGGATGTGTGGATTCGCCATGGCTGTTACTTATACATAGAAGGGGGTTTTAAAAAAATTAAGAAAGTGCTCTTGGATTAAGCTCATTATAAGCATTATCTAAGGAAAAGTGGCAGACAATGGTTAATATTATGCTTATTGTCCTAAAAAGTTGAGTTTGTATACTTGGGATCAAACTTTACGAGAGACGAAAATTATGATTGTGAACGTGTCAAAAAAAGCACGACTGGATGTGCATTGAAAAGTGCTGGTCCTATCACTTATGTATGGTAGTAAATGTTGGATTTGTTAAAAAAAGTATAAAATTTAGATCAATGCTGCAAAGATAAGTAGTCTAAGAAGTATAGTTTAAGTGAGTGTGATGGATTGGGTAAGAAAAAGTTAGATAAGGAAGCGCTGCGGTGTGGAAGAAGAAGTGGCAACAAAGATAGATAAAGAAATGCTTATACAGAAGATAAACGAAATATATTCATAAGAAAAATGATTTGGCAAGGCAATAAAGGTCGACTTTGGCGAACGTATCTCGATCAGATCAAAATTGTTTTAAAGAAAGGCCAGGTCAAAAGAACCAGCAACCGACGAGCATGTATCAAAGTGCTGATGAAAGTAAAAGAAGTGAAAGATGTGTGCAAGAACTGTACCAAGTAGCATACGCCGGGCATTAGCCGAGAACGTAAATGCCCCGGATTTTCCATCTGCCAAAACTATAGGGAATCCTTAAGGCCAGCTCTGGGTCCACGAAATTGGTTTTTGACTTGTTGTTGCCTTAGATACCTGATTGACCAAGAACCCAGACAAGATTTAACTTGTTGTCTATCCTCTGGGGATATAGGGCAAATAGAAAACATACCAGGTATAGTCTGCCTGTCGTAAAAGGCGACTAAAAGACTCCCAATCCAAAGTGTTATGTGACCCGTGCTGATGGATGGATGGCGGTGGGGTAGCATCGTAGCTAACGTAGCCTACAGGAAACCGGGCGAAATCCTGTAGTATACATCCTTAGTCCTGTGCATGCGGCACCTCAGGGCCAGACCACCCCTTTCCTCATTTTCGTTGACTGCAAAGAAGAACTGAAAACGTTGCTAGACCATAATCACGTAAAACTTATATGGGTTTCAGGACGCCAGGAAGTTGCAGGTAACGAGAAAGTAAACGAACTTGCCAGAATAGGTTGTCACGTGCCTATTTTTTCCCATCTACCGTTTCATTATTAATTGTGTCGCTGATAGTCTGGTGTTCGTAAATAGTTTTGCATACCGTATTTTGTTCGTTGTAAATAGTGTTGCCTACCTAGTAGGGATAGGATTTAATTATTAATGGCTGTGACGTGTTTGTTAATTGGAGTGGAAGTCTTTGTATTAGATTTCGCCTTGATTTTTGGCCTCGATTGTCGTGTGTTGTCAGCTATATTATTGTTTGGTTTGCTTCTCTGTGTGGATGGGCTGGCTATCAACACGGACTAGCGCGATTATGAGTTAGGGACATAGATTTGCAAAGGTTGGCTGACGCGTGTCCCGTGTCATTTTCTGATATCCGGCCTGCGAGTGAGCAGTGGTTATCAGTCGCTTGGTGTCAGTTGTGGAGGTCGGGTGAGAGTTTTTGGGGAACGATTTGATATTAACACGTGAGCAGAACCTCTACGGTTTTTTCTTTCATATCTGGCTGTATTTGGGCCATGTTAATTGGATTTTAAAGAAGAACCATTTAATTTTTAACTTGACCATTCTGTCGTGCCTTTGTAGTGGATATTTTGGTTATTGGGGTCAAGTTAAAATAACCGCATGCGGGATTTGATAGAGTGAAGCCATTGTGAAGTAGCAGGTACTGTTCCATAATTCAAACCGGCTCCAGGAGTAGGCCACAGAATTCGTGAATTCGTATTGATGATTGTGATTTATTTTAGAATATTTAAACGACGTGATTTGTGTTCGACACCGCGATTAAGTTTTGTTTTAATTTATTATTATGGTACACTGTTGAAAACTATTTATTGCATTGGATAATATGCCGAGTCTGAACTTTGTTTAAAGTAATATTTTCAATAGTTCTTTGTGTCCAAGTAAAAACGTTTATTCATACTTATTTGTAAATAACCTACAATATTGCTATTTTGAAAGACAGCCATCGTAAAAAGAATTATTTTTAAAATAAGATCGATTGTTTTAACAGTGTAAATCTTTATGTAAATGAAAAAGAAAAAAATGTGATTAAATTATCAGCCGTTCGTGAACGTTGATGAAGTATTGGTAAAAAGTTGACTTGTATATGTTTTTTTTTTTTTGTAACCTGATAAGGTTTGTCATTCTTACCTTTGTTTTAATTATTTTAATGGAATCGTAAACTTTGGATTTTTGATTTATTGTTGTTTCATAAAGTTGTAAATTTTGAAGTTTCGATTTATTGTTGGCTGTTAATTTTGATTATATGTGTTATAATTTTGTTATTAAGCTGTGTATTTTAATTTATTGTGTGAGTAAAGTTTTCAATATATTTTTGCTATAATTTTATTTATCTAGTTCACCATAATTGTTTGTTGTTTATCGTGTGGCTCTGCTGGTGCCTACAAGACCTAGGGGTTTCCGACTTGTACCGTCTAAGTCGGTGGCGCGGCTCACTTTTATATTTTTTTCTTCTACCCTCTACGGCTGAGCTCGGGCATAATTTGCCAGTAGAGAGACCACTGGCAGAGTACTCTTTAGAGAACTAAAAAGATGTGACAAGGTTCGGCAAAACACAATAACTACTGTAAAAGCATACCAGGAAACAAACAAGGGAAATAATACATCAAAAGACTGAGTCAAAAAAGAAGCACATAACATAAATCAGCTAAGAATCACTAAGGGACTGTATAATAAGGGCCTGGCTTGTGCAAGGTTCAAAGGTACTGGATTAGGTGCAGCGTGGTTCTAGGTCCCGGAGATTGCCTGTCTTTTGCGGTCCGGTGCCTTGCGGCGGCACAGTCTGTGTTTTGCTGTTTTTGGGTCCTTGCCGGGCGATCTGCAAGTCGGGTCTCCATTGTACAATGATACAAAAACACATGGTCAAGATACAATAGGCCAACAGGTTTTAGCGTCACCAGAGGCAATAGCCAGACTAACCTTAATAGAGGTGGAGTTTTTAGTAAGTAGACAGTCCTTGAAGTCTTACAGGGGACCTTGAGCTTTCAGACTTGTAACCACTTCATTCATAATGTCTTTTCTCCACCTCTGCAAAAAAAACTTTGTTGTCTTTTGTAAATGCTACCAGGGTCTCCCAGAAACCCAGATGTGATAAAATAGTCAAAACCGCTAGTGCTTTAATCGCTGCTTGACTGTCTTTGCATATTATGAAGAAGTTTAGGTCATGTTTCCAAAAAAATATTGCTTTAGGATATAAACAGTTTTTTTAAATTAATTTATAAGATCTTTTTTTAAATATTTTAAAATATTTTTAGGTATGCAACCTTTAATTAGGAAATATTAAAAAACAATTTTTGTAAATTATTTGAAAATGTTTGTAATATCTGCACAATGATAATAAAAACTGCCTTAGAAAATTTATCAAAAACTTTTTTACCAAAATTAACTTTCGTTTTTATTTTTCGCTCACAAGATACTTCATTCTGAAGTTACTGCGAATTGAACAAATTAAAAGTGCTTATCTTGAGTCACAAATAAAACCGGTTGATAAAAGACGGTTTTATGACTTTTCATATCTCTGTAGAACGGCATAACGTTCCGCCCTATCGGAAATAATATTAAATTTTATTTCAGCTTTATTTCTATGAGTCAATATGCTTTTTATTAAGTTTAATGTCGAACGACATAGTCGAGGGAATTTACCGTTTTTATAATATTCACCGGTGATTTTTTTGTTGTTTTTTTGTCGTAATGACTTGTTTAAGTATTAATAAAGGTTTTAATTAAAATGGATTTAAAACTCCATATCATTTTAATTGAATCGCAAAAAAAAATTGTGCACGCAGTAAAATTGGAACTAAACTTCAAGAGAATGAGATAAATATACACTCTCACTTTACGACGCTTGCTGTCTTGATTTGGCTCGGCGCACACACATATCTACAATAGGTACTTAGTGGACAAGAGTGGGAAGGCTACGAAGCAGCGCACAAAGAGGAGACTGAGTACTGTAAAACACTATATGATTTATTTTATCTCATTTTCAAGCATACTTAATCCTGTAAATTTATGTGTCTGTCTCATTTTAGTGTCGGTTTTTCATTTCATTAAGATTTAAATTACAACGATTTTAAAAGTTTCACTTTAATAACTTTTTTTACTTTATTGTTGTGACTAACAAGATTAATGCACCTTTTAAAAGCAAATTAATACGTATTTAACGCTTGAGTACTCGGGTGGTGTCTGTCAGACATTTCTGATTATTTTTAAGCTAATAAATACTTATAGTCACGCCTTTTTCCCGAAGATGTAGGCAGAGACCACTTCCTTTCACTTGCTACGGTTCTTACACACATCTTCTGCTTTCTTTACTTTCATCAGTGCTCTCATACATGCTCGTCGGTTGTTGGTACTCCTGACCTGGCCTTTCTTCAAAACAATGTTGATCTGATCGAGATCGATGTTCGCCGAGGTCGACCTCTACCGACTTGTCCATTCACACTTGCCTTATAAATTTGTTTCGTAAATCTTTCTTTATCCATCCTTTCTACGTGTCCAAACCATCTAAGCATTCCCTTATCTATCTTTGTAACCACATCTTCTTTTCCACTACAGCGTTCTCTTATTTCACTATTTTTTACTTTATCTAGCCGAGTCACTCCAGCTATATATATATATATATATAAATTTTAATTGGGAATATTATACTTAGTAAGTAAGAAGGTTTAAAGGTTTAATAAGAGCCCCATGAACCCGGTTGACCATTCACGGGAATTATAAACATCAATCCGATGAACTATGTTGGAATGTTTCGCGAACGCACATTGTTTATATTTCACGTCGCTCTTGGAAATATCAATAATCTATTTTGCAAATATTGGGTTATGAGCTTCTAGTTGGATGACAGTGTTTTATGTTAACTATTGTTGGTTGATGTCTCTGCACTTGTTTTAGTCAGCACTCAATCGCCGGTCAAGTTCGACGATGTTAGTAAACAATTATAACGATAAGTCGTACATACAGAATAAATGTATTTTAAGGACAACGTTCTTTTTTATTTACCAAAAGTTTCCCGTAACCTTAACGTACCTACCGAGCAAAGGAACTAATTACTAAATTGCGATCCAGATATATTACATTGTTCCATTTGTCTGTTTCACACTGTAAAATTAACTAATCTGATAACTTTATTTAGTTACGTTTTATACGTATATACATTTACCTATTTTTTGTATCCACTTGCGTCATTATTTATTCAATTCAAACTAACGAGGAGTGTTCATGTTACCGTCAAATTAAATTAAAAAAATTGTATCACTTAAGTCTTTTCTTTCCAGTTCCCTAAATAGACTCTCATTCAGAAATTGTATTAATTAAATGTTAACAAAGTAGCTGTGGAAAGGTGTTCTGTTGTAAATGGAACATAGAGAAACACGCAACGACCGGAAAATGAAGATGTACAACGGTTAACAAACACAATAGAAAACTAAAATTTAGAGTGGTTTTATTATCTTCAACACGGCATAGTTCACGCCTTTTTAATAAAATAAATGCTATTGATGAGTACCAAAGTGGCAAAAAACACAAAAATAACGGATGACTGTAACGTAAAGAATATTTTTTGGCGTCTTTTAAATTAAACTTTCGCTTTTTTTCCGGCCACCGATAAAACTAACGTACAAATCAAACGACGACTTCGTCGTTTGATACGCTGCTAATTCACCCAATAAAAAGCCTGCAATGTTTTCTTAACCAGAGAACGCTCGCGCCTGAAAAGTTACGTTGGTGCTTGCGAGTGGTCATTTTGACCGACTAGAAAATCCTTATATTTGTCAGTAGATTGTAGGGTGGGTCGTGAAGGCTATGCTGCCTTTCAAGCACTTTGACCTATCAGATCTTTTGTGCAGAACCCTTAATCTATTTGAGGCCCGAGATTCCGAGACTTTGAGCAAAGTTTATCAGTTTTCTGGGGGTAAGTTTAAAATCTTTCTTGTTCAACTCTAGAAGCTGTTTAGTTTTCCTTAGCAAAAGGCTTACCAGCCTTTTCACTTGTCTTTGTCCTGGCACTTTATGCCAGTCAGATTTCATTTCATCTGTTTCTCAGCGACGAATCTTTTCTTCCAAGTTGGCTTTGGAAAGTCCACAGAAGGGTTCTGGGCCGGAAATTGTGTATTTACCCCTTTTTTGGCAAGGCAGTCTGCTTTTTCGTTGCCTTTAACTCCCCTATGAACTGGAACCCACATTGGAGTAACCTAATTGTTTGATGCCAGTTATCTCAAGGATTGTTTACAGTCCCAAGTCAGCTAAGACTAACAAGTGTATGACTTTAGAGCTTTTAATGCTGCTTGGCTATCTAATATTTGTCAGTACGTGTGTTGTTTAAAAAAGTGGGGCTATAAAGAGGATGACAACTGTAAATGCGGCGCAACCCAAGCACACCAACATTTGGCCAACATGAGTGAGACTTGCACAGAGGAGAACCTTATACTAGCAACTGACAAAGCCAGATATGTATTATTATTACTCCCAATTTCTTTGTAAACAATTAATAAGTTGGTACAAACAGTAAAATGCTCGCGCGTCGGTGAAAACGACCAATTGTCAATTTTCAGCTTCTAGCAACACTTTCTGACAAAAACCAAAGGTTAACTGGCCCGCCGGTTCGACTTAGGAAGAACTACAAAACGCGTCGTGAAATGGCGGCCACAATAAATGTGTCAAATTGGATCGAGCATGATTGACAGACTGGAAACCCATTCAACGCTAGAGTCAATTATCGACGAGCAAAAAATTGTTTGAATTCGGTAAAAGGACCACTTTTGTTACCCTGCTGTGGGTACCTGGGCACCAGTGGGTGGAGGAAAACAAAAAAGGCGACACCCTTGCAAGTCACTAAAAGTGCCGCCAAAACAATTATTTCGGACTGGGCGGAGAGGAAAATATTCACGTACTGGTCCGATATACCAGGGTTGACTCACTCGAAGGCGTTATTAACCAAACTCTTGAGAAACACAACTAAGCAGATCCTAGAATGAAACAGGAATGACCTGCGAATCTGGGGGCACAGCAGTGCCTCCGCCAAGTCGAACATAAAAGCGGCACGGCCGTACCATTTTTTTTTCGAAGCAGTTCAGGCCATTTTCGTCCTCCTATAACTTCGTTGTGGATAAAACTAAAAGCCTGAATTTTAAGTAACCAAGCAGGAATTGTATAAACACAGTATATTTTAAATTCCATTAAATTTAAACCAGTAGTTTAAGAATTATAACTTGTCAAAGTTTCCTAGTTTTGTCACTAACTGACTGACCGATTATTAAAACTCTAAGGCACTTATAGCAGACATAGAAGCTTCAAATTTAAAATCCAATTAGTGTTTGGTGTAAAAATTAAAAAAAAATCTTAAATATTTTGCAACATTGATCCATTTTTCTGGAAACACCAACTGCATTCATAACTTTGTAATCCCATATGAATATGGGGTTACAAAATTACATTTGCAGTGAATGAATTAGTGTACCTGTATAAGTATAATAAAAATGAGATGTCATCAAAACATACCTTGTAAAAAACACCAAGTCTCGCAACTCAGTTTTTTTATTGTAAAAAGTTTTGAGATCCATTTAAACCAAGCCCATTAATTTATTCTGTCCCTACTAAAAGGTTCTTTTGTCGTAAGTTATAACGTAATTAGCTAACCTTACAACATTTTATAGTGACTATATCAATATTAAAAATCTTTTGAACCCAAGTACACAAATTCATTAACTTTCCCCTCAATCGAAATCCCACAGTTTGTCATGCTTTCTTCTCTTTCAAAAACCATTACTTTCGTTTTTCTCACATTTATTTTCATCCCTTTGATTTTCAGGGAATCATGCATAACATTAACCATCGCCTGCAACTCCTCTTCAGATAACGCTAATATGACTTGATCATCGGCGTAAAGAAGGCATTTGACGATCAAATCATTCATTTTTAATCCATACGCACTCTCTTTTAGATCTTTTAAACAATTGTCTATGTATAAGTTAAACAGCCATGACGAAGCCACACATCCCTGTCTCACACCTTTTTCGATGGTTACCTAATTACGTAATAACTTAAGACAAAAGGAACTTTTTACAATAGAATAACTGAGTTGCAAGACTTGGTGTTTTTTACAAGTTATGTTTTTGATAGCATTCTAACGGGACTGCTTACAGGCCACTGTCGTCAAGATACCACCCCGGAAGGATAGGTCTGAATCAAGAAACGGACTGTCAGTTTTGCTGCATGGAAGACGAAACTGCTGAACATATACTATGTTCATGCCCCGGCTTGGGAAGAAGTGTGAAGTGGAGTGAAGAAGTGGAGTGAGCCACAATAGACCTACTAAAGGTCGCAGTGGAGAGACCTATGCCCTACTCACATGATACCCTACCTCACCTAGCCTAACCCCTTTTGTTAAATTTAACTTTAAATAGAAATTAAAAATAACATTAAAAAAGAGAATTATTCATTATTCAAAACTCATATTTAAGTTCCCCAGTATATTAGCTAAATTAAACAAGATCGATTGTACATTGGACAAACTTGTGTTGTCATCGGACAATGAGTATGTCTTCTTTACAGGACAATTTATCAAAGTTTTTCGTTAGCTGTACGTAATAACATCAGAAAAATAGTTCATTTAACAGAAATGCACGAAATAACCATTCTACAAATGATTGGTTATGGAGATAACACACGGACACAAATGGAAGTTTCTCGCTTATTTCACGAAAAATTTCCAAATTTGCCGCCTATATCCCAAGGAACAATTAGCAAAATAGAAAAACAGTTTTGCGAGCTTGGTTATGTAAGACAGACAAAAAAAGTAGTTGCCAATGGACTAAGCGATGATGCGAAATTGGATGTTATTCTTGAGTTTCAAGAAAACCCACATAATTCTGGTCGAAAACCAGTCTCACTGTTCAACAATAGCCACACATCAATTTTTCGAATATTAATGGAAAGTAAAATGCATCCCTATAAAATGATGCCAACTCAGGAGCTTATGGAAAACGATTTCGACAGGAGAACGTATTTTTGTGAACAAATGATGGAAATGTTAGATAACAATGTAATCCAATTAGATGTTTTGTTTTCTGATGAGAGCACATTTACACTTCACGGTCATGTTAATCGTCAAAATTACCGCTATTGGTCTAATGAGAATCCTCACTGAATGAGAGAGGAACATACGCAATATCCTGAAAAAGTTAATGTTTGGGAAGGAATTGTTGGAAATAATATCGTAGGTCCCTTTTTCATTGATGGCAACTTGAATGGAGATAAATATTTAGACTTGCTTCAAAATAATGTCGTGCCAACTTTGATAAACTTATATCCTGATCCAGCGAACCCACAAGTTCCTGCCAATATACTATGGTTTCAGCAAGATGGAGCACCGCTCAATTACCAAATCAATGTCCGGCAGTACCTGAACCAAAATTTTCCAAATCGATAGATAGGGAGGCGCGGATCGATAGAAGGGCCAGCACGATCTCCGATCTGACGCCATTAGACTTCTTTTTGTGTCAAAAGTATTGTATACAAAACTAAACTACTCGACTTACATTGACTTAAAAAGACGAATCACGCTTGCGATTAGATCAGTCACGCCTGAGATGTTGAGTAACGTTAGAAGACATTTCTATACCAGATTAGCATGTTGCCAAGACGTTCGCGGCGAATATTTTAAACATCTCTTACATTGAAATTAATGTTTTTTGTTTTTTTTTTACATTATTTGTGAAATAAAATAATTTTTGTAATACATCTGAAAACACTTAATATTTCCGAAATAGTTGAAGATAGGTATGGGACATTGTATATGAATTATGTCTAGAATTTTCCGAAGAATCCAAAAAATAAATAATATACAGGGGGTTGTATTTAAAATAAGAAAGTTGGTATTGGCCACTGTTACATGACACACACTATATAATTATTTTTTTTTTTGAAAAAAATGCGCATCTAAAAATACAAATCGGTATGTCCAAGCGTTTTTCCCATTACGCTCTCATTTATTCGTTATCGAATTTATTCCATTTGGCTGTTCCACACTGTATAGAAAGATTATTATGTCTCAGTTCGGTTTTGGTACTGACGTTTAAACAGTTAATTTTTTGCATCTTTCATTAGTAAATACAGTCCACTATATTTGCATCTTGCCCACGTACTGTATATTAACAGTTTTTATGCAAGAAAATAAACATTTTGAAAAAACAGTTTTTTTTAGCGTTGCTAAAAGTCAATTTGATCCAAGCATGCTAAAAACCGTTCCACTACGGAAATGCCGTAGAAACGGGCTAAAATGAATTTTCATAGTTTCCCTTTGTTTGATGCTGCATAGACGGTTTATGCGTCGCAGTTCTTAATGAAGCAAACAAGAAAATAATGAGTACAAATAAAACTAAAAGAACGCAACGGCATGAGGTGATCCAATTATTTGAGTGGAATTTTTAATAAAACTACAAGAATTTACTGTTTTTTCGCTATTAATTATATTGTATTTGCCGTTAAACGAATTTATTTCTTTGTTCCCAAAAATCAAAAACTAGCAGTTATTAAACTAAAATATTCGATAAAATATATATTACTGAAAAGATTCCTAGAGAATGGCTCAAATCTACCTTTATTGCTATACCAAAGAAATCCACTTCAAGACGATGCAATGACTATCGTATCATAAGCCTCATGAGTCATCTTCTTAAAACCTTTTTAAAAATTCCATATATGAGAATATACTCAAAATGTAAAGAGTATACGGGTAACACTCAATTTGGATTCCGAAAGACAACAGGAACAAAAGCGGCATTGTTTTGCATACAAGTTCTATTTCAGAGATGCAGAGATATGGACTGTGACATTGCATGCTTTGTGGACTATCAGAAAGCTTTTGATAGAGTAAAACATAACAAGTTAATAAAATTGTTAAAGAAGATAGGCGTTGACAACAATGACCTCCAGATAATAAAAAATCTCTACTGGAATCAAACAGCACAAGTTAAAACCAAAAGTCAGATGACTGATGAAATAAAAATTAAACGGGGCGTGCGACAAGGGTGTGCGTTGTCACCACTTTTATTTAACATATATTCAGAAGAAATATTTAATAATGCGCTGTGTGATTCAACAGCAGAATTTCTTATAAATGGTAAACGAATCAACAACATCCGATTCGCGGATGATACAGTTATATTCGTCGACAAACTAGAGGACCTTTAAAATATGATGGGCCAGCTTTCAATGCACAGTCAGGAATATGGAATAGATATAAATATGAATAAAGCCAAATACATAGTGATAAGCAAAAATCCACCACCACTCAGGCAGTTTATTATAAACAATACAGTTATTAAAAAAAAAGAGACCACAACAAATTTGGGAACTACAATCAACGAGAGTTGGGATCATTCTCTCGAAATACGTTGTCGTATAGAGAGGGCTCGTTCTACATTCCTTAAAATGTCGAAATTGTTTAAAAGCCATTTTCTAAACTTAACAACTAAAATACGACTTTTCCGATGCTATGTGTTTTCTGTGCTCCTATATGGAGTTGAGTCATGGACTGTAACAAATGCAGCCAGTAAAGGGTTGGACGCATTTAAGATGTGGCTGTATCTACGTGTACTAAGAATCTCTTGGACAGCCCATGTTACAAACAAAAGAGTACTCGACATTTTAAACAAAAAAATGGAGATTATAAGTACAGTCAAAAGTCGAAAATTGGAATATTTAGGACACATCATAAGAAACAGCGTAAGATACGGTCTGTTGCAGCTTATCCTACAGGGAAAGGTGCTTGAAAAGAGGGGACCAGGCAGAAGAAGGATCTCATGGCTTAAAAACCTGAGAACTTGGTTTGCAACCTCCATCACGGGTCTATTTACGGCAGCAGTTATTAAAATAATTATTGCCAGAATGATCGCCAACGTCCGGTTACGGACAGGCACTGGAAGAAAAAAAAGCAGTTTCTTAAAAATTTAAAAATGCATTAACTTTTATTGGGAAGGAGGCAAATTTTCATAAAAAATTTGTACCCAAAAATGGAACCCCGCATCAACACCAAAATTTTTTATAGCAATTGTAGTCGAGTGATAAATTATTTGAAAGGTAATTTAATTCTTAACACAAAATTGTAATTTTTTTTTATTATGAAATTACTCTAAAAATATTTTGGATTTAACTTATTTGTTAAATGAATATCAATAATGACAGAAAAATGTCAAATTTTATTAAATTAACGAATTAAATGTTCGAAATGACCTCCGCTGAACTCCATACAATGATACAATATATTTTTAAAGACTTCTCTAACATTTGCAAAAACCTCCGTGTCACAATTCTCTGTCACAACTCTGCAAGATCTGCAGGCGAAGTGACGTATATTTTTGATTTTAGGTGTCCCAGCAAAAAGAGATTTAATGGCGAAAGATTCGGTGATCTGGCCGACCACTTCATCGGATCTCTTCTGCCAATTCAAGGCCAATTTTTTAAAAGCCCGTACTGTTTCATTTGTTTGGTTGTTACTAGGTTGATAAACGAACATGCTAATATGCGACTAGTATAGAAATCTTGGGTTTGTTCAAAACGGCGAATTATTTTGTTGGTAACAGTTATAATTCTTATTTAATATATACATATACTGTTTGTCGTAGTTAAGTTGGAAATATATTTGGTGAGTTTTGTTAATTTATTGTAAGTTTTCTTAAAAGCAAAATGTGTTTGCTAGATTATTGTAGGCGTTCTTAAAGAAAAGATGTATTTTAGATTATATTTGGTGCAGCCAATAAATCTTTTCTTTAAGTTCTTGTATTTTTTGGATTGCTCAGACATCGTAGAAGGTGTTGTATCTTGTTAAATCTTTATTACGGAAAAGGAAATTGTCCCAAATTTTTTTTTTTGTTTATTTTTTTATATTAGGTTACCAACAAACAAAAAGAACACGAACAAGAATGACAATGAACAATAACGGAACGAATAACAGAACGATCAGAGAATAAATTATTAGCTAATAACGGATTAGCAATTAAAGAATTTGCAAATAGTGGATTAGCAAATAACGAAATAATATTCTAGAATGCAGAATTAGTTACCCGTATTAACACAAGTAGTCTGCTGTTGATGCCAGGTTGATTGATAAGCCATGTTTCATATGGATGATTGAAATCGTGGATTGCCATCGCCTGGATACATAATCTCCGTTTTTTTTATTTGTGCCATTTGTAACTCGTATATGTATCATTTTAATGAAGTCAAATTTTCTCGACTTATTTTTTTTTATTATTTTTTATTTATTAAGCTGGTTGTTAAATTTTAACTTAATATTTATTTTTAAAAAGGAGACTACAACATAAAAGCTAGTTTAATGCGTTACTCTTTGCAGAGTTACTGCCGCAGAGTCTTTGGCAAGACATGGGGTCTGAAACCAAAAATGATCTACTGGTCATACCAAAAGATCATTAAACCAATGGTCGCCCAAAAATGCAAAAAATTTCGGCACAAGTCAAGCTGCAGAAAGTGCAGCGGCTAGCTTGTCTGGAAATCACAGTGGCAACATTTACGTGCCTTACTGCAGCCGTAAAGGTAATGCTGAACCTTCCACCATTGCACTTACGTGTAATGAAAGAAGCAGCAATTAGTGCCTTCAGACTGAGCCAGACAATAAATATTACAGAAAGAAATCAAAATGGACATTTGAAGATTTTGAAAAATATTTCCCTAGAATTCATGTTTAAACCGACAGTTAGGTACGACTTTAAAGTGGTTATAAACAACCACCAAGTTTGCTCAAAAAACGGACCTTAACTAGGAAGGGATGCAGAAGTGTGGTACACTGATGGATCCAAATGGATTAAAGGGTTAGAGTGGGCGTAACAGGGCCGAATTTTAGACTCTTAAAACCGCTTGGTAACACTTCAACCATATTTGAAGCCAAATTACATGCCATAAAGATATGTGCCCAGAAAAGCATTGAAAGAAACACCCGAAGGGTAAAAATCTATATTTTATTAGATAGCCAAGCAGCACTTCAAGCACTGAAGTCGTACACTTGTGAGTCTAAGCTGACTTGGGACTGTAAACAGTTCCTGAGACAACTGGCACCGAACAATAGGGTCACTCTGATGTGGGTTCCAGGTTACAAGGGAGTTAAAGGCAACAAAGAAGCAGATTGCCTTGCCAAAGAAGAGGCAGTTACACAATTTTCCGGCCCAGAACCCTTTTCTGGACTTTCCAAGGCCCACTTAAAGGAAGAGGTTCGACGCTGGGAAACAGATGAAATAAAATCTCACTGGCATAAAGTGCCAGGACAAAGACAAGCAAAAAGGCTAGTGAGCCTTTTGCCAAGGAAAACTAAACAGCTTTTCGATTTGGACAAGAAAGACTTGAAACTGGTGACGGGGCTCCTTACTGGACACTGCCCTCTAAGGTATCACCTTAAAAAGATGGGCAGAATAGAGAGTGACAGTTAGATGTCAGAAACTTAGCCCCCAGGAAACTGATAAACTTTGCTCGAAATCTTGGAATCCCTGGCCTTAAATAGATTAAGGGTTATGCACAAAAGATCTGATAGGTCGAGGTACTTAAGAGGTTGCATAGCCTTCATGACTCCCCCTTCAATCTACCCTTTGCATTAAAATTTACAGAAACGATTAAATTTCTTCGAGGTTTTATTCATTCTTTTTAGTAATTTTATTATTAAAAATTACTTGGCGCTTAATGGCATTTCAGCTTTAGTAAAATAAGTTAAGATATTTTTAGATATTAAAAAAATAATAAAGATCCTCGAACCGATCTACCTGTTCCCTTAAATTGAATTTTATTTAGAAGTCAAGATTACATTCCTGAGATAGAGTGTATAGGATTTTTTTCATTTTTAATTTCGACTACTCGTTGCCAAAAGAAAAAGTCGCGTTAACACAGAATACCTTTTTAATTACGAAAACTCTTCATTGGGTAAATTTTTAATCTGCCTAATTAATAGTTTCTCAAAAAGATTTTTAGCAAGTAATGGATTATTTAAAAATATTCAATATGCTAAAAAAAAACTATTCAATTTTTATATTTGCCTGAAATATGAAAAAGATTACAGAAAATGTTCTTTATAGTCCATTCAGTAGCGGTAAAAATGGGGTATTACCCCTGAATTCTTTCAAATAGCACCGATTTTGATGAAAATTTGTAAACAAGCTCATTTTATCCTCCTTATCAAAAGTTTTAGTGTGCCGAAATGTGCTTTTTGTTTTTTAGGGTTAAAAAGTAGCCCTTGTGTTAAAAATGGAAAAGTCATTGATTTTTTTTTATGAAAATAGTCGCAAAAAGGGTAGACCTATCGTGTGGGCCGCGGACGGCCCGCACTGCGACTATTAGAAGGGAAAGGGATTATAGAAAGGAAATGATTGTGGACACGCTTTTTAAAAAGTTGCAGGTCATAGTTCTCTGGAAAAACTGATTTTGGAAGCTTATTCCATTCCGTAGCAGCCCTGTAAAAGAAGGATTCTTGATAAAGATTGGGTCTTGTAGTGTCAATCTTAAGAGTAAATGGGTGAGACTGATCAGCGTGCCGAGTTCTTCGGCCAAATGTGGCCAATGGTGGTAAAAGAGTTTTTATTTTTCTGGAGCATCTGCCATGGAAATATCTGTAGAGCAATGACTGGTCTGCAACTCTTCTTCTATGTTCTAGAGGGTGAAGGGTATCTGTAAGAGTTGGGCTGTTTATCAAACGAATGGCTCTTTTCTGAATGGAATCTAGAAGACGAAGAGAATGCCCTGGTGCTGAACCCCAAATGTGCGAGCAATACTCCAGTAGAGGTCGGATTTGAGCCTTGTACGTCGTCAACAGTTGATCAGGAGTAAAAAACTTTCTAGCTTTTCTCAGAAAACCTAGCCTCTGGCTTGCCGACTTTGCGATGTTAGCAACATGGTCATGCCAAGACATATTTTTGGACACCGTGACTCCCAAAATCGAGATGGAGGGACTTGGTTCAAAGGTATTTCCGGACATTGTGATGGGATGATTTGAGGAATTCACTTTCTTGGAAAACGTGGCACTTTGAGTTTTTTGGGCGTTGAACTGAACAAGATTGTTGATTCCCCACTCGACGATTGCTTTAAGATCTCTATTGATGGACTCAACCTGTTCCTGTCTGAGTCTATTTGTATCATTCACCGAAAGTGATCGATATGATGTGAAAGTTGAGACAAGTGTGCTATCGTCTGCGAAACTGTAAATGGGGTTCGTGGTGGTTTTTTAAGAGGTCGTTGATGTGTAAAAGAAATAAGGTGGGGGACAGGATGGAACCCTGGGGGACCCCGGCATTAGTTTTAAACGCATCAGAAGAAATACCGTTAACTGCCACATGTAAGGAGCGATCTTGCATGAAGCTCAAGAGCCATTGGCGCAGTTTGGTTGGGAGACCGTAAGCAGATAATTTACTTAACAATGCCTGGTGCCAAACGCGCTCAAAGGCTTTAGATATATCCAAGGCTATTGCACGAGATTTACCAAAATTTTCAATAGTGTTTGTCCAGAGCTGAGTGACATAAGCCAGCAAATCTCCAGTTGACCGAAATTGTCAAAATCCATATTGTCTGTCATGGATTATCTCAAATTTCTCCAGATATTTGATAAGTTCTGTGTTCTGTGATTTAAGTGTTACATCAATCAAAATCATCTTCAATTATGTAGAATAGGTACACATTTTTTTATGTTTTATACTATAATTTATATTTTTTAACAATAATTCAACCCTCCAAAAGCACCCTCTTATAGATTAATTTAAGTAAAAATCCGTTTTCAACGGCTTTAAATGTTGTCATGGTGCATTTATAATAATTTAAAATCCTGCTATCCTTTGTAATATAATTTTGGTATTATTTAAATGTTTTAACCCTCAATAACCACCCCCTTACGACATAATTTAAAAAAATATTTGTTTTCAACAGCATTAAACGTTGATGAATGATGAATTTATAATGAATTTAAATTCTGCCATCCTTGTAATATAATTTATGAATTATTGGAATTTTTTAACCCTTGAAAACAACCATCTTAAGACATCAATTAGGAAAAAATGTTTTTTTTAACAGCTTTAAATGTGACAATGATGAATTTATAATGAATTAAAATTTTGTCATTTTTTGTAATATAATTTTTGAATTATTTAAAGGTTTTAACCATGTGTGTGTCGTTATATACTGTATATGTTTTATTATTTATTATTAATCCGGTTTATAGCGTCTTTCTCCTTCCGGTTCCCAGTTGCCAGCCTCTTTGGTCTGTCCAATCTCCTGGGGCTAGATTTCTTTAGGACATCGCTTTCTGAATGCCCCCTATCCATGTTGGTTTTGGTCTACCTCTTTTCCTTCGTTCTGTTGGGGTCCATTTAAGCACTAGTTTGGGTAGCCTTTCATCTGTCATACGTTCAACATGGCCGTACCATATAAGTTGTCTTCTTTGGATTTCATCTATTATAGTTGTGTCGGTCTTTACAATTTGTCGAATTCGGTCATTTGTAACCCCATCGAGACGTGATATGCCAGCAGATCTTCGCCAGAAATCCATCTCCAGGGCTAGCAATCGGCGTTCGAATGTTTTATTAAGTTGCCACGTTTCACAGCCATATAGAACAGTACTTTGAAAGATAGTATTATATATCATATGTTTTTTTTTCACTAGATATATTTTTTGCCCACAACAGCGAGTTTAGGCATCCTATAACTTTCTTTTCTTTTAATATCCGGTTGTTCTATTTCCTCCTCAGTACGACCTTTACATGTGATTTTTGTGATTTCACATGTATATGTTTTATAAATGCTCTAAAATTATCTAAAAATACCTTTTCGGTGTGTTTTGCGCGCTCCAAAAATTTCACAGGAAAATACGCGTTTGATTTTTTTACGAGACCTTTCTTATTTTTAAAAAAATTGAGACGAGCAAAAATAGGAATTGCAGATAATTTCAAAAACTATAAGCTTCGGTATAATAAAACTTTTTGTGTTTGACATTTTTTAGTTTAAAGGGCTCAAGGAGGGTGGTCTTCGCACTGAAATGCAAACTTAAAAAAGCCATATCTAATTTTTTTTTGGACAGAACACAAAAAAAACTGCAAAATATTTATAAAAAAGCAACATTTTTGTATTCCTGCATTTTTTACGTATATATTTTAGTTTTTAAATTATTGTAAAAAAATTATCCATTTTTAAAAAAATTTTAGGATAATTTCCCATGTACATTTCATATCGCTCAAACTTTTTGAAAATATAGTTAGTACCCAAATAAAGTAAACTGCATATGGATACTGTTTAATTTTAATTCCGATGGCAAAGCCTTTGGTTTTATTGTCGATTTTTTTGTCTGAAAACCGATGATTCCAGTATATTTTTATCATAACTCCGTTAGTTATTAAGCTATTAACTTGAACAAACATTTATTTTAAAGCTCTTTTTAAGTACTTTGAAATATTGTTTTAAATTTTCATCGTAAAATCGTTCGTTATTCAACGTTAAAATGTTGCAATTCAGTTACCGTCGAACCAAGAGTCATCTTTAACGAGTCATAACTCGATTGGTTTTACAGCTACAGAAAATTTTAAAAAACCGATAGTTTTGTTAAAATTTAACCTTAATTTTTGTTTTGAATGTTTTTTTTTTACTAAACATAAGGTTTTTGAGTTATTTGTGGAAAATAGTTTAAAATATGCTTTTTTTAGATCGAAAATCAACATCTTAAATCACCAAAAAAACGTCATATGACATTTTATGCTTAGAATTGATCCCTGAATCGACTTTTAATCTTAAAATTTTCACCCCCGAGAATGGGTGGCATTCATCCCCAAGGAAAAACCACACCTCTGCACAATATTACTTTTGATTAGGAGGGTAAAATGACACAACAAATTTTCATCAAAATCGATGCAGTTTGAAAGAATTCGGACCTAAATAGCGCTACTGACTGGACTATTAATAAAAAAAGCTTTTAGCAAGCAAAAATAAATCGTCTGTTTTTTTAAGGGCAATGGATTTTTTTAAAAATCTGTAAATAAACTGTAAATGATATGGTTACGGATACAACTACCATTGAAAAATAACAAGACGATCTTTTATAGCTTTCCTTCGAACTAGGGTCGTGTCCACATTTCTAGTTTATCTTAGTCAAATAAATTGTAAGCGTAAATTCTTAGTTTTACTTAATGAATTACACAAAAACTTCCCAACAAAATAAGTCCTAAATCAATATTGGGTAAAAAGGCTCAAGTTATATGTACCTGAAGAAAGGAGATATAAAAAGACTAGAGGTTTTCTTAAACTGGTCATACCGGAGAATACTAAAAATTAGCTGGATAGACTGAATAACAAATATTAAAGTGCTAAGACGGATGAACAAAGAAAAATAAATAATTCTGACCATTAAAAAACGAAAATTACAGTACCAGGGACATTTTATGAGGGGTCAAAATACTCGTGGTTAAAGAATCTGCGTGACTGGACGCATAATTACGCAACTTAAAACTGATTAAATATTCAGTAAAATTATTTGGGCTGTTTTTTATTGAGAATAAAAAAACTAAAAAAAATGGTTAACTACGAGGGAAGTTTAATAGGTCAGTGACTTTTTGAATTTCCCGCGCAGTTACTCCAAATGCAACAGTGCTGTCGTCAACTATAATCTATCAGTGGGCAACTTTTTAATTTTGAGCAAGCTACGTCGTGCAGTTGGTGTTTAATAGCCGTTTAAAGCAGACAACCGAGTGAATTTTTACGAAAATGGAAAAAGTAAATTTCGTGTGCTGATTAAGCATTACTTTTTACGTAAAAAATCCATTACTGAAACTAAGGAAAGACTTGATAAATACTACGGGGACTCGGCACCATCAATTTCAATGGTTAAGAAGTGGTTAATAGAGTTCCGTTGTGGTCGTACCAGCACTAGTGACGCCGAACGTCCAGGTCTCCCAAAAGAAGTGATCACGCCAGAAATCGTCGATAAAATCCATGAAATGATATTGGATGATCGGAGAATGAAAGTGCGTGAGTTGGCTCATGCTGTAGGTATCTCAACTAAACGGGTACATCATATTTTACACGAATATTTGGACATGAAAAAACTCTCTGCGAGATGGGTGCCGCGAATGCTCACACTCGACCATAAGTGCAATCGTGTGACCACTTCAAAAGAGTGTTTAGCGATGTTCAGCCGTAATCCGGACGAATTTTTGCGCCGTTTTGTTACTGTGGATGAAACATGGATCCATCACAACACGCCAGAGACCAAGGAACAATCGAAAAAGTGGGTTGCTCGGGGTGAACGTGGACCAAAGAAGGCGAAACAGAGTTTGTCAGGCAACAAGGTCATGGCCACAGTTTTTTGGGATGTACGCGGTGTCATTCTCATCGATTACCTCAAGAAAGGTAAAACGATCATCGGCGAATATTATTCAAAACTTTTGAACAGATTCGACGTTGATTTGAAGCAAAAACGGCCGCATTTGGCGAAGAAGAAGAAAGTGCTGTTCCATCAAGACAATGCACGTGTGCACACTTGACTAGTCACGATGGCCAAAATCCACGAATTGGGATACGAACTGCTACCCCATCCAGCATATTCTCCAGATTTAGCCCCCTGCGACTATTTTCTGTTTCCAAACCTAAAAAAAATGACTGGGCGGTTAGAGATTTGAGTCGAAGGAAAAAGTCATTACCGAAACAAACGCGTATTTTGAGAGCTTTGAAAAAACCTATTATTTGGAGGGAATAAAAAAATTAGAAAAACGCTGGACTTAATGTATCAAGCTAAAAGGTAATTATGTAGAAAAATAAAATGTTTATTTGCGGAAAAGAATTTGTTTTATTCAAAAAGTCACTGACTTATCAAACCGCCCTCGTACTCGTACCTGAATTTTGCAATTTATAAATTATACTATTTGTAGTAAGAACAGAATTTTAAGAATGTTTGCAAATATGATTATTGCATGTTAGGAATATTTGTATGAAAAATATGATATAATATTTCATAAAAAGAGAAAGTTTTAAAAAACAAAAATAAGAATTGAAGAATTTTAAACTTATGTCAGTATTGAGAGAATAGCATTAAAGACGCTATAACAGTGAAAAATTATTGTTAGTTGTCAAGCATTGTTTGTAACAATTAAATATTGCTACTAACAAATCATTATTGATCATACTAATTGAAAAAAAATTATAATTTTTATAAAAAATATATAAATAAAATATACATACATACATACATAAAGTCACGCCTTTTTCCCATAGGGGTAGGCAGAGACCCATTTCCTTCAAATTGTCTCTCCCGCCTTAATCTTATATTATTTTACCCTACAAGATGATTTCCATGGGGTGAAAAATTTAATGGAGCAACTAAATATTTAAGTAAAAATTATTACGTAATAAATATTTTCTGCATAGCTAAAATGTTGGTAGTTTTAAATAACGAAACTAATAATTTTTTTTATTAAAGAAATTATAAGAAATAAATTTTTGATTTAACCCGTTCAAATACCACGAACTAAAAATTTATGTTTCTATTTAATTATTCACTAGGGTTCACAATACATGTGCATCAATTAAATGACCTTTACTTTCCTTACTGGTACTAACTTATAAATTTCTTTAATAAATAAATTATAAAAAAAAAATTATTATATTTTTAAAGTCATCTAAATCTAGCTGGTGTGACAGGTATTATTAAAATAATAAATGAACAAGCACACTGATTGAAATGTTCTAACGTTCAACAGGACTTCAAAGCAACTGACTGAAGGGACAAAGATGAGCTAAACTTTTTCAAGGCTTTTGTGGTAACTGAGGTTTAATATATTAAGGGTAAGGGTAAGGGTACCTTAAATCAAAAGTTAAAAGTAATAAAAGAAAGAATCATAGATGACATAAAGTGTATTTTGTGTCAAAAATTAAAAACAGGACAGAAAAGACTTTCAATATGCTCCATTTTCATAATTTTGTAGTGTTAAAGCTATAATATAAAGTCGTGTGACAGATATTTTGATCAAGTTTTGAGCAGTCACACCGAGATATTTTGAAAGAAGAACTAAAAAAGGAGAGATTAAAAAAAAGTATTTCCGCGATAAGGAAACGATTTTATGAACTTAAAAGTCGGTGTGACAGACTTTTCTGCTACCATGAGAGTTGTCACACCAAATATTTTTGAGAATAAATAAAATTTGCTACAAAATGGTTTATAAGAAATAAATTTTCATAAAAGTTTAAATTACTTATGATTAATAGAAAAATAAAGATTTAGAAAGAAAATTTTTGCCAGGATAAACTCTGGCACACCGGGCCTATGTTTCAGAATCCATATAAGTGCATTTTTAGTGTCACCGGCTCCCGGATTATATCATTTAACCGATTAGCAGATCTAGATATTTCCCTATTAAAAGTTCGTAACTTTATGTAAAAAAAATCCAATTTTTCAGCACGAAATCTTTTCCAATATCTTTATCACAAAATTAAAAAAATAATTTTGGTAAAAAATCAAAGAAAAATCAACCAAAAAATACTCTTACCTTTTCTGGCGTCTCCATGAAAATTTACGTGACCGTCGTAATGAATGTCAGTGATGTGCCAAAAGTATCCTGGAAAAAAAACTTAATTAACGTATGACAGTTTATTAAAATAGTATATTTCATTAGAAGCAGGTGGGCAGTGGATGACACTAGTGCACCGTAAAATTTTCCGTGCGAAGGCACGGAATAATCCCACTTTTGGTGCGCTAAATAGGCATGTAAATATGGTGTTTTCAGGTATGTATATTAAAAACTAACATTAAGACATTACAAAAAATATTTTAATGGTTGTTATGACACAATCGGTATATCGGAAAAAATTAAACATTGAATATTTTTGAACGAGTGTCATTTATGTGTTTTTTTTTAATAGTAAAACAGTGCACAAATGTAAAAATTAATAAGTTGTGTGTTTTAAAGAGTTAAAAAAAATTATTGAACTCTTAAACCATAGAATTGGGATAAATAATTTTAAAAAAAATTTGCTGGTAATCTGTCAATGTGCTGCTGTAGATGCCTCCCTTGTGCAAATCGCTTACTTGCGCGTTTGTAGACTGGGATACGTCTATCATATCCAAAAAGTGCAAATATTAACTAATCTGTTAAATAATATTAGCTTAGTCATTTATACAGGCTGTATCTTTTGGAGTTCTAATTAGACGTTTCAGAGAAACTTGACATATTTAAAATCTGAAAATTTGAGGTGTAAGGTTTTCGGATATGCCGAATTGATCTAAAATATTTCCAACTACTTCCGGTTATACCAGAAGTTGACTATAACTTTCTTATTTTAAATAGAACACCCTGTATATTATAACGTATCTCGATCAAGCTACTCTTGGGGATTCTCACAACATAGGTTTTTCTACCTTAAACTGAGTGTTTTACGAGATATGACCATTTTTATCATTTGACACCCTGTATCATTATAATTAATGTAAATTAAAACATTTATTTTTTGCATTATGTTTCTCCAGTATTGTGTATTTTTACTTAACTTGTGTCTTGGCTTAAAAACCTTAAGGACTGGTTTAATTGTAGCAATGTTAATCTCTTCCGAGCTGCAGTTAATAAGGTCCGGATAGCTGTGATGATAGCAAACCTCGGATAGAAGATGCATTATAAGAAGAAGAACCAAACTTGGTCATTTTGTTATTAAAATGATTATTATTGTACAGGGTGATTCAAAACGCATTCTTAAAGATTTCTTAACTTTCTTAAATGAATCACCCTGTATTTTATAACGTTGTTAGACAAAACTTTTACAGCTCTTTGAGTTTAGTTAACAACTTCCTTTACCTAAATCAAACCGTTATTGAGATATTCAACTATTTAAAATAAGCAAGTTATAGTTAACTTTTGTTATAACCGGAAGTAGTTGGGGCTCCAAGTATTTTAGATCAATTCGGCATATCCAAAAACCTTACACCCCAAATTTTCAGATTTAAATTATGTCAAGTGTCTCTAAAACGTTTAGAAAAATACTTTTAGTAGGCTACAACACTTTAATTTGATAAAAAACTGAGTATCACCTGTTCATAAATATATTCTCATAAAAAACTAAATATTACCCGATAGATATATTCTCATTTTAAACAAACAGCACTGATTACAAGAGTGGCCATAAGTTGACAATAATGTTAAAGCGTTGCCAAAACGAGGACGGAACAAAGAGAATCAATTGGTATTGCTTATGATACTCATGGCCACTCTTGTGTAATCATTGCGACAAAACAAACAGAGTTTTATATGATTGGGGAGGGGGGGGGCGCAGTACAGATTAAAAATAAAATGGTAATGATAAAATGCTACAGATAGATTTTTAAAAAATCTTTATTGAAATTTTACTTACTTAATGATGACAAAGAAACATTTTAAGGACTAATGGCTAACATGAGCTTGTTTTAAGGCGCACAACTTCTCTAAATTTGGTTCTATGTTAGATATGGCCACTCTAAGTTCATTTTCTACTTGAATTTTATTTCTGTATTTAGATTTCACTACAGCAAGTGCAGAAAATCCAGTTTCACAAAGGTAAGACGTTGGAAAAGGCAACAGAATTCTAAGCGCTTTGGCTTTTATAACGGAGTAGTCGTTCGGAAGTTCAGTCCAGAAGTTTGTTAACAAAGTTTGATTTTTGTAAGGGATTTGTTGAAATATCTATCAGTTGTTCTTCTTCTTGCAGTGATAGTTCGACAGGTCTATTTTCGAATGGATTTAAAACCCAGCTCCAGTCTGACAACTTGATATCTTTCTCTGCAAAGAAGTATCGCTTGAAATTCTCAGTTAAGTTTTCTAAATGGCTTCCTATGGTTTTTAGCATCACAGCTTTATGAATATCTTCCAATGGGGAATCTTGCACAAAATCGCAAAATGTGGGAAACATTTCCAAACTGTTTTCTTTCAATTTGTTATGCCATAACTGCAATTTCTTACAAAAATCATCAATCTTTTGACTTAAATCAAATATATTTACGTCTTTTCCTTGCAGCTGAAGATTAAGTATATTAAGTTTTTCAAAAATATCTACTAAATAAGAAAGCTTCAGTAAAAATAATTTGTCGAAAAAATCTGTTGAATGCTTGTGACCTTCCTCGCTTAAAAATATCGCTATTTCCCTTCTTAATTCAAAGACACGCTTAACCGTCTTACCGCGTGACAACCATCTGGATGAGGAATAAAACAACAAAGATTGATGCTCAGCTCCCATATCTTCACACAGAACAGAGAACATACTTGTTTTTAGTGGTCTGGTTTTTATAAAGTTAACAACTTCAATAACTACTGTCAAAATCATGTTTAGTCCAGGGCTTAACTTAGATTTTGATGCTAACGCTTCCCGATGTATCATGCAGTGCGTCCAGATAATTTCTGAGGATTCCTTTTTTACTAGCGCTTGTAAACTGTTGTATTTATCAGACATGGCTTGAGCTCCATCGGTGCAAATCGCAACACAATTTTTCCATTGCAAATTCATTTTAGTAATAGAATCATTTGTAATCTTGAACAACTCGGTGGCTGTAGTTCTTCCTTCAATCTGTTTACAAAACAAAAAATCTTCACATATTTTAGAACATTGACAGAATCTAATGTAGCAAATCAAATGGGAATCATATGAATTATCGCCATGAAGGTGTTAAAATTGGTGGAGAAGTCATTAACAACATTAGGTACGCTAATGATACTGCTATAATGGCAGAAAGCCTTGAAGACCTCCAAACACTACTAAATGCAGTAAACAATTCATGCAAGTAAAAGGGTTTCAGTGTCAACACAAAGAAAACGAAATGGATGGTTGTCGGTAAAATTAATATCGAGTATCCAAAATTAAAATTAGGTAGTAAAATTCTGGACAGTGTACAACACTTTAGGTATTTAGGTGGCTGAAGGGACTGTAGAGTTGAAAGCGATGAATAAATCTCAACCAGAATGGAACTGACACGTAAATGATTCACTAGTTGGCGTTCTGTACTATGTAATAGAAGTCTTTCGATGAACATCCGTCAAAGAATATTAAAGTGCTACGTTTGGTCTGTTTTGCTTTATGGATGTAAAACCTGGACCCTGTAGGTAAAGCATCTAAATAAATTGGAAGCGTTTGAGTTAGGGTGCTATCGCCGTATGCTAAAGATTCCGTGGAAAGCACACGTAACTAACAAACATATGTTTTTTTTACTGAAAATAGTCACAAAAAGGGTAGACCTATCGGACGACCCGAACTGCGACTATTAGAAGGGGAAGGGATTATAGAAAGGAAATGATTGTGGACGCGCTTTTTGAAAAATTTCAGGACATAGTTCTCTGGAAAAACTGATTTTGGAAGCTTGTTACATTCCGTAGCAGCCCTGTAAAAGAAGGATTCTTGATGGAGATTGGTACTTGTAGTGTCAATCTTAAGAGTAAATGGGTGAGACTAATCAGCGTGCCGAGTTCTTCGGCCGAATGTGGCCAATGGTGGTACAAGAGTTTTTATTTCTCTGGAGCATCTGCCATAGAAATATCTGTAAAGTAATGATTGGTCTGCAACTTTTCTTCTATGTTCTAGAGGGTGAAGGGTATCTGTGAGAGTTGAGCTGTTTATCAACCGAATGGCACTTTTTTGAATTGAATCTAGAAGACGAAGAGAAGGCCTTGGTGCTGAACCCCAAATTTGCGAGCAATAATCCAGTAGAGATCAGATTTAAGCCTTGTACGTTGTCAATAGTTGATCAGGAGTAAAAAACTTTCTAGCTTTCCACAGAAAACCTAGCCTCTGGCTTGCTAACTTTGCGATGTTAGCAACATGGTCATGCCAAGACATATTATTGGACACCGTAACTCTCAAAATCGAGATGAAGGGACTTGATTTAAGGGTATTTCCAGACATTGTGATGGAATGATTAAAGTAATTCACTTTCTTGGAAAACGTGGCGCTTTAAGTTTTCGGGGCGTTGAACTGAACAAGATCGTTGGTTCCCCACTCGACGATTACTTTAAGATCTCTATTGATGGAATCAACCTGTTCCTGTCTGGGGTTCGTGGCGGTTTTCAAGAGGTCGTTGATGTGTAAAAGAAATAAGGTGGGGGACAGGATGGAACCCTGAGGGACCCCGGTATTGGTTTTAAACGCATTAGAAGAAATACCGTCAACTTCCACATGTAAGGAGCGATCTTGCATGTTAGAATCCCTACATAAAGTGCGAGAATTGACAAACACCATCAAAATAAGAAAAGTCGAATTATTTGGACTTATGATGAGGGGGCATAAATATTACATGCTTCGATTAATTATCCAGGGTAAAATAGAAGAAAAGCGATGGATTGGCAGAAAACAGCTTTCTTGGCTTCGTAAAATTAGACATTGGACGAGTCGAACAGTCGAAGAATTGTTTCATGTAGCTACCGATCGAGAAGCTTTTTAACAAATTGGTAACTCCATGATAGCCAACGCCTGAACGCTTGATGATAGCCAACGTTTGAAAACAAGCATGGCTTACAAAGTAGAAGAAGAATATAATTAATTAATTTGGTATTGTTGTTTCACTCTCGTCAAATAACCATTGCATTCTTCGTATATTTTGTAATATTTATTTCATGTATTTTGTAAAATAGCACTTTTTAAAAAAGTGAAATTAATTAAAAAATCTATTGACTACAGACGTAAAAGAAAAATCAGCTTGTTACATTTATTTGCATTTTTTTTTTTACTATAATATTTAGCTGGTATTAAAATTGTAAGTAGTACTACAAATAAATAATTTCGCTCATTTCACCAATATACGTCGGTATCAGATTTGTCACCAGGGCACTGTGCTGAGAGGCTCATTTGTAAGATATATTTGAATCCACCCTGTATGCAGGGATAGCATATAGTGTACACGAGCACGGTCTGGAGATCGGGTACCTAAATAAAAGGACGAAAAGGGGTGCGGTATACGGCGGATGGCGGTAGTCTTCATGAAGAGACGACTGTACATATACGTATCTTTGTAATGGATAAATAGTTTAAATACGCTTTACGATAAATAATGGTCTTAAGTGGAATAAGATATTAATATTTCTTGCAAGCAGCGGTGGGATTTTTTATGCACAGGCGTACGATAAAAGATATTTGTTACAAATGTTTTTTGTACATAGAGAGTGAGCCACAGTCTGTACGAATCGGTGGTTGTAATTTATTTCTCCCGTATACGGGAAATTATACTCAACTTTAATAGCAGTGGACTGGATTTAAATCATAGATCGCTGGTTTTTTTTGACACTAAATATTTCTCTCTTTAAATTACACTATGCACTTGTACTCCTAATGAATGGTCTCTTAACGTTAATTCACCCTTCATTACTGAATGACTTGGAAGAAATAACAAACACCGAAATAGTTCGATACCGTGAATAATCAGGAAAGATCGATCTCTTTGATCGCTATAAATGAATAGGAATTTAACGACCGTTGTCTAACGACGGAGCTCAGGGACTAATTTAATTGGGAAAAAAAAATTAATAAGCCCTGTTGAAAAAAGTAGCTAAAATATGTGGTTCCAACACAACCCACCCCAATAAGCACAAAAGATCCGATAAGTTGATGTGCTTCACGACCCCTTCCCCCTACAATCCTTAATCTACCCCAATATTTGGCAGTATTCATAAACATTTACCGAAATGCTGAAACACGTCGATTCTTGTTCGAAGGTGAACTGCACACACACATTTTTTTAACTGTACATTTTGGTGAAACCTTATTATATTAAAAAAGTTTATAGCGTAAATATTATTTTGCACTTTTTAAAAAGTGCAAACCAAGATAAAGCACAAAAATGGTTGATCCTTTAATTCTTAAAACTGATCGTTCTAGATTTCCTTCGTGGATAAAAATAACTTTCGGAGATTTTTCACTAAGAAAATAAATGTTTTTAGAGTGATGCTTCGCCCCAGGAATAAATTCATTGCAGAGCAAAGTCTTGACAACTTATCACTTATAAACAAAACAATTTTCTTGAACGGTTTTTAGTTATTTTTGAAAAAGACACATAATAATAAATTTTCTGTAACAATATATTTCGATACCCATATTAAAATTGAAAAAGTTTAGGAATATTTTTCAAAACGTACAAGTACCTAACTATGATTATTTTATCGTAGAAATTTTGGAAAGTTAATAAGCACGTTTTCTACTAAATAATTTTGTACCGTGTTGTAATCGTAATTCAGAATTCGGCATGTTCATTTTTAACTCTAAGTAAAGAAAATATTTACAGTAGAATCCCGATTATCCGGATCAATTAAAACCAGGGGTATTCCGTATAATCGAAAATCCGGATAACCGATTTCAAAGCAAATCAAATAATATTTAAGCTTTAATAATTTTTTATTATGTAATGTGTTTTACTTAGATAATACGATATATAAAAAACGAGCTATAACGATAGATAATGAATTACATAATACCTATGTAATTTAAAATTTTGGTTGGAAATAACTTGTTATAGATTTTTGACGTAATGAATCACATCTTTTTCTCGCAGCCAAGTCCCTGATGCGCTTCAGTTGTAACAACTGTATGGGATCCGATTCGTCCTGTCTTTCAAATCACTTGAAAGCAACATCTAGAGCTTCAAAAGCTTCTGCGTGAGATGGTACTTGACACACATCCCCAGTTTCAGTCTCTTCTTCATTTTCTCTCTCGTCACTGTTTAAATCCTCAATGATTTCTTCATCAGTTAATATTTGGAATCCAGGGTCTTCACTATCGCAGTTCAGCCACTCCATAATATTCACTTCATCGCACCCTTCACCAATGCTAAGAATTTTCATTGCTTCGGTTATTTCTTTAAAATCGTCGTGCGGTTTAATTGAAGAATCAGATAGAGTTAATTTTAATAAATTATTCCATGCCCTTTTTAATGTTTGCAATTCCAGAGAATTCCACGCTTCTACCAGCATATAACAACAATCTTTTAAATTAATTTCTTTAAAAAACTTTAACAACGTTTCTATTTCACTGTCGTCTGCTGATAAAAGACGACGCAGTAGCTGCTTTCTGTATAAACGTTTTAAAGTTTCAATGACACTTTGGTCCATAGGTTGCAATATCGATGTTACGTTAGGGGGCAAAACTTAACCATTTTCTCGATTTAGTGTTTCAGTGGAATATATATATATATATATATATATATATATATATATATATATATATATATATATATATTTTTTATTATTGTTAGACGATGGTAAGAACTATTTTCAGACTAACTCTTTAAAAAAATATTTCTTCTTACTCTAATAAGGCTATGCAGCCTCTTAAGCAGTTTGACCTATCAGATGTTTGGTGCATAACCCTTAATCTACTGGAGGTCCGGGATTCCGAGACTTCAAACAAAGTTTATCAGTTACCTGCGAGCTAAGTTTCTGACAACGGAGGGCTTTAGGAAGGCCCCTTCCAAAAACTTGAGCCTCTTGCAGAACAGCTCTGGGCTTTTGTATAAAAAAAACTTTTTATTAATGGGTTATTTGCCGTAAGCCATTTTGTTTAAAGCACGTAAGTAGATTGTGTAATTTTTTTAAAACTTTATTTTTTAAAACCTAGGTATTTAATTTTAAAAGTTTGACACATTTTTCATTAATTATTAAATAAAAATAATACCACAACGAATGTACGAGGGAAGTTTGATAAGACAGTGACTTTTTGAATTTCCCGCGCAGTTACTCCAAATGCAACAGTGCTGCCGTCAACTATAATCTATCAGTGGGCAACTTTCTAATTTTAAGCAAGCAACGTCGTGCAGTTGGTGTTTGATAGCCGTTCAAAGCAGACAACCTCGTTAATTTTTACGAAAATGGAAAAAAGTGAATTTCGTGTGCTGATTAAGCATTACTTTTTACGTAAAAAGTCCATCACTAAAACTAGGGAAAGACTTGATAAATACTACGGGGACTCGGCACCATCAATTTTAATGGTTAAAAAGTGGTTTACAGAGTTCCGTTGTATTCGTACCAGCACTAGTGACGCCGAACGTCCAGGTCGCCCAAAAGAAGTGATCACGCCGAAAATCGTCGATAAAATCCATGAAATGATATTGGATGATCGGAGACTGAAAGTGCGTGAGTTGGCTCATGCTGTAGGTATCTCAACTGAACGGGTACATCATATTTTACAAAAATATTTGAACATGAAAAAACTCTCTGTGAAATGGGTGCCGCGATTGCTCACACTCGACCATAAGCGCAACTTGTAACCACTTTAAAAGAGTGTTTAGCCGTAATCCGGACGAATTTTTGCGCCGTTTTGTTACTGTGGATAAAACATGGATCCATCACAACACGCCAGAGACCAAAAAACAATTGAAACAGTGGGTTGCTCGGGGTGAACGTGGACCAAAGAAGGCGAAACAGAGTCTGTCAGCCAACAAGGTCATGGCCACAGTTTTTTGGGATGTACGCGGTGTCATTCACATTGATTACCTCAAGAAAGGTAAAACGATCACCGGCAAATATTATTCAAAGCTTTTGAACAGATTCGACGTTGATTTTAAGCAAAAACGACCGCATTTGGCGAAGAAGAAAGTGCTGTTTCATCAAGACAATGCATGTGTGTACACTTGTCTAGTCACGATGGTCAAAATCCACGAATTGGGATACGAACTGCTACCCCATCCAGCATATTCTTCAGATTTAGCCCCCTGCGACTATTTTCTGTTTCCAAACCTAAAGAAATGGCTGGGCGGTAAGAGATTTAAGTCGAATGGAGAAGTCATTACCGAAACAAACGCGTATTTTGAGAGCTTTGAAAAAACCCATTATTTGGAGGGAATAAAAAAATTAGAAAAACGCTGGACTGAATGTATCGAGCTAAAAGGTGATTATGTAGAAAAATAAAATGTTTATTTGCGGAAAAAATTTGTTTTATTTAATAAGTCACTGACTTATCAAACCGCCCTCTTATGTTAGTATAGGAGCTAGCAACGGTTGGAAAACAAGAATTTCAGGTCAGCCGATTTTTTGTTATGTCGTCCTTTTAGCTCTTTCGGTTAGAGTCTGAGCCACCTGGCTGGCAGTAGCGGTTGCATTCATTAGTGCGCACCTTACAGCTGTACAGAAAAGAATCCTATATTTTAAAAAAAAAATTAAAAAGTGTGACTTTAAATTTTTTGGCTTTGGATAGATTTACCTAACATATATTTTTTATTGCTAGACACTTTTATTACTGCTAACTATGTGCCATACGCAAATTTTTTTTTATAATAAAAAATTTAAAGTATTTTTGTGTGTCTGTAATTTTAATATTATGTTATTTAAGGATAAATAAACCTAAAATAATTTGCCAGACATTAATTCAATTGTTTAACTTTGAATAAGCCCGAAAAAGTCATGAAAATCATAGAAGTATGATGCTAGTAGTCAGAAAGAGACAATTTAGAGTGCAAGAGAGATATACAGCAACGGTTGCGCAAACGGCAAGTTGACAACATACAAAGTGTTAAATAACAAAATAATTAAGACTTTTGAAGAATCATTATCATGTGAAGAACACGAAAGAGCCGATTCCAGGATTATTTATTATGTATGTTAAATAAACTTTGATAGTGATATTTTAATTATACTCCTGGAAAATATGGATCATTTAAACTTGTCTTTGAAAATTTGGATAAATTTGGGTGTGAGAAATCAGCGTTACAAAATCGTCAATGAATTATACCGAATCCTTGGTGACTCTTTATGTAAAGCATAACCATGCTTCCACGCAATCACGCCGGTATTTTTTAGAAACTACAGTCATAACATTTAGGAAATTTATATGTCAAATGTATGGAGTTAAAAATTCTTCGGATGTTAATGATGTTTGATTTCATTTATTTTCAAGTACCTTTCAGTTCAAAAAATCCGATAAAAATTGAATTTTTTTTTCGGAGTTAAGACTCATCAAGTTTATCACCATGTAAAGCGGAATTGAGGGTTCGCTACGTGACTAAGCTTTGGAGAAATGCTCACTTAAAACATCTTAAATCTTTATCTCCAGTGGCTTCGGGTTGTACCATCAACGATGATAAATATGATTTGTGGGAGAGCAATTACCATTTTAAGTTGCAGATATTATTATTCAAAGTAAGTATGAAATACAACATTGATCAATAATAATTAAAATATTATGTAACGAACAAAACGAATTACACTCAATTTTTTTTGTTACAGTTAATAGTGTATTAGAATAAAATGACAATGCCCAAGACGATGATTTAAATAATAGTGACAATGAGAGCGACGACGATGATGATTATGAAGATGTCTCCTTTTTTTGTGACACTATTATTGAGTAAAAAAATATAAAAAACTTAGCATTAATTATTTGTTATTCGCGTGTAATTATCAGGACATTTTAAATAAAAATGTAATTTATAATTATTTCTAATTTAGTCTTGTTCTTATTTTATTTTTTTCATTATGTTAAAATTTTTTTATTGAAACTAAACTGGTACTTATGCTAGGACAAGTACAAGTAATGTAATTTTGTAAAGGTTTTCTGTCTTATTCACAGCAAGACTTTCTGCAACTGTCTCTCTCTGACTACCATCATACTGCCATGCTTTTCATGACTTTTTCGTGCTTTTTCAAAGTTAAACAATTGAATTAATGTAAAGCACCAAACAAAGTTTATGTAATATTTTTGTTAATCTACTCAAAAAACAAACATTTTAAATAAAAAAATAATATAAAAAGGTTTTTTGTTAATTTTTTATCCCACTTAAAGATTTCATATGGTTGTATGGCTAAATGTTATCATAATCGCACGTCTTTAAATATAATCGTTCATAACTATTTTACAAAGCATCAAATAAAGTTCATATATTTTACGAAAATTTAAAAAAATAAAATCATGTAATACTGTTTATTTATTAATTTTTTAAAAATGAAATTTTATTAATGTTTCTTAAAATCAACTTTTTTTTTCAATAATCGTATATAATATTTATACACGTAGTAAGATCATATTTATTTTCTTGATCCACACAAAAAATTAATATTAACAAAAAAAATTATACACAACTGTAGTACTTCAATGTTAAATACCTTAAAATAATGTTAATGGTTTTAAAATTTGATAATTTCATGTTTAATGGCAACAAAACATAATATATTTGTATTAAAAAAAATAGGTAAGATTTTAGATGAATAATGTTAAAATAATGAAAACATCATATCATATTTAAAAATAAATTAATCAATTATATTATCGTCGCAAAAATCTTGCAAAAGCACAAAAAAATTATGCAATCTTTGACAATAATTGCCTAACGTAATCAAAACATTCTGCAACATATCCTAACATATTTTCCTCATTGCATATTACTGTATAAATATTGTATACTTGCTTAAGAAGGGGTTAACCTTTACAAACAGGTCAGAGTAAATTTGCGGTGTAAAGAGGGAAGTAAAAATCCCGAGCAAAAGGGGCGGATACCAATGACAATGACAAAAAACGGTTAGCACTGTTTGCGTCTCACTCCAACTTATTATAACGTAACTTTCATAGTATATTTGACCTTGCCGGGTCTGGGACTGTCGTCGTTGGCCGTTAGAATTTTCAGAATAGGCCTGTATAAACAAAAAAGGTCCATAAGAATATTTAAAATAAAATGAGTATCCTTTTCATCGTAATGAATATTTCCCGTATGATGAATATGGATATGGGTAGGTAGTTTATAAAAAATAGATACACACAGAAAAAAGAAACGCTGCAAAAATGCTGTTTATGGAAAAACTCTATTGAACATTTTCATCCATAACAAAATATTTAGAAATATTCTTCTTCGATAGGTATGAAGAAAACATTTTTTAAGGTAAATACCTTGAACTTGAAAACTCACAGGATATATTTGAAAACAAAATATATACATAACAATCTAATTGTACACAAATACCTCAAATCAATCTCTTATTTCCATATTTCTCTCGTATCTACTGACAACTATTTCCGGCAGCAAATATTTCATATAAAAATCTACTAATTTTTATGAATGAAATTACGATTCATTCCATAATTCATAGTATCCATGTAAAAGGGCTTATTCGGTGCGAGGGCGCTCGAATCAGTCATAAAAAATGCTCCATAATTGTGTCTGCAGGGGTTCAGCAAAAATAATTTTTGACCTAGTAGTTATTGATGGATCGCGATAATTTTTTTTTTTCAATAAAGACAACTGTATAATTGAGGCATCTCTCGGAGTAATTTTTCGAAATACGATATATCTTGTGAGATAAAAAATAGTGAATATGGCCGATATTTCGTACTTTTTTTTCTAGTTTTTTTTTTAAATTAAAAAAGTAAAGAGATGCCTAGATCCAACCTTTCACAAGCAGAAATTGAAAAAAAATCTCGATTTTTTTCAGCGAGGTCCGAGTAATATGATTTTTGCCATTCCTTGTTTTACAAAGTTTTACTATCAATACCAAATGAGGTTAAACCCCTCTTAATTAATAAGTAATTTAAGTAATGTTTTTGTTTATATTACTTTGATGATTACTTGATAAAAATGGTATAAACAATAATATGTGAGAAAAGATCAATTTTAAGAGAAATTGTTAGTATTTTAAACTGTAAAAAAATGAAAAATCAACATTTTTGTATACATTTTTTTTAATTTGTTTGTCTTTTTTGTGTAAAATAAGAAAAAAAATATAAAAACTTCATTCGATTACTTTTAAAAAAATTATCAACAATTATTTATTTATCTATATATTTATTTACACTGTTCTACAGAAAAAAGATTTTCAATTACAGCACAGGAAAAAGTAAACATTTGCACTATAGTACTAACAATAAAAAAGTGGACCGAGGTTAGATCCTTGCGGTACACCTAATTTGGCGAGGTATTTGTTGACCTAAATCCATTAAACTGCACATACTGTGTGCGATCGGACAGATGTGATTTAAATAACGCAAGTAGGTCACTCGATAAGCCGAAAATCGAGAGTTTTTGCAGTATTAGATTATGTTTAAGTCTGTCAAATGCTTTGGTCATATCCATGTAATTAACATATGTCTGAATTCTGTTATCTATATTTTCCGCTGTGTTGTGTAATAACGGTGAAATTTTTTGTTGTTGATCGGCCTTTTACCAAACCGTGCTGCTGGTCTAAAATAGTATTGCTGACGTGTTTATACAGAACTCCTTGCACCAATATTTCAAATACCTTGCAAAAATTGCATATACTTGAAATCGGCCTGTAATTTTTTATATCAGTTCGCGTTCCTATTTTTAAGATCGGACTTATACGTGAATGAGTGCGTTTAAAAGAACATTTAAAGCCCTGAAACTAATATAAGTTTTTACTTTTTTTATTCCTGTAATTTTTGACGTAAATTCGCCGTAAAAACGAAGATTACAAATAAAAAAACTCAAAAGTGTTGATTTTTCGATTTTCCAGAGCCAAAAAACGAGGTCACTGCGTTAGTATAAAATGACCCGATGTTTATTTTGGTGTATTGGGTGGTTATCGTTGCCAAAATGCTAATTTAGAAGGCAACTACCTTAGTTTTAAATTTAATAATAAACGCTGCTTCTACACCCGGAAAATAATAAAATTTAAAAAATTTTGACGGCATTAATGAAACTTAAGAACAGAACAAGTACAGGCCCAGACGGTATTTCAAATGAGCTTCTTAAATACGGCAGGAGAAGCCTGAAACTGCAGCAAACAGCCATAATTTGCCCATAATTCGCAAAATCCTTTAACATTAAAAAATTCCGGACGAATGGCGCTTACGTACCACAATCTTACTGCTCACCATATTGGGCGATGAACAACAAGGATTCAGATCAGGAAGATCTTGTACTAATGCAATATCCTTCCTGCGACAAATAACTGAAAACTCCATCGAGTATAACAAACCAGCCTTCATGTGTTTTATAGACCTGGAAAAGGCGTTTGACCAAATACAACTGGAGGACGTGGTACACCTTCTATACAACAGGCAAATCCCATACAACATCATAAAAACCATCAAAAATATTTACCAGAGAAACAAAATACAAGCTAAAATAAATGGCACAACTACCGAAACAATTCCTGTAAATAGTGGTACTCGACAAGAAGATTCCCTTAGCCCCTTATATTTCAACATTGTTATGGACGAAATAATAAAAATCACTCGTAACCTGAAAGGGTATAAAATGGGGAACAAAGACATCAAAATCCTATGCTATGTTGATAACGCTGTTTTGATTGCAGAAAATGAAGATGACCTACAGAGATTACTATTCAAATTTAACACTGCGGCAAAAAGTCTAAAAATGAAGATATCTGCAACAAAGACGTAATGCATGACCACTTTAAAAACACCTATCAGATGCAAACTGGTTGTGGATGATAAAATTATACAACAGGAGATAAAATTTAAATACCTAGGCATAAAAATATCAGGATACGGTGACATCGAGGCGGAGGTAAGAAACCAAGCGGCAAAAGCAGCACGAATCTTAGCTTACCTAAACGATACAATCCTCCGAAACAAATATATCGGAATCGATACCAAATCCCGAATCTACAGGGCGGTCATCTGACCTATATTAACATACACAGTGGAAACTAGACCAGATACATCGAACACAAAGATAATATTAGAAACCACAAAAATGAAAATAGTGCGCAGGATCGCTGGAAAAACACTTTTTGACAGGGTGAGAAGCGAGGACATTAGAAGAACATGTAAATTGGACAATGTAAATGAATGGATACTGGGAAGAAAGAGAGAGTGGAACGAACACATAGACCGGATGAATGACGACAAAATGGTCAAAATAACTAGAGACAAGTTGCCCTTAGGGCGACGAAGCGTTGGAAGACCCCGCAAGAGATGAAACGACAACCTTTCTAATAATTTAACGGCAGAGGATACGAAGAAAAACAAGCAAATTGCTTACATTAAAGAAGGAAGAAGAAGAGTTTTTTTTTTAACTTCAGATATATATTTCTTGTAATTTAGCGATAAAATGAGACTTTAAAGTGTAGCATAATTATTAGTTTCTCGTAAACGAATCTTCATGGGATCTCTTTGTCTAAGAACTTTTTTACGAATTACGAATCGGAGTGTTGGGAAAACTTTTAACTTGAATCGCATAAAAACGAAAAGATACGGACAAGATATCGCAATGAAACATTTCCTCGAGCATTTCCAACGTGGAAAGTGCACGAGAATTGGATCTTTACTATAGATAAAGCATCTACTAAAACAAGAAACATTAAAGGAGTTTGTATTAAAAATCTTTCGTAAAGAACGAACTGTGGTCCTTTATCTCGCAGAGGATTTTCATATCGGGCCGGAGATTGATGCAAAGCAACTTCTCTTTACTCTTTGCATCTATTATCAAGAGGCAAACTACAAAGCGTTTTTTTTTGAAAACTGAAACCCTCTTAATAGAATGTTACAATTTTTACTTCTTAGGAGATTTTCCTTTTTTTATAGGTATAAAAACAAATTTGAAAAATTTAAGGAAGATCTTTTTGTTTGCCAGGTTTCATTTTTTTTTAAATATAGGGGGTTTTAAAAAAAGGTGACCCCGTTTCTAGGATAGGTAGTAAACTAAATAATAACTAGGGTTTGCTTTTAAAAAAAATTTCGTAATTCCATCCGTATTTAAGATAAAGGGCGTTGAAAAAAAAATTTTGTTAGTACTTCATAATTTTCAAATCAAAATATTTCGAAAACGGTACACAGTATCGAGTTTTTCCAAGAGTAACTTTTTGGCGTAAAATTGAATAATGGTTAAGTTCACTTAAATCTAACCTTAAAAAGGTTATGTTCAATACTACTTGGTACAAACCGTGTAACTTCTAAGAGAGTCAGATATAAAAACAAATTCATGGGATGTATCAGGCTTCTAAAACATATACATATAAAATTTCATTATTAAGTTTTTATTATTATCGGCAAAATCGTAATAAATGTGTATAAATTTTTTTTATTTTTTTTTATGAAAATAGTCGCAAAAAGGGTAGACCTATCGTGTGGGCCGCGGACGGACACGCTTTTTAAAAAGTTGTAGGTCATAGTTCTCTGGAAAAACTGATTTTGGAAGCTTATTCCATTCCGTAGCAGCCCTGTAAAAGAAGGATTCTTGATGAAGATTGGTCCTAGTAGTGTCAATCTTGAGAGTAAATGGGTGAGACTGATCAGCGTGCCGAGTTCTTCGGCCGAATGTGGCCAATGGTGGTACAAGAGTTTTTATTTCTTTGGAGCATCTGCCATGGAAATATCTGTAGAGCAATGACTGGTCTGCAACTCTTCTTCTATGTTCTAGAGGGTGAAGGGTATCTTTAAGAGTTGAGCTGTTTATCAAGCGAATGGCTCTTTTCTGAATGGAATCTAGAAGACGAAGAGATTGCCTTGCTGCTGAACCCCAAACGTGCGAGCAATACTCCAGTAGTGGTCGGATTTGAGCCTTGTACGTCGTCAAAAGTTGATCAGGAGTAAAAAACTTTCTGGCTTTCCACAGAAAACCTAGCCTCTGGCTTGCCGACTTTGCGATGTTAGCAACATGGTCATGCCAAGACATATTATTGGACACCGTGACTCCCAAAATCGAGATGGAGGGACTTGGTTCAAGGGTATTTCCGGACATTGTGATGGGATGATTTAAGGAATTCACTTACTTGGAAAACGTGGCACTTTGTGTTTTTTGGGCGTTCTACGCCTTTATCTTGAATACGGATGGCCTTTATTTCTAAGCAAACCCCAATTATTTTTCAATTTTTTACCTATCCTAGAGACGGGGTCACTTTTTTTTTAAACATCATTACTTTATACTTTAAAATTTTCCAATAAAAATATTCCGATAAGGGTATACAGTATCGAGTTTTACCAGGAGTACCTTTTTGGTATAAAATTAAATATTATTTAAATTCATTTAAAATTTTAATTAATAAATCTAACTTTAAAAAAGTTATGTTCAATACTACTTGGTACGAACCGTGTAGCTAGTGCCCTCTATGCGAGTCAAATATAAAAATTCATGGGATGTATCAGCTTCTAAAATATATTCGTATAAGATTTCATAACAATGTTTTCAGTAGTTTCGGCAAAATCGTAATAAATGTGTATAAATTTTTTTTCTTCAACGCCATTTATCTTGAATACGGATAGCGTTACGAAAATTTTTTACCAAGCAAACCCCAATTATTTTTTATTTTATTACCTATCCTAGCGACGGGGTCACTTTTCTGTGAAACACCCTGTATAAATATAAAAACACATTTAAACTATATACATTTTTTAAAAATTAAAAAGTACAATATTTTCTTGTAAAACTTAAAAAATTGCATAATATTTTTAAATAAATTACAATAACAGTAGTACCAACATCCGACGAGCATGTATAAGAGCACTGATCAAAGTAGAGAAAGCAAAAGATGTGTGTTAGAACCGTAGCAAGTGGAAAGAAGTGGTCTCTGCCTACTCCTATGGGAAAAGCCGTGACTTTATGTATGTTTAACCATAAATAAAATAATTGACATAAGAAACTTTTTAAGGATATTATATTTTAAGTTGTATAGCTAATACGCTCAGTGATGAAGAAAAAAATGACGAAATGATGAATACAAAGGAGTTTATTTGAAAATTACAATTTTTTTGCCGCAATTGTTGTAATAAACAATGAAAACCACATTAACTTTTCACTTCACTTTATAAACAGTTCACGTGTAGGTTATGTGCTGCCGGCGTTCATCGATTTATAAGACGTTATCACGTCAAAAATTAAAGTAATCTGTGAATGCAAATTTCCCATTTAAACACAACTTTATTTAAAACTAAGCAACAAGTTTAGTTTAAGTGAAACCCAAAAAATAAAATTTAACATCTTAAAAGTCAATCTCACTTATGTCAAAATCTTACTTAAAATTAATTAAAAAAGGTGTCGATTTTAAAAAGGTTAACAAGCACATTCTTTGTCAAATAACTAGCTACGGGTTTCATCTTCTTTTCGTAATATTATTGTCCGGTCTGTTTTACAGTCTAGAATTCGATAATTTGTAATATATTTTTTTTTTTAATGAAAATAGTCGCAAAAAGGGTGGACCTATCGTGTGGCCCGCGAACGGCCCAAACTGCGACTATTAGAAGGGGGAGAGATTATAGAAAGAAAATGATTGTGGAACCACTTTTTAAAAAAATACAGGTCATAGTTATCTGGAAAAACTGATTTCGGAAGTTTGTTCCATTCCGTAGCAGCCCTGTAAAAAAGGATTCTTGATGGAGATTGGTCCTTGTAGTGTCAATCTTGATAGTAAATGGGTGAGACTGATCAGCGTGCCGAGTTTTTCGGCCGAATTTGGCCAATGGTGGTACAAGAGTTTTTATTTCTCTGGAGCATTTGCCATGGAAATATCTGTAGAGTAATGACTGGTCTGCAACCCTTCTTCTATGTTCTAGAGGGTGAACGGTGTCTGTGAGAGTTGAGCTGTTTATCAACCGAATGGCTCTTTTCTGAATGGAATCTAGAAGACGAATAGAATGCCTTGGTGCTGAACCCCAAATGTGTGAGCAATACTTCAGCAATACTTCAAGGTCGGTCAGCTTTAGTAAAATAAGTTAAGATATTTTTAGAAATTAAAAAAATAATAAATAGATCCTCGAACCGATCTACCTGTTCCCTTAGATTGAATTTTATTTAGAAGTCAAGATTACATTCCTGAGGTAGAGTGTATAGGGTTTTTTTCATTTTTAATTTCGACTACTCGTTGCCAAAAGAAAAAGTCGCGTTACCACAGAATACCGTTTTAATTACGAAAACTCTTCATTGGGTAAATTTTTAATCTGCTTAATTAATAGTTTCTCAAAAAGATTTTTAGCAAGTAATGGATTATTTAAAAATATTCAATATGCTAAAAAACAACTACTGAATTCTTTCAAATAGCACCGATTTTGATGAAAATTTGTAAACAAGCTCATTTTATCCTCCTTATCAAAAGTTTTAATGTGCCGAAATGTGCTTTTTGTTTTTTAGGGTTAAAAAGTAGCCCTTGTGTTAAAAATGGAAAAGTCATTGATTTTTTTTTTTTATGAAAATAGTCGCAAAAAGGGTAGACCTATCGTGTGGCCCGCGAACGGCCCAAACTGCGACTATTAGAAGGGGGAGGGATTATAGAAAGAAAATGATTGTGGAACCACTTTTTGAAAAAATGCAGGTCATAGTTCTCTGGAAAAACTGATTTTGGAAGCGTATTCCATTCCGTAGCAGCCCTGTAAAAGAAGGATTCTTGATGAAGATTGGTCCTTGTAGTGTCAATCTTGAGAGTAAATGGGTGAGATTAATCAGCGTGCCGAGTTCTTCGGCCGAATGTGGCCAATGGTGGTACAAGAGTTTTTATTTCTCTGGAGCATCTGCCATGGAAATATCTGTAGAGCAATGAACGGTCTGCAACTCTTCTTCTATGTTCTAGAGGGTGAAGGGTATCTGTAAGAGTTGGGCTGTTTATCAACTCGAATGGCTCTTTTCTGAATGGAATCTAGAAGACGAAGAGAATGCCTTGGTGCTGAACCCCAAATGTGCGAGCAATACTCCAGTAGAGGTCGGATTTGAGCCTTGTACGTCGTCAACAGTTGATCAGGAGTAAAAAACTATCTAGCTTTCCAGCCAATATGGAGGACGCCTGCATGGTACTTTAAGAAGAAGAATGGTCTTGGCAAAGGCTTTTAAGTAAGTATCACATATTTCGAAAAATCTTTTGTTAATGAGAAATAAATAGTAAATAGTAGATAGTAAACAACTGTAAAGTGTAAAAAAAACATATTGACACAATTATTAACATTACTTTTCTAAATTGCATCTAAATTTGTTAATATTAAAAATCCAAAAAACTCCCAAAAAAAAATGGTTACTTAACGTATTAAAGATAAATAAAATTGTTAATAAAAGTGTCGATTTGTTAATAAACAGAAACCAAAGAGAACAAACATACTTTTTTTGTATTTACACTGACATTTTCGATGCAAACAATCTGTTTCTATCTAAAAACACACTCACAACCTTATTGAATATTTATTATCAATTTAGTTCACACTTTGATCTGCACGTCATGTAAATAAATTATACCATAAATTATTGACAGTTAAAGGACAAAAAGTACTTTGGTTAATTTTGTTTTAAATGTATTTAAAAATATACTCAAACACACACGCAACGCTGTCGCAGTAAAAAATACCGCTTGCAATTGAAATATTACACTAACGTATTTAAAATAATTTATAAGTAAATAAGGTTTATTTTAACAATAAGCTTGCACCAGATTACGTTCAATAAAGCGAATTTAATATTAGTTTGACGTCAAAATTGTAATTAATCTTCTTACATTAAACAAGCTTAATCCAACCCTATTGTGTCATACCATTTGTCGTATAGTTGGCGTTGTCGCCAACAATTAGAGGGAGGGAAATTTCATAGATCGCGGGTACTGGAATCAAGCTTTGATAAAGAACAATGCTTTCTTGCTAATGGAAAGATGACGATGGGCTTTTCGACTTACACAATCAGGAGGTTATCAAGGTTGTGCTAATACTAATGGAATCGGTAGCAACAAGTTGCCGAAAAGTAATGGAAAAGACTTACGCCAGCAGATGACAATTTTAATTGAAAATATTATTTCTTATGTAAATTTAACAAAATTATATTAATTTAAAGTGCAGAGACGCCGTACGAAGTATTATACCTAAAGCCAAATAAAAACTGATATAACATTAACATAATTTAAACAAATATACGAAAGTGTAACTCGTTCATTAAATTACAATTTAATGAATATATTTGTTTGCACTAATGAATGCAATTTAAATAATATTACAGCAATGTTTTACTACCTTTCCACAATGTTTTAAAAAATGTTAACCATTGTTTCTAAAAACTTTACTTTACAAACCAAAAAATTTGTGTTTGATTATATGCATTGCCACGTCTTTTTTTCGTTCTCTAAAGAGTACTCTGCCAGCGGTCTCTCTACTGGCAAATTATGCCCGAGCTCAGCCGTAGAGGGTAGAAGAAAATAAGAAAATAAAAGTGAGCCGCGCCACCGACTTAGACGGTTCAAGCCGGAAACCCCTGGGTCTTATAGGCACTAGCAGAGCCACACGAGAAACAACTAAGATTATGGTGAACCAAATAAATAAAATTATAGCAAAAATATATTGGATACTTTATTTACACAATAAATCAAAATACACAGCTCAATAACAAAATTATAACAAATATAGCAAAAATTAACAGCCAACAATAAATCCAGGCACACAGTTCAATAATAACATTATAACAAATATAATCAACATCAACAACTAACAATAAATCGAAACTTCAAAATTTACAACTTTATAAGACAACAATAAATCAAAAATCCAAAGTTTACGATTCCATAAAATAATTAAAACAAAGTTAAGAATAACAAACTTTATCAAGTTACCAAAAAAAAACGTATACAAGTCAACTTTTTAATAATACTTAATCGAACGTTCACGTACGGCTGCTAATTTACTCACGTTTTTTTTCTTTACCATTTACATAAAGATTTACACTTTTAAAACAATCGAGCTTATTTAAAAATATTTCTTTTTTACAATGGCTGTCCTTCAAAATAGCAATATTGGAGGATATTTACAAATAAGTATGAAGAAAACATTTTTACTTGAACATAAAGAACTATTGAGAATATTAATTTAATCAAAGTTCAGCCGTGGCATATTATCCAATGCAATAAATAATTTTCAACAGTGTACCATATTAATAAATTAAAACAAAACTTAATCATGGTGTCAAAAACAAATTACGTCGTTTAAATATTCTAAAATAAATCACTTGTAACCTTTGGGTATACGAATTCACTACTCCTGTGGCCTACTCCTGTGGCCGGTTTGATTATGGAACTGCACCTGCTACTTAACAATGGCTTTCCTTCATCAGATCCCGCATGCGGATATTTTAACTCGACACCAAAATCCAAAATATCAACAACAAAGGTAAGATAGAATGGTCAAGTTAAAAATTAAATGGTTTTTTTCAAAATCCAATTAAGATGGCCCAAATACAGCCAGATATGAAAGAAAAAACCGTAGAGGTTCTGCTCACGTGTTAATATCAAATCGTTCCAAAAAACTCTCACCACCACCCGACTCCTAAGACTGACACCAAACGACCCTCTTAAACTACTCTCCCAGGCCGGATATCAAGAAAATGACACGGAACACGCGTCAACCGACAATCTTCGCAAATATATGTTCCAAACTCATAATCGCACTCGTCCATGTTGATAGCCAGCCCATCCACACAGAAATGCAAACCAAACAATAATATAGCTGGCAACACACGACAATCAAGGCCAAAAATCAAGGCAAAATCTAATAAAAAAAACCCCACTCCATCTCCATCGATTAACAAAAATGTCACAGCCATTAATAATTAAATCCTATCACTACAAGGTATGCAACACTATTTACAACGAATGATATATTTAAATTACAACAAAATACGGTAAGCGAAACTATTTACGAGTACCTGAGGGCGCCGACGCCCGCCAGGGGGTATGGCACAACAAGTAGAAGAAGAGGAATACAAAACTATCAGAGACCCAATTAATAATGGAACTGTAGAAGGCAAAAAATAGGCACGTGACAGCATTCTAAAACACCTAAACAGTTGATTATTATACAGTAGGGAGCAATAGAATGAAATAAGACTTACGCACAGGCTCGATATACCAGGGTTGACTCATTCCAAGGCGTTTTTACCTAAACCCTCAAAAAACACAACCAAGCAGATCCTGAAATAAAGTAGAAACGAACTGCGAATTCTAACAGGACTGCTTACAGGACACTGTTGTCTAAGATACCACCTCGGAAGAAAAGGTCTCAATCAATAAACGGACTGTGGGTTTTGCTGCGTGAAAGACGAAACGGCTAAAAACATACAGGGTGGCCAACAGAAACAGAGCCATTTGCAGGAACCTCGTCAACATTTTAGAATAACGCTCAGACCCGTCGATTTTTTATTAAAAGGGAGACACATTTTTTCCGGTTTTTTTGATCCACTACTTTCAACCCCAAGCTAGTGAAAGAATTACTCCAAAATTTTTCCATGGCATTGTGGGTCGAATTAGATGTCTTTCAAAAGCTCTCAATAATTATCTGTACAGAAGTATTTTTCAACAGAACGGTGATCTTTCGCATCATGCGACGACTGTTCGTCAGTATTTATACCAACGTTTTCCACGGCATTGGATTAGGAGAAGAGGCAGTATTGAATGGTCTCCACGATTGTCAGATTTATCGCCCCTCGATTTTTTTGTGGGGACATCTGAAAAGTAAAATCCATAAAACACAACTAGCGTCGTTGGAAGATTTGCGTGAACGTGTTGAACAAAAAATCATTATTATATGAAGGCGGGCGGTCGACATTTTAAACATTTAATCAATTAAGTAGTAAGTAACTTAAATAATTGGAATTTTAAGATGTAGCTTTTTTCAAAATATTGGGAAGAAATGTAAAATTTAAAGACTGTTGTAGGGAGAATTGTCAAAACTTTTAACCGACATCTTATTTGAACCCCACTTACTTTAAAAATATTGCGGTTGATTTTAGTGGAGTCAAAAATACCGAAAGATAGTGTCCCCTTTAATAAAAAACGATGGATCCAAGCGTTTTTATAAAAACTGGAGGAGTTTCCTGCAAATGGCTTGTTTTTGGTTGGCCACCCTATACTATGTCTATGCCCTTGCTTAGAAAGAATAAGGTTCAAAATATTTTGGTTTTACCAAATTATAACCTAACGATTTGAGAAAAAATCTCACCCCATACCCCATGTTCGGTGAACTGCAACCTTTAGGGGTGAGCCACAATAGATCCATTAAGAGTCGCAGTGGAAGTGCGACCTACGCTCCACTCAGATGAAACCCAACCTAATCTTACCTTATCTTAAATTAACGTTTTTGGGATTTTTTTAAATTTGCACTATAAAATTATGAATTTATTTTATTTATCATCTTATGTTGTCCATTTCTTTTAAGTTTTATTGCAATCTTCTTTAGAATATTGTTATAATTATTTTTTTTATATCCCGCTACTCTTTACATAATCTTTATTTTATTTTTAAATTAGTGAATAAATTTTTAAATAATTTTTAATTAATATTTTAAGCTAAAATTTAGATTTATTAAGTTTACTAAATGGTGGTTATCTTTGGACCTAAACTCAATAATAAAGTTTGTGTTTTGTGACAATGCAGACTGTGGTTAACCCAACCACATATAAAAAACAAAACAAAGGTTTATTATTTTGGGAACAAAATTTTTTATAACCGTACGTAAGAGGGTATGAACAAAGATTTGTTGAGTCCTATTTTAAAACCTCTAAGGCATACTGTCAGTACTCTCAGTTGAATTCAGTTCAAGTTCTAAATGGGCTTTCAAATGTGTTTAAAAATTCTTTTAAAATTTTATTAAAATAATACTCAGTGTCTTTTTAATATTGCGTTTATATTTTTATTACAAGATGCCGCCAACAACTTAATTACACATTTTATTTTTAAGAAATTTGTAACGTGACTTTTTTTTTCTTTCTACAGTTCCATTATAATTATATCTCTGATAATTTTATATTCCTCAAGTACTCGTAAATAGTGTCGCGTACCGTATTTTGTTGTAACTTAAATATATCATTCGTTGTAAATAGTGTTGCATACCTTATTGTGATAAGATTCAATTGTTAATGGCTATGGCATTTTTGTTGATCACTGGGGATTGAGTAAGGTATTTTCATTATAAGATTTTGCTTTAGTTTTTAGCCTCGTTTACATTTCTGTGTAGATAAGGCTAGCTATCAACACGGACGAACGCGATTCTTAGTGTGGAACATAGACTTGCGAATATTCTTGGTTAATGTCAATTCCGTGTCATTTCTTGATATCCGGCTTGGCAGTCGTGTGGTGGGAGTCTTGGAAGTCGTGTGGTGAGAATTTTTGGGGCGGTGTGATATTAACAAGTGTGCAAAACCTCTACGGTTTTCCTTTCATATCTGGCTGTATTTGGTCCATCTTAATTGGATTTTGAAGAGAAACCATTTAATTTTTAACTCGACCATTCTATCTTACCTTCGTTGTTGATATTTTGGATTTTGGTGTCGAGTTAAAATGACCGCATGCGGGATTTATTTGAGGGAAGCCATTGTTAATTAGCAGGTGTCGTTCCATAACCAAACCGGCCACAGGAGTAGTGCATTCGTATCATCCATATCGACGATAAATTGCAGTGTTATAAAGTTTTGCTTGGTGTTTTTTTTAGCAGGAACTCCGTATTAAGGTGTTCAAGATTAAAGTTATTTTTTTTTATATTTGATCTACAATGTGCGTTTACCCAAAGGTTATAAGTGGTTTATTTGTGAATATTTAACGACGTGACTTATTTTTGACATCACAATTAAGTTTTGTTTTAATTTATTAATATAATACATTATTAAAAACTATTTATTGCATTAGATAATATGTCAAAACTAAACTTTGATTAAAATAATCTTTTCAATAATTCTTTATGTCCAAGTAAAAATATTTTCTTCATACTTATTTGTTAATATCCTACAATATTGATATTTTAAAAGACAATCAATGTAAATATATTTTTAAATAAATTCGATTGTTTTAGCAGTGTAAATCTTTATGTAAATGGTAAAAACATGAGTAAATTAGCAGCCTTAGGTGAACGTTTGATTTAGTATTATTAAAGAGTTGACTTATATACGTTTTAATTATTATGTTATATTATTTCGATTATTGTGTATTAAAGTCTGTTACTCTTACTTTTTTTTTTGGTTATTTTATAAAATTGTAAATTTTAAATTTTTGGTTTGTTTTAGCAAAAAAATTTACCATAGCTGTTAATTTGACTATATTTGTTATAATTTTATAATTGAACTGTGTACTTTGATTTATTGTAGGAGTAAAGTATCTAATATATTTAGTGGCGCGGCTCATTTTTATATATATATATATGTATTTTTTTTTCTTCTACCCTCTACGGCTGAGCTCGGGCATAATTTGCCAGTAGAGAGACCGCTGGAAGAGTACTTCTCTAGAGAACGAACAAGACGTGGCAAATTTTTTATGAGTTATTTAAGAGTGTTTCTTTTTAAATGCATTGTTAGCGATTCTACATTTTGCGAGGTTAAATATCCAAACACAGACATCGTATTCTGCAACTTAGTCTATCAAATAGTGTCATTTTATTGAAGTGCTTTGATTGAAGTCCAAATAACTTTTGATTTTGCGTAAATATAAAAAAAAACAAAAAACACGTCGAATTTTAAATCAAGGACAAATTTTAAAAATGTTATCCTGCGGTTTTTAAGTAGCACCCCTTTAACATCCCCCACCACTTCTTTAAAATGTCTAATAGCAACCCCTTTAATGCAAGAAATAAAAACCCAAAAAGAAGCATATCAGATATATAAGCAACAATTTATTTTAACGATTTATCTTGCTGATAACATTCTCTATAGGGAAATTACAACAAAAATTAAAACGAAGTTAACTATATTGACAGAATAAATTGTTGTTTATATGGCTGATTTGCATTTTTCCTGGGTTTTCGTTTAATGTATTATAGGGTAGGGGTTACTGTTTAACATTTTTAATAAGGGGTGGGGAATGTTAAAGGGGTACAACTTAAAAACAATGTTTAACCACTTCTTTAATGTCCGATGTTTTTTTAACATTCTACGAGAAAATTAATAGTAAAATTAACTTATCATAAAATTTACTACGCAAAAAAATGTCTTAACTGTTTCATCACTCTTTCTGCCGTCACTTTTTGGTCATAGGAACTCACTATTAAAGTAGGTAACTGACTGTCGTAACCAATCTCAAAATGATAAATCTATGCACGTCACCTTCACCTCGTCTAACCATTTATCCCGATAGTAACAAATGTCTTTCTCACAATGCAAGTCAACAATCGTTCTACTTTTTGCCAATAGGTATGGGAGGAATATATATGGATATGCAAAGTTAAAGTGCGATCTTTCTAATAAAAAGGGAGTCTTCACGCAGAGGCGTATCTTTTTTTTTAATAATTCATTCTGTTATTTAGGGAGATACAGCAATTTTTTTTATAACATTATGCTTTACTGCAGTGTAAGACAATGGTAATAAAAAACACCTAAAGTTTTGGTTGTAGAAATATTTAACCCCCTATTGCATCTGAAATCTATTGTGATAAATAATTCTTAAACGCAAAGTACTTTTTTAATAGTTTTAATAAAAACACTAGATAACAACTGTTGCTTAAAAAAGTTTCTTTTAAAGCTCTATTTTTTTTACTGAAAATAATCGCAAAAAGGGTGGAAGAACTATCGTGTGGGCCGCGGACGGCCCGCACTGCGACTATTAGAAGGGGAAGGGGTTATAGAAAGGAGATGATTGTGGACCCGCTTTTTAAAAAGTTGCAGGTCATAGTTCTCTGGAACAACTGATTTTGGAAGCTTGTTCCATTCTGTAGCAGCCCTGTAAAAAAAGGATTATTGATGGAGAATGGTCCTTATAGTGTCAATCTTGAGAGTAAATGGGAGAGACTAATCAGTGTGCCAAGTTCTTCGGCCGAATGTGGCCAGTGGTGGAACTAGAGTTTTTATTTTTCTGGAGCATCTACCATAGAAATATCTGTAGCGTAATGTTTGGTCTGCAACTCTTCTTCCATGTTCTATTGAGCTGTTTATCAACCGAATGGACCTTTTCTGAATGGAATTTAGAAGACGAAGAGAATGCCGTAGTGCTAAACCCCAAATGTGCTAGCAATACTCCAGTAGAGGTCAGATTTGAGCCTTATACGTCGTCAACAGTTGATCAGGATAAAAAACTTTCGAGATTTCCACAGAAAACCTAGCCTCTGGCTTGCTAACTTTGCGATGTTAGTAACATGGTCATGCCAAGACATATTATTAGACACCGTGACTCCCAAAATCGAGATATAGTGACTTGTTTCAAGGGTAATTCCGGACATTGTAATTGAATGATTTGAGGAATTCTCTTTCTTGGAAAACGTGGCGCTTTGTGTTTTTTGGATTTGAACTGAACAAGATTGTTGGTTCCCCACTTGGCGATTGCTTTAAGATTCCTATTGATGACATCAACCTGTTCCTGCCTGAGTCTATTTGTATCATTCACCGAAAGTGATCGATAGGATGTGAAAGTTGAGACAAGTGTGCTGTCGTCTGCGAAACTGTAAATGGGGTTCGTGGTGGTTTTTAAGAGGTCGTTAATGTGTAAAAGAAATAGGGTGGGGGACAGGATGGAACCCTGGGGACCCCGGCATTGGTTTTCAACGCATCAGAAGAAATACCGTGCCACATGTAAGGAGCGATCTTGCATGCAGCTCAAGAACAGTGACATTTATTTTCTCGTCAGTAATTTTATTCTTATGTTAACAATAATTTTTTACTTTTCAGATTGATTAATTCTAAAAGCGTGTTTTTTAGTTTTTCTAAACTATAAATTTAACAAACAAAATTTTTTTCTAATATATACTGGGTGATCCTACATCGAGCCGATATTACCACTGGAACAAGCAGGATTCCGTAAAAATAGAGGCTGCTGCGACCAAGTACTATCCTTGACATTTTACATCAACGCAGGGTTTCAACATCTTAAAATAGCAGTGGCTGTATACTTTGAAAATTACCCGGAGGATTGGAGGAACTTACGCAGGTTACACCAAGAGCCATCCAATGGTTAAAGGATCCCGACATTTATGTTTAGTATAATTTGACTTTATGCTTATATATTTATTGTTATAATTACCACAATTTATATCTATATTTTATACAATGTATTTATTTACACCCACTGTTACTATTTACCATGTAAAACCATACGATGAAAATCCTACATAAGGTTTGTTATATGTATGTCACTTATACCTAATTACTAGAATTATGGCCATTATTGTTATTATTAATTTACGATGTGATTTTAAATTATTATTAAACTTTTCAATAAAATTAAAGTTGCCCGTATTTAAAAAATTATTACAAGAATTTAAAAATGCCTCGTGAATTTATTAATAATAATTGCATATAATTCATTTGTTCTTTGTATGAAGAACAACCATTGGAGGTTACCGTTTATTATTTGAAGCAAATTTAAATCTATAACCCAGTAAACGTTTCATATATTCTGCTTAAACTTTAATACAATAAGAGTAACAGAAAGTTTGTGAGTTATTTAACTCTTGATAAAGTGTTTACGCAACAAAAAAGTTTTAAGTCGTTTTATTGCAAAACACGTACAGTTTATCACAATATTTAAAAGTAAAATGTCACATTCAAATTTGTTTTAACATTTTGCATGGAAGCAAAATTTGATTTGTACATTTTTTTTTATTTATTCTCTTTTTAATTTTTAGCAGTCAGCTGAAAGTGGAATATTTGTCTTATATCAAGAAATAAGTATTGTTAAAAGCCGGCCCTGTCTATTTGTCAGCGTCCGATAATCGACCACAAATAGGGTGCATATTAATGAGCCCTTTGTCGGCTTTCGCCTCCGTCTAGTAAATTCTCGCCGCGTCTAGACACTTCGAAATGGTAGAAGGATTGTTTCGGACTCTCGAGAAATAGTGGAATAGTCTGGAATTATGATTTAAAATATAAAAAGACAGCGGTCGTGAAAAAGACAGTTTATAAATTTTAAAAGTGAACCCAAGAAAGAAGTAATTTCGTAACAATATATAAAATTTGAAACAAAATTTTTCTAAAGATACCTTTAATGCAATAAAAAATTTTATAGCTTACACAAAAATAATTTGTGTAGTAGTATTTTTTAAGACTAATATTTTTGTTTAATGTTTTCGTATATTAGGTGTACTTTATGATCCGAAAATATTATATAATGTTATTGAAAAATGAAATAAGGCTGCAAGAACTAAACAGATTCATACTATTAAAGCGAATTTGGCAGAGAACGTTAGAGTACCGTGAAAAAATTGTTCCACAATCTGTCTTTAATGGGCATAGTTGTGTGTTGCTTCAAGGCTTTTTTCTGGGATAAAACTTTATGAAAATACCGCGTAGCAGTATTTCTTATTATCAATACTCTTAGCGATTTCATTAACTATCCTGTGAATTTGTTTAGTAGTTAAATGGTGCTTTAGGAAACCAAATTGTTAATTTGAAAGGAGTGTATGTAAGTCAAGTTGTCTGGTTGATTTTTGGTTAGTCTTCTTTTGGGAATTATACTTGTAGGTACAAAGGGATCTAGAAATTTTTTGAAATATGACGCAAACACGTAGCGCAAAAGTCTGAGTGTTGGTGCATGTTGAGACGTGTTCATACTTGCACACTATCTGCTGCGTCAAGCCGGTTAACTCAGTTGTTTGTTAACAATGATAGTTTAAAGTGCGTGTTATGGCATGAGTCAGGATAAACGGAGCTTGCACGGACTGGTTTAACATCGAAAAAGGTGTGAGACAGGGATGTGGGGCTTCGCCATGGCTGTTTAACTTATACATAGAAAATTGTTTAAAAGATCTGAAAGAGAGTGCGTATGGATTAAAAATGAATGATTTGATCGTCAAATGCCTTAACGCCGATGATCAAGTCATATTAGCGTTATCTGAAGAGGAGTTGCAGGCGATGGTTAATGTTATGCATGATTCCCTGAAAATCAAAGGGATGAAAATAAATGTGAGCTAAACGAAAGTAATGGTTTTTGAAAGAGAAGAAAGCATGACAAACTGTGGGGTTTCGATTGAGGAACAAAGAGTGGAACAAGTTAATGAATTTGTGTACTTGGGTTCAAAATTTACTAGAGATGGAAAGTATGACAGTGATATTGAGCGAAATGTGTTGGCAGGAAAAAAAATGAATGGGGCACTGCATAGCTTTATGAATAGCCAGAAAGTGTCAAAAAAGGCACGTCTGGCGGTGCATAGAGGTGTGTTGGTTCCTACACTTATGTATGGTAGTGAATGTTGGGTTTGGCAGAAGAGGCATGAAAATAGGATTAATGCTGCGGAGATGAGTAGTCTGAGAAGTATAGCCGGAGTGACTCGGTTGGATAAAGTTAAGAATAGTGAGATAAGAAAACGCTGTGGTGTAAAAGAAAATGTGGTCACAAAGATAGATAAAGGAATGCTTAGATGGTTTGGACACGTAGAAAGGATGGATGAAGGAAGATTGACGAAACAAATTTATAAGGCGAGTGTGAATGGGCAAATCGGTAGAGGTCGACCTCGGAGAACATATCTCGATCAGATCAACATTGTTTTGAAGAAAGGCCAGGTCAAGAGTACCAACAACCGAAGAGCATGTATGAGAGCACTGATGAAAGTAGAGAAAGCAAAAGATGTGTGCACGAACCGTAGCAAGTGGAAGGAAGTGGTCTCTGCCTACCCCTATGGGAAAAAGGCGTGACTCTATGTATGTATGTATGTTATGGCATTTTGGTTACGAAATAATATTCGGGTGGTTTTGCGGTATAACTTCGTTCGTGGTTTAAACATAGACCAGTGCTTAGAAAAAAATGACTTTTGCACTAGATAATATACTTGTCAACATCGTACGACTATATTCAGGGGGTGCAGAGAATTGCAAAGAGGACATTTTAGTCTGGAAGACGCGGAAGTCTCCAACGCCGTTACGGAGGAAATTGTGCTGTAGGGAAAATGCTTGACGAAACAGACGAGTGACTTACCACCAAATTAAGGGCACCTTAGGCCTTAATGCACCAGCAATCCGTTTGATTTTGAATGATCATTTGCACGTGACTAAAGTTTGTTGAATGGAATTGCAAAGCGTGTCGTTTTGTAACACTTAAGCTGAAAGAAGGACGATTTTCTAGTGATAAGTACTTTATAAGGGGTTTGGTGCGCCATACTTCCTAGCAAAACGTGGCATATGTGGTTTAAGTATTGGTTTTGATAGATGGAGAAATGTATTGTAAAATTGTATTGTAATGTGGAAAAAATTATTTAAAAACGATTAAATAAAAAGGGTTGTATTGCTAAACATTCCTAGTTTCTATTGTAATAAGCTGAAAGGTCGATGTAATGTTCGTTGGTGTGCAGGTTTACCTAGTTTAGGGATAATTATAATTTCAGAATATATTTCCAAATTTAAGGAAAATAGGATGAGCTTAGGATTCTGTGAATACGGTTGATAGAAGGATAATTGCTTTTCTGGGAAGTTATTTTAATGTTTGACCTGTTATGAGATCATAACCAGGAGCTTTACGGAGAATAAGCTTGCTTATTTCTACAAATGCAGTTTTTAGACAGAAAAAAAAACACTTAATACTTTATTTAAAATAAGTAAGTGCATAATATTACTTGTATTTTAATTATATAATATATTTTATAATATTCTTGAAAATAATAACTTCAGTTTATCATTCACTATATTGAAATTTAATGTGCAATTATGACAATCTTTGATATTTTTTTCCGAACCTGATGGTCCATCATGATATTTCTCCAACATAAATTCTTCCGAAGATTGGAAATCTATAGAACGAGCTGTGGATACATGCGGTTTTAAAATTATTTTTTTGGTGGTTTCGATCTTATTTTTGATTGATTCGTCTATATAACCTTCTGCGACATTACTACTTTTTCATCCACCATGTTCTCCTTTACCATTCACCAATAAAGTAGCAGATGTAGCAGAGTGTCCTGTATATAAAGTATGCTCAGGTAATTCCAAATATTTAGCAAAAAAATTAACAGTCAATAGTTTTTCAAAATGTATAAGCTATCCAAATTGCTATTAATCAAATAATTCATATTTCGAACGAAATAGAAGAGAAAAAAAATTTGTAAATTAAATAAAAGTGGCTCCGGTCGGAGTTGAACCCAAGCAAACAGTTGGAAATGCCTGCGCTTCAGATCCCTAGACTAATATGACTGCTCAAGTAATCAAGCGTTTCATGGTATTATTCAACTAAAAAACTATTTTAACTGCTTATTAAACTACAGGGAGTGTAAAGTACAATTGAAATTCACCTTTTTCAGTAGATATTCTTCGGTAGCTTCTCGTAGAAATTTTTGAATATTTTCAGTGGTAAATATTTTGGATTTTTCCGCTTTGGATCCAACGGATTGTTTTTTGAGAAATGCGATGAGTTTAGGATACTTGCTCGCACATTTGGGGTTCAGCACCAAGGCATTCTCTTCGTCTTCTAGATTCCATTCAGAAAAGAGCCATTCGCTTGATAAACAGCTCAACTCTCACAGATACCCTTCACCCTCTAGAACATAGAAGAAGAGTTGCAGACCAGTCATTGCTTTACAGATATTTTCATGGCAGATGCTCCAGAGAAATAAAAACTCTTGTACCCCCATTGGCCACATTCGGCCGAAGAACTCGGCACGCTGATCAGTCTCACCCATTTACTCTCAAGATTGACACTACAAGGACCAATCTCCATCAAGAATCCTTCTTTTACAGGGCTGCTACGGAATGGAATAAGCTTCCAAAATCAGTTTTTCCAGAGAACTATGACCTGCAACTTTTTAAAAAGCGTGTCCACAATCATTTCCTTTCTATAATCCCTTCCCCTTCTTATAGTCGCAGTGCGGACCGTCCGCGGCCCACACGATTGGTCTACCCTTTTTGCGACTATTTTCATAAAAAAAAAATACTTATTGATTTCGATGTTATTTTTAACATTCAAGCATGTTCGTATTATCGAATATATGGACCACAGAGTTGATGACTTCGAAGTCTTTGATTTTTTCCAAAATAAGCCAGTAACACATTTTCTGAATACTTATTGACCTTCTTCGATTGACACCAGGTGATGAATCTATTGTATTAAAATTCATATTTTGCTCTCGTTTTTTCTGGTAGAAGATTTAAAGTTACATTTGTTGCACTTTTTGATAAATCAGGAGGCGTGATCGATAATTCACTATCACTATTATCCATGATAAAAGAATAAGTAAGAGATAAGCGTTTTTGACATATTTCCGCGCTAGAGCGGTAAAGCAGTCATAAAATGAAATTTGTCGGAAAACGTCAACTTTGCGTTGAAATTTGAAAGAGTCAAAAGTTACTTTGATAAGCAGTTGTAGAAAAACAAGTTTTAGTACTAAAATAGTACAAACTTTCAGCTATCCAACGCTGCATTCATTTCTCTCCCTTCCCCTCTAGGACGCCTTTTGCGCGCTCAGTCTCGTTATTTAATAGCTAGACCTCGTTAATACCTTCCTTTTTTTAAAAATCACATAATATTGTAATAAAATACTGCAAAATAATTTTAATATTTATAATCTTTTATTATGAAAAATATGCAAGATAAAGGTGTAGTAAATAATGGATCATTTTATAATTTAGATTATTAAGTAAATATGAAACTGACTAAGAAATCCAATTTTTCCATTTAAAATATGTATTTTAATTTTAAGATTTTTTTTCTTTATTTCAGTTTTAAAATATTTTTAAATTGATATGATTTTTAAATTAGATTGTTTACCCAACTCAAAATGTTTAAAAATACATTAAAAAAATACGTATTTTAAAGGCCAATTAGAGGGAGCGTTTCGCGTTTATCTTCAAAAATGTTATAATCCCATAAGAGATCTCGCAAAATCTTAATCAAATCTTGTGGACGGGAAGCTCCCGTATTTCGTAATGGACCCCTTTTCTTCTCCATATTATTCCTGGATCAACAACTTTCAGGCATCGCAGGGTGTCGGGGAATCCCCCACAGTCAGTTCACACACAATTAACCGGTTGTTATCCTCGAAATTACCGTCCTAATTTAGACACATTCGAGTTGATTCGTGTGCCTCTGCTTGCTTGATTATTCAGTCATGGAAGGGAGTAAGGAAATGAGGAATCAATGTTAGCAGAGGCGGTTTCATCGGGAAAGACAAACATATCTTTGTATATTTAAATATTTACAACTGATAACAACTTGGTGACGCAATGTTATATATTGTCACGAAATTTCTTCTTTCTTGGGTTCGGTGATTTTAAACTCTCGATATAGTAACAAAACAATTTTTATTCCAACACTTTTACTCAATAAATTTTACTTTTACAAATCACTAAGATATTAAGTTAGATATTTAACTAATTACAACTTTTAAAACTATTTAAATTTCATAACTCAAAGATACTTTTTAAAACTGTCCTCTTCGTGGCCGCTGTCCTTTTTAAACCTTTAAATTATAATTTGACCTTTTTCTCGAGAGTCCGAAACAATCCTTTTATCTTCTGGAACCCGCCAGATGAGGTATTCAAGAGTTTACCAGATAGGGGCGAAAGCCAAAAAAGCGCTCATTAATATGCACCCTCATTGTGGTCGATTCTCGGACCCCGACAAATAAAAAGGGCCGAAGAGGTAACAATATTTCTGTGTCTTTAAACACATACATACCATTTGACAAAATTACATACATATAGACAAGCCTTTTTCCCGTAGGGGTAGTCAGAGACCACTTCCTTCCACTTCCGCTACGGTTCTTACACACATCTTTTGCTTCCCCTACTTTAATCAGGGCTCCCATGCATGCTCTTTGGTTGTTGGTACTCTTGACCTGGCCTTTCTTCAAAACAATGTTAATCTGATCGAGATATGTACGCTGAGGTCGACCTCTACCAACTTGTCCATTTACACTGGCCTTATACATTTTTTTAGTCAATTTTTCTTTATCCATCCTTTCTACGTGTTCAAACCATCTAGGCATTTCTTTATCTATCTTTTTGACCACATCTGCTTTTACACCACAGCGTTCCCTTTTCTCACTATTCTTCACATTATCCAACTGAGTCACTTCGGCTATCTCTCTATTTCTCTCTAGTCCATTTCCCTGAGAAGGGATTAGTGACTATGATGCTCCCGTAGCAGTACTTATAGTATTGCGCCACTCCTCTCTATTCTGGACCATATTTACAGTTTCATGTAGGCCTTGGCCGATTAGATCTTTAGTTTGGTCCACCTATCTCTTGGGTGACCTTCCGCGCGGGCGCTTCCCCTCTACCTTTCCTTCGACTAGCAGTCTTTATGCCCACATGTCGAAGGCATCTATCCGCCTGGTATCGCTTTTCTTAATTGTCCAGGTTTCTGCTCCATAAGTGGCAATAGCGAACACAAGTGAATTTAACAATCTTAATTTGGTGTTTTTGGTGATGGCTTAAGTTACGGCTGTTCGAGCCAGTGCAACTCTTCTTTTTATTTCACCTTCGCATGCATCGCTGTTGTCAATAAGAGACCGCTAATACAAGTATATATTAACCACCGCAAATTCAGCTATGTTTTTACTTCTCCTATTTTCATTTTTTTCCCAAACCCAACATTCACTACCACACATAAGTGTAGGAACCAACACTCCTCTATGCACAGCCAGACGTGCGTTTTTTGACACTTTCTGGGTGTGCAGCTATGCAGCTAAATAATCTCTAATTGGACATCTACCCATCCAACAGTGACGTAGGTGTTTTTGTTATGGTTTCATGTAATTTCGCAAAATTTGTTATCATCAAAATAAATCGATAGAATAAATTTTTGTTTATATGGCTGATTTGCATTTTTCTTGGGTTACCACCTAATGTATTTTAATGTAGAGGTTGCTATTTGACATTTTAAAGAGGGCCTTATAAATTTGTTTCGTCAATCTTTCTTCATCCATCCTTTGACACAAAAATTATAAAGTAGAAAATAAAATAAATTATTAGTTCCAACATCTGGTAATTTATTATTTTTTAAAGCTACTTTTTAATGAAAGCATATTACAATAAATGATAAGTAACCTACAAAAAATTAACATATCAAAATATTTGTCTAATTTTGTTATATTGTTTCAAAAGTATTTGTTCGCACCATTCTCTTTATTTTTACGAAAAAATTAACGCGACACAAAAATACCTTTATGTTCCTGTCATTTTTAATAATGAGACCAGTTGTAATACACATTTTTGTCCCTTCAATAATAGTAAAGTAGGAAAAGTGAACAAATGTAGTGTTTGAATACATACACTTAATAACTTCCCAGTGGGAAGTGTGTGTGAGTGTGAGTGTGAGTGTGAGTGTGAGTATGAGTGTGAGTATGAGTATGAGTATGAGTATGAGTATGAGTATGAGTATGAGTGTGAGTGTGAGTGTGAGTGTGAGTGTGAGTGTGAGTGTGAGTGTGAGTGTGAGTGTGAGTGTGAGTGTGAGTGTGAGTGTGAGTGTGTGTGTATGTGTGTGTGTGTATGTGTGTGTGTGTGTGTGTGTGTGTGTGTGTGTGTGTGTGTGTGTGTGTGCGTGCGTGTGTGTGTGTGTGTGTTGTTTTTTATGGCGAATCAAAAAATTGAAAAAAATGGTAAACTACCTGAATTTTGCAATATATAAATTATACAATTTTTAATACAGAGTTTTAAGATCTTTTGCATAATATGATTATTGCATGTGTAGGAATATCTGTGTGAAAAATACAATGACAATATTTCATAAAAAGAGTTAGTTTAAGAAAACAAAAGAATGAATTGGAAAATTTTAAACTTGTGTCAGTATTGAGAAAATAGCATTAAAGATGCTATAACAGTGAAAATATATTGTTAGTAATAATAAAGCATTGTTTTAACAATTAAATATTGTTACTAATAAATGATTATTGATCATAATATTAAAAAAAATGTTTTATTGTTATTGAAAATAGCTCCCGCTTATGAAATAACAAGAAAAAGTTTGAAAGAATACAGTTGACATAAACAGAATATCGTTACTGACGATTATAATTTGTTATAAACAATTTTGAATCTTTTTCTTTATAATATTTTTAATAATAATAATAATTATAACAACAAAACGAATAGTATTTTTTCATTCTTCGCTCTCTTGTTTGTCATAATTTTAAAAAGTAGGTATAAGTCAAATCTTTTTAACTACGTTGTTAAACCGCTATATGCTTTGGGTATCAGTCCCATTTTCGTAATTGAGTTGATGCTATACGCTTGTTCAGTTACAACTATGTTTACCCTTAAATTATACTCCTGTGTTCGCAAAAATATTAAAACGAAAAATATTGCAATCGAATTACTGTTACATCCAAAAGGGTAGGAGTTTATACTTGGAGCAGAAACGGTAGACCGTGGAAACTCTTAGTAGGAGTTTCTATTTTTCGCACCAAAACCACCAATTATTCATCTTATGGTAAGTCTTTTTTTTAATAAAGCTGGTTAAATTCTTTTAAGTCGATCCACGCTAGTTGCACCAATATTCTAAATATACAGTACACGCTTAAACTTGATGGTTACGTAATTCTTAGATTTACAACCCTTAAGAATTATTTAACAACCCTTTCAAGCCACGGCGCTTACAGTATTTATTATTCATTTATTAGAAAATTTTACTTTAAGAAACAGTTTAAATAGTGCGTAAAACTTACATGAGCGGTATAAAATTTTTGAATATTAAAACGGTTTACGGCAGAGAACAAAAAAAAATTTAAAAGAAAATCAAAAAAATTTCAAATAAATTTTTTACTTTACAATTTTTTATATTTCAATAAAAACTAAGTACGTTAATTACTTGTTAAAGTGACTAAATATTTTAACTTAAATTTTTGAAAATTAAAATAAAATTTTATTAAATCATGTGTTTCAATTTGGAAATATATTTAAATAATGATGTAGTGATGTAGTGATACCTACATCACTGGAATATGATACGGTGACGTTACAGCCAATTACGAGAATATACCAAAAGCGTACGAGAAATCGCGAGTGTTCCTTGAATAGACCTAGAATACGTAATCGAATTCTTTTATATTCTCTAGACAGTAGCGTCGTATATAAATATTAATCACCAATCGCGGAAGTTAATCGTATCTATAGTTTGATTAATGTGTTCACAATTTTACAGTTAATAAATGTGTAAAATACGAATTAGAAACCTGAGTGTTTTAGGTAAAACATATTAAACAGACTTAAATTGACAGATACACCTAGCATAGGTAAGATCAAAATTAATACAAAGAAAATTAAAAAATTCATGCCTATCATTATAAATACGAAAAATAGACAAAACTGCTTTTTATGCATAAATAGTGTGTGTTTAAGTAGTTGTAGGCAGAAAATTAAAAACGAGCTTGATCTTTTGCAATTATTTTATAAAAAAAAATATTTCCATGCAGTCAAGGTGCATTTTCCCAAACTATGGCCTCATTATTTAATAAAAACTAACAGTAATTGTATTTGTTATTGTCGGTTACAAACAAATTATTGACTAAAATCATTATGAATGTTTTTGCATTATTGGAATATCAACTTTACACACCAAAACGAAAAAAAAGATCAAAGTGTATATTATACTGTTATGAGTAAAGTGACCAGTGTAGTTATGAATAAATTAAAAAACATAGTCGCTAGGGTAAAATAAGTAAATATTGTTAGATATAAAAAACACGTCAATAATTTTTAAGTAACATTATGGCCTTATTTTATAAATAATTGATTACTAAATATGAGTAAAAGTATAAAGTCTTGCTAACAGAGAACATTGATGACTTACAAATGGTTGTCCATAGGGTGTATACAATATGTTTTAAATATGGCCTGAAAATGAATCTAAATAAAACAAAATCATTGGTATTTTCCAAAACGGTAAATACAAACGTCTATAAACAAAAGAGATTTGAAGTATAAATATGTAGGAACTATAATAAATTCTAGCAATGACTCTTCAAAAGAATTAAGAAAAAGGATCGAAATGGCGCGTAACGCCTTTCTTTTGTAACCGATCGTTGAATCAAAGACTGAAAATACGAACGATAAAATGTTACAAATTCTATATTCTCCTTTATGGCATGAAAGCAGCAACACTAAATAAAACATCGTTGAAAAAATTTGAAGCCTTCGAAATGTGAGTATACAGAAGAATACTCAGAATCGTATACAGACCGAATCACCAACGAAGAAGTACTCAGATGACTAGGAAATGGGAGCTTGTGAATGAGACAAAAATCTGAAAACTACAGTACCTATGCGCAACTTGAGAGAGTGGTTCGACTGTTCGTCAGCTGTTCTTTTTACGTCAGCGGTAGATAGATAGAGTTAAAATAGTTATGATGGTTGCCAACCTTCTAAAGAAGACGGCACCCTAAGAATAAGAAATGTACTTTATAACCAAAATTGTACCAACTTAATGTTAATAAGAATCAATTACTATAAAACACATATTTATTAATTATTCTCAATTGTATCTGTCCAAAAAAAATGGAAACAAAATTTAAATGAAAAACACTATTCTTGAACAAAAATCTAATATTAAAATCTATTATTATATTAAAAAAAGTAAGTAAAGCTTGGAAAAATCAAATATTTGATATACCTTTCTTACTTTTTTTTAATTTTAATTATAATTTTAATGTTTTTGTTTAAAAATTTTAAATCCTGCTTATTTGTTTTAACTAAAGTTAAATCGATAAGCCTAAGGTTTTCTATTAAAAAATATTGTCATTTATTTAATGTAAACAAGTATAGCATTTATTTTTAAATTTTTGGATTACTAGGCAAAAAAATTAATTCCACTTTTAATCTAAAGTAATACGACTTCCATTTTTATAAAAATAAAAGTAAGGATATTATTAAACAAAAAAACAATATGAAATAATTAATCAAATGCTACATAAAATGAAATAAAACTGCTTGACGTTTAGTTCCTGGTAGAAGCAAGGACTATTTAATAATTCATCATATTTAAATTGCACCGTTTACAGGCAAAATTGTAGATAATGGGCAAACAATAACCCTTATTAGATGCCGGAAGCACATACTTAGTATTCGAAAAAAGTTAATGCCCGGCTGGACTTGTTTGATGTAACAATTTGTAATCATTTTTATTTAAAGGAAACGTTAACTGCTAAAAATATTTTCTAAAACAATATTAAACCCCCTAGCGTGGCACTGTTTAATAAAACAAAACCCAGGCTGTAATTAATAGGTTTTCAATATGAAGACTCAGTATCTTAATACGTTGGTTTCACGTAAGATTTGGGATGGCATTCACATGTTTGTGACGTGCTCAAAAATTGAGATCAAATTTTTAATACTTTTTTTTTTTACTATTTTAAATGGTGCTACATTACAAGTTTAGCCTTGATCTGTTTCAACTTACTTATTAAATTTGGGGTGAGGTTTCTTTACAAATACAGTGCTTTTATTTTAAAACCAGCCAGTCCAAATAACTTGTGATTTTGCGTAAATGTAAGAAAAACAAAAATCACGTCTAATTTTAAATCAAGGGGAAAGTTAAAAAATGTTTAATGCATCTTCCAAGTGGCACTTCTTTATCATCCTCCACCCCTTCTTTAAAAAGTCAAATATTAACCCCCACCTTGTAAACTCAACAAAAATGCTAATGAGCCATATAAACAACAATTTATTTTGCTAATAAGAAAATTTTTTGTATAATAATATAAGACAAAACAAAAACGACCTACGCCACCGTTGAATAGGTAGATGTCTATTTAGGGATCAATTAATTACTTTTGAATACATGACACCTTTTTTGTATTTTGTTCCTTTTTTTAAAAAATATTAATAGTATATTTAGTTTGTTATTTGTGACGTTAAATTAGCCATTATTTGTATCGGTATTATCTTGAGTTATTTAAAAATGGTAAATTCTCTGCAAAAACTGGTCATCAAAACAAGTGCGCCCGAGAATCAGCTCGAGTTTATAATAAAAGACATCATGATAGAAATATAGGCCCCCAGACCATCATGGAATTAGTACAGAGTTTTTGACAAAACTGCACAAATTAAACTACTGCGTCATTTCGTTACCTGTTCCATTCCAAAGTATCAAAACTTACAAATATTTTCGCAAATTTGGTTAAAAATATTATTTTTTTTATTGACCAAAACTTAACTGTAAAATTGTGCTTATAATTATTAAAAAATGTATATGATCCACTTATTACTTAGTCACCAAAAAGACAAGTTGATGAACAGGGAAATATGGCGCTAGGTAAACAAAATATATACCTTCAACAGGACAGAGCTACATTACGCACTTGATGTAAAACATTGGCTAGACGAATGATTTTCAAGACAATGGATTGGCAGAAAGTCTTTTATATAATGGCCAGGAAAATCTTCAGATCTAGGTAAGGGTTAGGTTTTATGTGAGTGGGGCGTGGTCGCCCCTCCATCGCGACCCTTAGTAGGTCTATTGTGGCTCACCCCTAGAGGCTACAGTTCACCGTACAATCCAGCCCTTCTTACGAAGTTCATGGTTGTATAGGGTGAGATTTTTTAAAAATCGGTAGGTTCTAGGTTAGTGTAACCAAATATGTTGAAACTTATTCTTCCCAGGCCGGGGCATGAACATAGTACATGTTCAGCAGTTTCGTCTTCCACGCAGCAGAACCGACAGTCGTTTGTTGGTTCAGATCTATCTTTCTGAGGTGGTATCTCAGACGACAGTGTCCCGTAAGCAGTCCTGTTAGAATACGCAGGTCATTTCTGCTCCATTCTAGGATCTGCTTAGTTGTGTTTCTCGAGGGTTGTAACGGTAAAAACGCCTTCGAGTGGGTTAGCCCTGGTAAGTCGGACCAGTACGTGAGTATTTTCCTCTCCGCCCAGTCAGAAATAATTGTTTTGGCGGCACTTGTGGTGACTCCAAAAACCGGTTCTGGTCCAGTGAACGCAGATTCGGCCCCCTGTTTTGCAAGGGTGTCGGCTTTTTCGTTTCCTTCCACCCCCTGGTGCCCAGGTACCCACAGTAGGGTCACCCTGTTGTTCGCACCAAGGTACTCTAAGGATTCGATGCAATTCCATACAAGTTTAGAATTTATCTTGTTGGAGCTCAGTGCTTTTAAAGCGGCCTGGCTGTCTGATATTATATTTATGTTTTTGTTTGCTAGAGGTCTGTTGGTCAACTCTCTTGCACACAATTTGATAGCGAATACTTCAGCCTGAAAGATTGTGGCATACCTGCCAAGACTGGTAGATATTTCAATCTTTGGTTTCCTGCTGAAAACACCGGCCCCAACTCCATCATCTTCAGATCTAACACCACTTGAGTTTTTTTCTATGGGGCTATTTAAAAACATATATTAACAAAATACCTCCCGAAGTCATTGAAGAACTAAAGCTCAGAATAACTGAAAATTTTGCAAAGAGTTCGAAATTAATTTGAATTAGTTTATATTATTGCCTACGAAATAACGAAGAACCCTTTAAAAATATTACTGTACGTACAGAGCTGTAATTAATTAACATCATTTTAGTTTCTGCTGTTATTTATTTGCAAAATAACCGATGTTGTTTATATTGCTATTTGACATTTTAAAAAAGGGGCAGGGGATGTTAAAAAAGTGCCACTTGGAAACAGCAAAATAACATTTTTAAACCTCTCCCTTGATTTAAAATTATCACAAACATATATCCTTAGTTAGCTAGGTTAAATGTAGTTGTTTTTAATTTTAGATGTAGAATATAGGTTCTGTTTAAGTTTTTCCGCACATTGTTTTATTAAAAACGGGGTTTCCCTACTGATTTTTTTTATTTGTTTTATCTCGCAGAAATTTTTGACGATTTTAGAATGATCCATACACTGTGCAATGTGCATGAGCTCAGCTTAAGCTAAGCTTAAGGTAAAACTTGACCTCTTTAAAAACATTTAAGCTGAGTTTAAAGTAAAATCTTCCTTGAATCTGACTAATAAATCACCAACACAGTTTTATTTATTTCCTTAAAGTTTTTACTTTGCTAGTAATTTTAATATACCAATAACAGATCTAAGTAAATAAAATAATACTCTACCAGAAAAAATTTAACAAATTTCAAGTTAAAGTAAACACTTTTTAAAATAGCCTTGAATAAATTGTTTTATTTATCAACAATTTTAATTTTTTTTTTTACAAATTAACAATGATAAATAAGAATTATGCTTGTATTTTGAAATTATCTATTATTAGAGAATTTAAAATATATAGGTAAGTGAAAGAATTTAATCGATGAAAGAAAATTTGTGTTTCGTGCTTAAAATAATTAATTACTCGTAGCAGAGCGCTTTCGACCCTTAGGTCATCATCAATGCTTACTCGTCAGGTTTACAAGAAGACAAAAAAGACCATGAAAGAACTCATGTTCATTAAAAATTGTGTAAGTTTACATCACAAACAAATTAAAATACCTATCCTTGGCCAGGATGTAATTAGAGATTTAATTTCTTATCAGGACATTACTTAAGTGTGGTTGCTAGCTTAAATGAATAGTTAAGCAGGCAAGACATTACACAGTTTTTCGCCAAAGTGCATATTACATTTTTTCGTCGACCTCTACATACTTATGAAAGTAATGAATGTGTTTTTCGTAAAAAATTTGTGATTTCTGAGGGAGTAAATCCAACGTGGCCGTAGTTGCCAACTCCCGCAGCTCCGGAGGAGAGTTGCTTATATCCATATAGCTATCACTATCCATTTTTAAATATTATGAACACTAATATTCATACCACGGTCTTATTCACACGTTAAGTCTAGCGAATTTCGTAAGTAATTAATTTAAAAACAGCAAATGACAGTTATTGTCACAGGTGTCTATATTTTTATTAAATCGTGAAATTACGAAAATTACCCAATTGCCGCTCTCGCACCGTGCAGCATCATAGCAACCACAGCGGACGAAAAGTGTTTGCGGACGAAAAATACTTTCAAAAATACTGCTCATTGCATATCCTTTCAGTTGCACGTCACCAAATATGACGTCATATTATCTTTTTGGCATGTCTCTGATAACTACATGACATTTGATAGTGACTCTACAAAATTTTGACAGTTGTTAGGATCGTATTCAGCCAAATAGAAAAAGGCTTTAAAATTAATAAGAATTGTGATATCAAAACATTACAAAATAAAACAAAATGTATTTTTAATTGATATTTATTATCATAAATAATATAACATTAGTAAATTAATTCATAAAATTATTTATTAAGAGAAAACAAGGATTACTTGCCGGATGAAACCCACAATAAGAAATAAGATCTGTTTAAAAAATCACATAGGTTTTATTCAATAAACTAATTACTTTTAAAATCATTGAAATTTAACAAAACTGGTAACGTTAAACTTGTGGAACAACAGTCATTTTTGAATACAATACAATAAACGTTTATTATGCGGAATTGTCTTCTCACAAGTCCCAATCTGATTCGTTATCCGATTCCTTTTAATCAATGATTACAGGAGAGATATTACTTGCATGTTTTTTTTTTAGTCTCCCAATATTCATCAATAGTTTTTCTTGTAAGGTCTACATACCTGTTCCGTTTTTGTGATGTAATCTACAATTACATAAAAATTATAAACCATAGCATAAGAATAAACTTTGCATTAAACCTGTTGAAGAGCTTCGTCCCAAACACTAATTACAGTATCTGCAGTAATACGTGCAGCTGAAGTTATTTTTGCATCGTAATACCGTTTACACTCAGACCAAACAAGTTTAATTGGATTGAACTGGCAATGATATGGAGGCAGTCTCAACACACAATGGCCATGCAGAAGAGCTAATCTATCTTATCGGTAAAATATACATTTTTAATATCTTATTAAATTATATCATATCATAACATACCTGTATACTTTATCTGGTACATTTTTTTTTATGAAAATAGTCGCAAAAAGACCTATCGTGTGGGCCGCGGACCGACACGCTTTTTAAAAAGTTGCAGGTCATAGTTGTCTGGAAAAACTGATTTTGGAAGCTTATTCCATTCCGTAGCAGCCCTGTAAAAGAAGGATTCTTGATGAAGATTGGTCCTTGTAGTGTCAATCTTAAGAGTAAATGGGTGAGACTGATCAGCGTGCCGAGTTCTTCGGCCGAATGTGGCCAATGGTGGTACAAGAGTTTTTATTTCTCTGGAGCATCTGCCATGGAAATATCTGTAGAGCAATGACTGGTATGCAACTCTTCTTCTATGTTCTAGAGGGTGAAGGGTATCTGTGAGAGTTAAGCTGTTTATCAAGCGAATGGCTCTTTTCTGAATGGAATCTAGAAGACGAAGAGAATGCCTGGGTGTTGAACCCCAAATGTGCGAGCAATACTCCAGTAGAGGTCGGATTTGAGCCTTGTACGTCGTCAACAGTTGATCAGGAGTAAAAAAATTTCTGGCTTTCCACAGAAAACCTAGCCTCTGGCTTGCCGACTTTGCGATGTTAGCAACATGGTCATGCCAAGACATATTATTGGACACCGTGACTCCCAAAATCGAGATGGAGGGACTTGGTTCAAGGGTATTTCCGGACATTGTAATGGGATGATTTGAGGCATGTTTCTTGGCAATTTATAACAGCTCGAAGATCTCTAATGATGTTGTTGCCTTACGAAAATTTATAGTGGAAGTACCGTTTTTTGCATTTCTTTTCACTTAATACGATAAAGCGAGATAGATGCCGTATGAAGTGCAACTGAAAGGCTGTTCAATGTACTTTAGTCGATTTTTCGTCTGGAAATAAGTACGTAAAATTTCATTTTTTGTAGATGTCGACGAAAAAATAATGTGATAAAAGTTTGTTTATACCACCAAATGTAAAAAATAGTAGGTAATAGTAATAGAAACTAATTATAAAAAATTATATAAAATTTAAGAAAAATGTTATTTTTAAAATAAAACAATAATTTTAATCCTTAAAATAACTAGGAGCATTTTTTTTTAATTTTAAGATATAAATGTGTATATAATATTATTTAATCTTATTTAACTATTTTTCACCAGAAAGTTAATGTGTGTGAATAAGTTAAAACCGAACCTGAGTCTAGCAGAAAATGTAAGTTGGGATTGACTTTGGCAAGGAAATAACCTTGGTAAGCGCAATCGGGGTCTGTCTAGGTCGAATCGTTTTGGATAGAGATTTGTTCATGAGTTATTGTGTTGAATGAATAATTATCCAAATCTTTGGGATACTTAGGAATAGCCCTTTTGGCTACACCTTTTCATGAAAATTGTAATTGGAGTGGAATTAAATTTAAGTTATTTGAAATTTTATTTACAAGTTCGTAAATTCAGTTATAATGTTAAAAATATGATACTATAATATTTAAATTAAGTAGGTAGTATTAAATTAGTTATTCAACAAAAATACATTAGTTTGAGATTTTATTAATTGAATCATACGTAATAAATAATTTCTTAAGTATCCAATGTTTTCTAACAACAATATGAATGTTTTGATTTAAATATTGGTATTAAGAAGAAGCCAAATTTTTTGACCTAAAATACATTTAAGAAAAACACTATTTTATAAAAAATAAAAAAATTAATATAAGCAGATATTAAACAAATTAGAATAAAATAAAAATATCCTAATTTGAAACAGGTAGTGATCTCATTAAAAGCCATAAAATCTTTGAATGAAACCGACGATTAGCGTATTAATTTTTTTTTGTTAATCTATTAAAATTTGTCGAAGTGTTTTTAATAATTTATATTTAAAATCGTTAAAATCTTGCAATTTGTTAAATTTAATTTCTAATATTGGGACTAATTTTCTTTGTACGTATTTTAAACTGTTTGTCGAATCCCATCTTTAGATGCATCATCTACTCGACGACTGACGAAACGTTTTCGTTTTTTATCGTGTTCTATCACAACGCCTCGTTTAATTACCAAATTAATTTTGAAATAAGTAATCTTCGTTAAGTTGCTTATTTTTTTAATTATCTTATCTTAAGTCAAATTGACATTTTCATATATATATATATGTGAATAATGTATAACTGATTTCACTGTATCTCACCTATATTATGGGTTCATTTGGGTCGATTATGTATAAAAAACAACTACCTCTCTGGCTATATGCTGCGACAGGCATTGAATTACATTTGATACATAATCGTGTATAATACCCCATTTCAGGTAACAATATGTAGATGCTTGATAATACGAAAAGGAACTATTAGATTTATCCATCCGAAGTATTGACCCGTTTTGGGGTGTGTTGCTCCTAATTAGCATAGGGCAGGTCTACCTCGACTAGACACATCAAAAGCTTCGACTCCTACCAAGTATACATGAAGTGCTACGCGAAAAGCGCCAGTCACGACATCTATACTTTTTAACAAGCACCACCCGGTAAATAGCTTCTGCGAAAAAGTATTGTAATCTGCAAAATTTATAGAAAACTATAATATTATTATAGTAAACTATAAAAAAATTTCGTCATCGTAAATAGATGTGAAAAATATAAGTGATTTTTAAAAAACGAGCTAATTTCGCTTTATCTCACCAAAAAGTATAGATAACGTGACTGGCGCTTTTCACGTAGCACTTCAAGTATACTTGGTAGGAGTCGAAGCTGTTGATGTGTTCAGTCGAGGTAGACCTGCCCCATACTGATGAGGGGCAACACACCCCGAAAACGGTTCATAGGTGGTTACTTCGGATGGATAAATCTAATAGTTCCTTTTCTTACTTAACAAGCATTTGCATATTGTTACCCGAAATGGGGTATTATACACGATTATGTATCAGATGTAATTTAATGCCAGTCGCGGCATAAAGCCAGAAGAGTAGTTGTTTTTTGATACATAATCGACCCACATGAACCTATAATATAGGTGAAATACAGCGAAATTAGCTGATTTTTTAAAAATTAGTTATACATTCCTCACATCTATTCACGCAGCGAAAATTGTTTACAGTTTACTATAATAATATTATATTTTTTTATAAATTTTGCAGATATATATGTTTATATATTTTTTTTTGCTTTTTTTTTTCAGCAAACGTTATTAACAATTTAAAACCGTTTTTTATAATAATTTCAATAATAATAATAATAAAAATAACAAAAAAACATGTGGTATTTTTTCATTGTTTTCACTGAGAAGTTAGTCGTGTGGACCTCTCGGGTCGCACCCAGACCACCAATATTTAAAAATGTATGTATTTGTTATTTTAAGTGCTTTGCAAAATTAATTACTAATGATTTTTTATTATGCGCTCGTCCATTAAATGTTCAAAGGGAGATTTTTAAAGGGATACAATTTTTATCAAATTATTGTTATAATTGAATGCACAATTCAAAAATAAATTAACAATTATGCAGCAAATATGTTTTGTTGCGTAAAACTTTTACCCAATTTACATTTTAAAACTAGAGCATCAGATAACAAATTATTCAACACACATGTCAATCAAAATATTTTCGTTTATTTTAAATTGCCAACTAGTTTATATTGCAAAATTTGTAATAACAAAAAACAAATTGCATCTATGATCGTACAGAAAATGTTTTATTTAAGAATAACTGTTACAAAAAATAATAAAGTTAATTATATAAAAAAGTACCATTGGCAAAATACGGGTTTAACTACAAAATCTAGAGCTCATTTTGTGTCGATATGATTTAAAAATGCTAGCTAATGAAACAGAAGCTTTAAAGATGGTAAAGATGGTTACAGTATGAGGTGGGCAGAGTTCTTTTTACTTGTTACGGTTTTTAACTTGTCTTTCATCTCTTTCACTTTCATCAACTTTCATAAATGCTCGTAGGTTGCTGGTACTCTTGGCCTTGCTTTTCTTTAAAACACTTTCGATCTGATCGAGACACATTTGCCTCGGTCTTACTCTACCGACTTACCCATTCACACTTAACTTATAAATCTGTTCCTTTCTTTTTTTTTTATTAATCCTCTTTACGTGTACAAACCATCTAAGCATTTATTGATGTGTAACATCTTTGCTTTCGCTTTTTGCATGTGTAACATCTTTCCTCTCACTTACATGTAGAAAAGATCGGCCATTCCGTTAAAATTCCAGTAAAATTTGTAACTGGATCAAATACATGATTGAAAACAGATATATAATATCATCACTGCATGGAGAGTCGGTTAGGTTCAGCGCGGCGAAGGGGTGTCCACAAGGCGGGGTACTTTCCCCCCTAATGTGGTCACTTCTACTCGACTCTCTGCTGAGCGAGCTTTCCATGCAGTGAGTAGATTTTCAATGCTATGCGGATGATCTGCTTATAATAGTTGAAGGGAAGTTTGAAGCGACGATCTCAAACGTCCTCCAAAAAGCCCTTAACACAGTATACAGATGGTGCGAGAGGGAACAGATGTCTGTAAACCCCCGGAAAACTGTAATTATTCCTTTTGCAAAAAGGAAAAAGCTATATAAGCTTCGGCAGCCTGTCCTATACGAGAGAGCATTCCATTTGCGACGGAAGTGAAATACCTGGGTGTAGTTCTGGATAAAAGACTCACGTGGAACGCCCACTTGGTTAAAGCAATAAACAAAGCCAGGTTTTCTCTCTGGAATCTCAAAAGAGTATGTGACAAATCTTGGGGAATTAACCCCAAACAGATTTACTGGATTTATTAAACAATGATTAATATCTATAGTCACGTATGGTTCAGTAGACTGGTGGACCAAAGGGTTACAACAGATAGCTAGAGCAAAGCTTGCTGGCCTTCAGCAGCTGGCATGCCTGGCCATAACTGGAGCTTTGTCCAGCACACCAACGGCAGCGATGGAACACCTCCTACATCTCCCTCCCCTAGATATTCTCTTAGAGAGGGAGGCCAGGATAGTTTTCTACAGATTCAGATTCCTGTCTTTGGAAAAGCAAATCAATGGAGAGCAACTCGGGGATCACTCCGGGATACTGAGTATAACAAAAAACCACCAAATTCTCGTGATGGTCCTGACTTGCTAGCCACAAAAATACACGTAGAAAAGTCGTTCAAAGTCCTCTTTCCGAAGAGAGACGAATGGATGAGGGGACAAATCCTCTTTCCAGAGACTGAATACGTAATGTACACAAATGGCTCAAAAACCCCAGATGGAGTTGGGGCCGGTGTTTTCAGCAGGAAACCAAAGATTGAAATATCTACCAGTCTTGGCAGGTATGCTACAATCTTTTAGGCTGAAGTATTCGCTATCGAATTGTGTGCAAGAGAGTTGACCAACAGACCTCTAGCAAACAAAAACATAAATATAATATTAGACAGCCAGGCTGCTTTAAAAGCACTGAGCTTCAACAAGATAAATTCTAAACTTGTATGGAATTGCATCAAATCCTTAGAGTACCTTGGTGCGAACAACAGGGTGACACTACTGTGGGATAATCAGCACTTCGCAGTTTGTCATGTTTCTTTTGTAATATTAACCGTCGCCTGCAACTCCTTCTCAGATAATGCTAAAATGACTTGATTATTGGCGTAAAGAAGGCACTTGAAGATTAAATTTTTTATTCTTAATTTATACGCACTGAAATATTTTAAACAACCGTCTGTACATTTTATTAAAATAAGTTCAGCGATATATTAACACAACATTTAATGTCACAACTTTTGTTCTAACAAATATAAAATTTAAAAAAGCAGTTTTAATGATGAAAAAGTTCTCATAACAATAACGACAACATAACAATTGCCTCTACTATGAATTGCTAATAGTTCTTTAAGTATATTAATAAATTGTATGGCTTTTTTACACTGTGGGCCCATGGTTTCAATAGCAATGGGTACGAAGGTATAATTTTGCTCCACTTCTTCAAATAATTTTTGACATTCGCTAATGCATTGGCTTTTACAACAGATCCAGGTTATTTTGATTTTATTTTTAGGTAAAAAGCAACAATAGTGTCAGTACAGATTGCCTCTCATACCAAGCACTTTCGCAGGGGATAAGGGTTATTCCATCTACTTGCTTACCATCACTTCTAAACAGTACACTAAATTCAATGCAGCATAAAATGTTTGAAGATTTTACGCTACAAAAAACGTTATTAAGGTCCTGATAGCAAAAGCATTGTATACGAATTTTAAAATAGTTTAGACAATGATGTCATACATACATATAAACATAGATTGTAGGGGAGTCGTAAAGGCTATGCCGCCTCTCAAGCACTTCGACCTATTAGATCTTTAGTGCCTAACCCTTAATCTATTCGAGTCCCGGGATTCCGAGACTTCGTACAAAGTTTATCAGTTTCCTGGAGGCTAAGCTTCTGACATCGGAGCGCTTTAGGAAGGCCCCTTCCAGAAACTTCTGCCTTTAGCAGAAAAGCGCTGGGCAAAAATGTTCTGCAGTTTCAGCGAAGTACTCGCAGTGGCGGCAACTATCTTAGGGGCAGTGTCCAGTGAGGAGTCCCGTCACCAGTTTGAAGACTTTCTTGTCCAACTAAAAAAGCTGTGTAGCTTTTCTTGGCGAAAGACTTACTAGCCTTTTTGCTTGTATTCGTCCTGGCACTTTATGCCAGCGAGATTTCATATTATCTGTTTCCCAGCGTTAAAACTCTTCTTTTAAATGGGCTTTGAAAAGTCCACAGAAGGGTTTTGGGCCGGAAAATTATGTATTTGCCCCTTCTTTGGCAAGGCAGTCTGCTTCCTCGTGGCCTTTAACTCCCATCTGACCTGGAACCCACATCAGAAAAACCTGATTGTTTGCTACTAGTTGTTTCAGGGATTGTTTACATTCGCTTCTCGGCAAGGGGCTAAGATCAAAGTGTACATATATACAAATACTTACGCTTTTTTTACGTGAGGGGTAGGCAGAGACCACTTCCTTCCACTTGCTACGGTTCTTACACACATCTTTTGCTTCCTCTACTTTTATCAGTGTTTTCATGCATGCTCTTTGGTTGTTGGTACTTTTGACCTGGCCTTTCTTTAAAAAATGTTGATCTGATCAAATATGTTCGCCGATGTCGACCTTTACTGACTTCTCCATTCACACTCGCCTTATAAATACGTTTCGTCAATCTTCCTTACTTCTTCAATATTATTAAATATTAGAAACGTCAACATTAAAATACATTCATCAAAACGTAATTACGTGATAGCGAATAAAATATTATTTTAATACAATGTTGTTCTAATTGCTTTTGTTCATTGTTTCGTAAATTAACTTTTAGTCGGTTGATCAATAAATTGAAGTTGTTAATCGCTTCGCTAAAGTTCTTTGTTAGTTAAGAAATTCTTTCACGAACCGTGCAGGTTTTAACAAAAGCCTTAAAGAAAAATATATCATTTTGCATTGTGGCAAAACTAAAACAAAAAAGCAACCAACATTTATTGTGGATATGAGAAAAATATGTAAAACGAGGTTTTTAAAACCACCTTGAATCTTTAAAAGTCGTAGCGTAATGACAAGTGTTTTCAACTTTAAATTTATTTTACATTTGCATTTTTAAAACTAAATTGTTTTTATAAATTTACGTCAAATAATTTTTTTTTATAATTGTTACTTTAATCATGAGTTAGGGATTGAATAATTATTTTTTTACAAGTAATCATTATATCATAAAATTTTTAAAAAGATTTATAAACGTTGCATAAAAAATTAATTTTTTATTCCCCTATTAAAAAATATTTAAGATTTCGGTAAATTATGGACCATGTTTTTTTATTTTTAAAAATATTTCACAGGATTTTTTTTGATAAATTGAATGTTTCTACAAGACAGATCGCCTGTCGACATACAAGGCGAAACGAATCATATGGATTCTGTTAGTCTTGTATAACATTGTCTGAATCAAAAATGAAAAACATCTATGAGAAATGGCCATATGTGGTGAGTATTCTTTTTGTTGACTGCTTTTACAATTTTCAATATTTTTTTAACGTAGTCTTGTATACATGTGTGAGAAACGACCGAGTGTGGTCAATTTCACAAAGCCAATAAAATATAAAATACTTTCTGAACTTTGATAAACACCGCACTATATTTTATATTTATGACACGTTTTATTTAAACTTTCACTAAAAAAGTTACAAAAAATAAAATATGTACCAATAGAGTAAATCATTTTTACAAAAGTTGTCTTAAAAATAGTATAAACAAACACAATATGTTACAACTTTTAGACAATGGGGAAGACCTCTAAGTAACGAAATCATTCCAAACCTCTTTTAATTGATACATAGTGATGCTGGTTTAGTGTACAAACAATATTATTAGTAAAAATCCAGTCAAATCGATTATTTAGCGTTTTGAAATCAGTGTGTTAATTCAAAATTAAAAATGCCAGAATCAGGTGGGCGGTGCTATGACGTAAGTGTCTAACATTATCTGTCTCTGACTGTAAGACACGAAAACTCAGGACCACGGATATACAGGGATTTACAGTGATAAAACAATTACCTACGATTGGTTAGCTCAAGGTCAATGGAAGTGTAGAACCACCAGGTCACACAGCATTACACCAATGAGAGCAACCTTTACAAATGACACATAAACGGTTATATTTAAAATGAAAACTATGTAATTCACGAATAAAAAATATATAAAATTCCATTATATGATAGTTTTTAAGCATAAAGGTTACGATTATGCTGTTTCCAAATTTAGTGGTCTTCCCCATTAACGTAGTGGGCTTTTCTGTCTCTGGTTTAAGAAACTTAAGTTTCGATTTTATGTATACACAATCAAGATAAACATGCTGTGTTTTTGTTATGAGTAAGTTTAAGTAATATTATTTATTTTTAAAATGTCTCTTAACACAATTGATGTAAAAGGAAAACCCATTAAAACAAATTATTTACGTACATACACGCCTTTTTCCCGTAGGGGTGGGCAGAGACTACTTCTTTACACTTGCTACGGTACTTACACACATCTTTCGGTTCCTCTACTTTTATTAGTGCTCTCAAGCATGCTCGTCGGTTGTTGGTCCTCTTGACCTGGCCTTTCTTCAAAATAATATTGATCTGATCGAGATATGTTCGCCGAGGTCGACCTCTACCAATTTCCGTCCATTCACACTCATTAATCTTCCTTCATCCATCCTTTCTACGTGTTCAAACCATCTAAACAATCCTTTATCTATCTTTATAACCACATCTTCTTTTACACCACAGCGTTCTCTTATCTCACTATTTTTTACTTTATCCAACCGCTTTACTTCTCAGACTACTCATCTCCGCAGCATTAATCCTATTTTCATGCTTCTTTTGCCAAACCCAAAACTCACCACCATACGTAAGTGTAGAAACCGACACACCTCTATATTAATTATTTTAATTATATGAAATGAGTAAAAAACCAATTATAACCAAACTTACTAGTTTTTTCGTACTTGTGGGTAACGATACATTATACCATAATGTGCCAGATGATTTAATTTTTATTTATTATTATAGCAATCTTAAAAACATTTAATAAGGTTAAATATCATTTTTTTAAATAATAAAAAAAATAAAAGTAATTAAAAAAAATTAAATTAATAACATAAAAAAAATTAATTATAAATTTAGCTATTAAGTTTAGTTTAATTTTTTTACCTCCTGCATAAAATTTTTTTATTTGTTTGTTTCCATTGTTTTGTTGTTTTTTATTTTAAATTATGTGCAAACTTATAAAGAAATTTTTGTGTTAATTAACAAATCAATAATTTTATATTTATTTTCATTTAAATTGAACCGACTCAGGGGATTAACAGGTCTCAGATTTTGGAAACAGTAATGTATAACTAAATATAATTAAAATAAATAATTTCTTTAAAAAAAAAATAATACCAATAGCAATTTTTTTGTTGTTTTTTTTTTAAGAAAAAGCATTTGGCGCCCAACTAATTATCACAGGTAGGTAATAATATCTTTTTCAAATAAGTAACGAAATTATAGTTTTTTTTATATTTATAACCTCCAACATTAAATTAACAACAACAATATTAACATTTTATTTATTTTATAACAACATAATTGTATAAATATCGATTAGAATTCATTATAATTCTTTATTTAATATAAATCATTTTGTTGCAATACATATAATGATATATTAATAATATTGACATATAATTATGTAAGAAATAAAATAAATTTTTCTTCAACTATACATTAAAAATACTTATATTTATGTATTCTATTAACATTTTTTTATTTTTCAGTATATTTAAGGTAAAAATAGGTTAAAACTGAAGTCGAACGTGAAGTTAAACAAACCGAAGATAAAAAAAGGTGAATTTATTGTTAAGTACTTTTACAACTGATTGACAAAAAATCTAGCAGGTGTTGCATACCTTTTATATTTTTAATCCTACGTTAATAACAAAAATAATTGAAAATAGTCGTAAAAAACAGAAGAAATTAATTCATCCCAATTAGTTTTTCAAAGCACTTTTTCATCCGTTTGCACTTTTCAAGTGCTACCGCAAACCAGTCGACTAATAATCTTTTTCTCTTAATAAATCTTCTGTACAAATGTTAGACACTACCTTCTTACAGATAGCCATTACAATGTCATTAGCTAAGGCTATCCGGATTGCGAGAATAAAATAAATTACCGTTGGTCCTCAAAGTTTTATTGACAAAAACTATTAATTCCTGTTAAGTACGTCAGTCTTCTCTGCAGTTATCTCAATTTATGCTAGATATTTTCGTTTCCACACCCCCATGGCTTACAGGTTCGTACTCAAAATTATCTGTAGCTTACTTGAAGTTTAAACAAATTATGTAGTTAATAAAACAAGCAAAGTATCCTTAAAATAGTTATCAAAAAAATGCAAAAAAGCTTAAAACGAAAAAATTAACTATTAATGTGAGTAACAAAAAAAGCTACATTTTAAAAAGCTGGACGGTTAAACATGAAAAACAGAAGAAATCTTTACAATGCTTGCTTGTTTCATAAGATCTTAGTTACCAAGAAACTTTCTTATCTGAATCGAAAAATCACACACAGAACCGATTTTCACAAATTGAGCATTATATTCTAGGGCACTCTTACGCCATTCTTTTTTAAAACACAAACATTCAGACGTTTATTCAGCTATAAATCGCATCATTATAGAATTTTATTCCCCCACACTTTAAGAAAAAGAATATAATACCAACAAAATATTTATTTAAAACAAAACAATAGGAATAGATAGTACTTTTTATTTTTTTTGTTTTGTTTGTTTTTTATTTTCCAGCTTTTGTTAATTGGAACTTATTTAACATAATTTTTTGTTTTGCCAGATTTAGGACAGATATTGATGTGGAGACATTTCATGGGTTAAGTAAAAGAACAATTAATTTAGTGAAGTCTTCTCTGACTAAATTAAACCGCCCATTATTTTTAATTAAAGTGATTGATAAATGTATATTATTGAAAATAAAAAAGACGTATATTATTATTATTATTAATACAATACATTCGTTACATTGTTTACTTGAGAAAATAGCAAAACTCTTCAATCTTTGTTGTTTCAACAGCACCATACCAGATAGATGGTATAACGCCATCGTGATCTTAATTCACAAGAAGGGTAATAAAGCTGAACTGGAAAATTATAGGCCAATAAGCTTACTCAGTCATCTCTATAAACTATTCACGAGAATTATCACTACACGACTGGAAAACAAACTCGATTTTTACCAGCCAATAGAACAGGCCGGATTCCGCAAATGTTTTGGAACAAATGACCACCTACAAAGCATCAAAACTCTGATCGAAAAATCAATAGAGTATAACAGACTGCTTGTCATTGCCTTTGTGGACTTCCACAAGGCCTTTGACACTGTTCAGATGAGTGCAGTTTTAAACTCCTTACAAAAATGTCGTGTCGACTATCGTTACACTAAGCTAATATACAACATATATAAGAATGCTACCATGATGGTAAGACTGCACGAAAACACCAACCTCATAAAAATAGGTAGAGGAGTGAGGCAAGGTGACACTATGTCACCCAAACTGTTTACCACCATTTTGCAATACGCCTTTGGAATGCTTGAATGGATCGGAAAGGGCTTGAATATAGATGGATTAAACCTAACAGACCTGCGCTTCGCAGATGATATAGCCTTGGTGTCCGACAGCCTACAGGATATTAAGATAATGCTGGAAGATCTTCAGGAGGTATGTGCTCGGGTTGGATTAAAAATTAATATATCGAAAACGAAATATATGACGAATCTGGTTCCTAGTGGAAATATTGTTATTGATGACGGGGAGGTAGAGTTGGTGGATAAGTACACATACCTTGGTCATGAGATAAAAATCTCGAGAGACAATCAAACATGTGAATTAAGAAGAAGAATTACGCTCTCTTGGGCTGCATTTGGCAAAATGAGGGAAGTGTTTAAGAGCAATCTCTCAATGTGTCTGAAGCGAAAGGCCTATAATCAGTGCGTTCTACCGGTTATGACCTACGGAGCCGAAACTTTGACTCTGACAGCCACATCCGCTAAGAAGCTTAGAGAAGCCCAGCGTAGGATGGAAAGATCGATGCTTGGTGTGTCACTCCGTGACCATATAAGAAATGAAGACCTAAGGGCGAGAACTGGAGTCACGGATGTTATCTATCAGGTGGCAAAACTCAAATGGAACTGGGCTGGAAATGTGGCCCGCATGACAGATGGACAAAAAGGCTGCTCGAGTGGAGACCAAGGGCTGACAAGAGAAACAGGGGAAGACCTCCCACGCGATGGACGGACGATATCAGAAGAATGACTACAAACTGAATGCAGAGCGCTCAAGACAGAAGACAGTGGGCAGAAATGGGGGAGGCCTATATCCTGCAGTGGATGCGACAGACTGATTGATGATGATGATGATGACATTCGTTATAAGCTAAACCAACAATAAAATAAAAATCCTACAATTAGTCGATTTTTGATTTTAATTTACTATTTTTTAAAAAAATAATCCATCATACAGGGTAAATAACCTTTAAGTATTAACGTCAGCATCAGTATTTTTAAATAAAACACCCCCTTTTAATTTTTGAATTTCCCTTGCTAAGCTGATTCTAAAAATGTATCACAAGTTGATTAAAATTGGTACAGGGTGGGCAAAAATGCAAAAGTTGTTTGCGACAATTTATTATTTACAAATTAATTGACAAAACGTACACTCTAACAAAAACAAACCAAAAAAAATAAACAGAAGTGATTAAATTGTTCCTTATTTACCACTTAACAATGATTTAACCTGGTAACGGATATTGTCAGGTGTGTAAGTGTATACTTTAAATTTTAATAACTCAAAAAAAGTCTAATGGGATAATATCGGGTGATCCAAATAATCCAAATAATATGGACCAATAATTGTATTTCTTACATTACCAGCCCATACGATGATTTTTTGTGGTCTTTGCATATGGCATTCTTGCATCCAATTTGGATTTTCATCTATGGATGAAACGCACTTAATAAAGAGAGTATTTTGTCTTTTAAAAATATTTGATGCTAAAAACATTCCGATATCCAAATCCCTAGATTATCCTGGCACTGTACAGTGTGGATCGTATACTACCGAAAAAATTACATCTTGTTTAATATTTGCATAGGTGAAGGTTAACCTTGCTTCGGTACATCCTTAATGTGTCATAATTCTCTGTAATTTATTTTTATTTTGCTAACCGTAGATTAAGAGATACGTATACGATCTGGGGACATTTTATGGAATAATGTGCATACCTCTTGTTGAGTCCACATCCTATCGTCAACACCAATCATCATTAAAATTTCAATTCTCTTATTTTTAGTTAGGGGCATTTTAACAAAACAGTTTGTTAAATACAATATGATAAATAAGATTAACGATATAGAAATATACTTGGATATTTATGACAGTTTTTAACGTCAAAATAAAAAAAAAGTGGCAAGAAATAATTTAACTGTTTTTTTGTTTAGTTGAGCGTTTAGGATAGTGGATAAATACAATATTAAAATAACAAAATATTCTTAAGTTTTTGTTAACCCAGTACCAATTTGAATATACTTGTTATACATTTTTGGAATAAGGTTAGCAAGGGAAATTTGCAAATTAAAAAAAAGGTTTTATTTAAAAAAAACTGGTGCTGACGTTATTATTTAAATTAAATTACAATAAAAAATCGACCTGTTTCTGGATTTTTTAATATTATTGTTTATTGATTTAAAAATAAATAAATGCGTTACTTCATGGACGCACTGTATACATTATGTATGAAATATGTTAAAAAGGTCACCTCTGACAGTAGCACAAAGGCCAGCTCTCTTGAACATATTTTCCTAACTATTTCGCAGAATTCTGGTGTTTTTCAGCAATTTTTTTTAATGTAGGTAAGCACGTAGGTTGCAGTTGTTTTTCTATTATAAATTACCTCCTTGGAAAGAAATCCAGAAAGGTCAAACAAGAGAATTTATCGGTTGCTGGGCAATAAATGTACCTGTTTTGGATTAAATTTACGATCATTTAATAAATTGAAATATTGTAGAAAAAATAAACTTAAATTCTTTATTTTGTCGACGCTACTGTGCTGGAAATATTTTGACATCAATCAAATTTTTTTTCGCTCGATTGTCGCTTCATCGTACTGCTATAGAATTATTTTTTCAGATCTGCTACAAATAGTCCTACATTAAAAAAAAACAAAGCGATTACTGCCTTTTAACTCTACCACAGAATTTAAAACTTACATAATAAATAATAAAAAAATATCTAGTGGTTAATAAAATGGGTATGTGTAAAAGCATATCATTTTTCATCGTTGCCAACATCAAAGTAAGAAATAATTAACAAGACCAAAGGGCTATTGCGTTAAAAAAAATATTGTATTGGATGTGTTTACGACAAAACTCGTGTGGTTCCAAAATACCAATTAATTTTGTCCGAATATATATATATATATATATATATACATATATATACTAGGTTTTCTGGAAAAACCGCGTTCAGAAAATTTGTTTTCTCGACGTTTCGGCTCCCGCTTTGGAGCCATTATCAAGAGTTACGTTAGGGTAAGGTTCAGTACGTTTTCGTGGTCTCAATCTGCCTACTCCACTGGTCGTACTGCACCGGTCAGTTGTCTTTGAGGTCTCAATCTGCCTACTCCTCAGGGACAACTGACGAGCACCACGACGTAGCTGGGTATTTATAGGACTGGAAATGGAGGGAGGTAGAGGCGAGTGATTGGAGGGCGGTTGATTAGAAGGTGGGAAATCGGAAGGCGGTAAATAGTAGTTGGGAGATTGGCGGGTAAGTAAAGGTTTCCACGTCGGAGGTAATCGTTGGCCGTCATCCCTTTTGTTCATAGAATTGGGACGTTTCTCTATTTCTATTGCTTCTCTGATTATATGAGGTTTAAAGTATCGGATTGTTGCTATTGTTCTTGTTTTGGGAAAATCAATAGTGTGGCCTGTTTGGGTTCTGTGTTGGGCTAATGCATTGTTGGTGTCTAAATGTTTGACGGATAGGGAATGTTCAGAAACTCTGTTCTGTACTCGACGGTTGGTTTGATCTATGTAAGTTTGAGGACAGTTACTACAGGGAATCTCATAGACACCATGACTTTCGTTGGGGACTTTGTCTTTTACTGGCCTGATTAAGTGGGAGATCTTTCTGTCAGTAGTGAAGATGGTTTTTATATCTGCGGACTTAAGGACTCTACTGATTTTGTTGGTTACCCCTTTGATGTATGGAAGAATTATTTGATTTGGTGGTTGTTGGGTGGAATTAGAACAACTAGAGGACGATGGAGCAAGATGTTGTTGAATGACTCTTTTGATATGATTGTTACCTCGACTGGACACATCAACAGCTTCGACTCCTACCAAGTATACATAAAGTGCTACGCGAAAAGCGCCAGTCACGGCATCTATACTTTTTAACAAGCACCACCCGGTGAATAGCTTCTGCGAAAAAGTATTGTTATCTGCAACATTTATAGAAAACTATAATATTATTATAGTAAACTTTAAACATTTTTTGACAGCGTGAATGGATGTAAAAATGTATAACTAATTTTTTAAAAAACCAGCTAACTTGGCTGTCTGTTACATATATATAGGTAACAGACACCGAAATTAGACATATGAATTAACCAAAATTCTCTTCAAAGAACTTAATTTAAAAAAAAAGATCCTTTCTTGAAATGGCTAACACTTTTGAAAATCCTAATTCCATCAATAGGAAAACCGTTATTAACCATTTGAGTGAAATTTACTCCTTTTTACTAATGGTTGATAAACTCTCCTCTAGTAGTCTAGTCTAGTCTCTAGTCTCCTTAATATTCATTTTATAGTTAATTAAGGTTATATTGATGATATGTAGTATGTCAGATAAAAAGTCAATTAATAAAATATATTAATCAAGTAAAGCTGTCAATAATTTATAATTCTAAAATAGTAATATATGATTAGAATCACCGTTTAATATCAATAGTAGGTAGTGGTAGTTCTATTTTTTACACAATCTAAAAGTTACGTTACAAAATGACCAACCCAGTATAACAAATTCGATCAATCATTATTAATCAACAAAGATAAGTTCAAAGTAAAATTTCCTTCTTTACTGTCATCTGTCAATTCAAATCACAATTCTCTTTCATGCACCAATATTTGACAAAATAATATATATTTTGAACTGTAATAATTCTAGATATATATCATGAAACATTTATAACAACATTGTAATCGACCTCAGCAAAGATGTAAGTAGTTGTAGTCATTATCATTAGAGAATATTCTAAACATTAATAATATACAATAAATCTTTATTATTTTTCTTTTCGATATATTATGAATATCAATACATCACTGTTTAACTATTCTGATTAATAACAACCATCTTGCCGTAGATAATAATTATTGTTAATGTTTACAAAAAATATTGTGTAATAATTTTTTACTTCTTATTATTAATATATTGTAGTTCCCTGAAGATGGGAATAAAATTTCCGAAAGCTTGCAATATTTTTAAATGGGTTTTCATTTACTAGCTGCTTTCCTACTAACTAAAATTTATTTAGTTATTGACTGGTCAGCAACGAATACGTTCTTTTAAATATATATATATATATATATATATATATATATATATATATATATATATATATATGGGTTTTCATTTACTAGCTGCTTTCCTACTAACTAAAATTTATTTAGTTATTGACTGGTCAGCAACGAATACGTTCTTTTAAATATATATATATATATATATATATATATATATATATATATATATATATATATATATATATATATATATATATATATATATATATATTTATATTTATATATATGCCGTTGTTGGAGAGATGTCACTTCATCTCTTGCGGGGTCTTTTAATGCTTCGGCGCACTAATGGCGACTTGTCTCTAGTTATTTTGACCATTCTGTCGTAATTCATCCAATATACGTGTTCGTTCCTTTCGCTCTCTCTCTTTCTGCCCAATATCCATTTATTTACTATTTATATTTTACTATTTTACGTGTTTTTTTTTTAAAGTCCTCGCTTTTCTCCATTTCAAAAAGTGTTTTTCCAGAGCTCCTGCGCACTATTTTCATTTCGGTGGTTTCTTATAATCTCTTTGTGTTCGATGTATCTGGTCTAGTTTCCGCTGTGTATGTTAATATAGGTCAGATGACCGCCTTGTAGATTCGGGATTTGCTCTCGATTCCGAAATATCTATTTCGGAGGATTGTATCGTTCAGGTAAGCTAAAGTTCGTGCTGTTTTTGCTGCTTGGTTTCTTACCTCTGCCTCAATGACATCGCATCCTAATACTTCTGTGCCTAGGTATTTAATTTTTATCTCCTATTGTATAATTTTATTATCCACAACCAGTTTGCATCTGATAGGTATTTTTAAGGTGGTTGAGGAGGTTCATTTTTGCTGCAGATATCTTTATTTTTAGAGTTTTTGCATTGTGCTGAATTTGAATATTACTCTCTGTAGGTCATCTTCGTTTTCTGCAATTAGAACAGCATCATCGGCATAGCATGGCATTTTGACGTCTTTGTTTCACATTTTATAACCTTACGAGTGCTTTCTATTATTTCGTCCATAACTATGTTAAACCATAAAAGTCTAAGGGCTAAGGGAATCTCCTTGTCGGATACCACGATTTACAGGAATTTCTTCTGTAATTGTGCTATTAATATTGGTTTGTATTTTGTTTCTCTGGTTAATATTTTCGATGTTTTTATTATGTTATATGGGATTTGCTATTGTATAAAAGGTGTACCACTTCCTTCAGTTGTATTCGGACAAACGCCTTTCCAGGACTATAAAACACCTGAAGGCTGGTTTGTTATACTCGCTATATTTTTTAGTTATTTGTCGCAGGACAAATACCACATCTGTACAAGATCTTCCTGATCTGAATCCTTGTTGTTCATTGCCCAATGTAATGAGATTATTTTTTTTTTATTCGTTATGATCTTTGTTACTAGCATTAAGGTTGTATTTAGAAGGTAAATACCTCGGTAGATTGCGGGTATCTCTTTGTCTTCTTTTTGGAACAGTAAGATTGTGGTATTTAGACGCCATTCGTCCGGAATTTTTTGATGTTAAAGGATTTTGAGAATTATTGTTGTTAGCTGCTGTTTCAGGCTTCTCCCGCCGTATTTAAGAAGTTCATTTAAAAAACCGTCTGGGCCTGGACTTTTTCTGTTTTTAAGTTCCATTAATGCCGTTTAAATGTTTTTTTCTTCTATTTGAGTTACTTTCTTAGTTGCGATTTCTGGGGTGTCCAGTATGCTTTCTTAATCTTCTTTTTTATATAGTTCTTTAAGATACTGGACCCAAGTTGTCTTCGTTATGTGGTTTGTGCTAATAAATTTACTTGCTTTTTTTCTCTGGTGTATGATGAATCTCCGTTTATCTCGAGAAAAATTCATAATACTGTTTTTGTGTTAATTTTATGTAAAATTAAAAACACGCAACCAATAAAATCAATAACCTAATAATGAAAAATAAATAAATGTCTTTGTTTGTAATGGGGAAAGATTCAAAGTAAAGGCAGACAATTACAGTAGTTTAGTCCGGCACTGGCATACCTCTTCTCTTTCGCTATACATTCAAACCAGACACCATTTGTCTTGAAAACAAATGAAATTCGGTTAATTGCACTTCCTAGATTTCCTGTCTTTCCTTTAGGATGACTTGATAAAGCTTTGGATATAAGTGTGACAGATTGCATCGATTTCCCGGAAACAAGAAACTTTTGAGTGATAAGAGCGGTTTTCTTGAAAGAAGGAAAAATATGTTTTCTTTGTTACGTTCAATGTAGTTCACTCAAAGAAAATGGGGTAATGAAAGTGGTTATTTATTTTAACCAAAAAAAGGTTCAGCTAATGATCTTGGTGGTTTTTGAAATTTCTTTACATATACTTTTTAAAATTGTCTTTGGAACACAACATTCTTTCCTCATGGATACATAAATTTTAAATGGATTTAAAAAAAAACCGTTGTGAGGTCTGATTGGTAAGCTGTACATTTTTTTTTTAATTTTAGTGTAATTGTATTTTGCTTTGCCGATATAATAAATCAAAAGTCAAAAAGTGCACCAATTTGATTAAAATTCCCATTTTAACAATCATTTTATTTCATTCGTTTTCCAGCGTCAAACCTCTTCTTTTAAGTGGCCATTGGAAAGTCCACAGAAGGGTTTTGAGCCGGAAAATTGTGTATTTGCCGCTTCCTTGGCAAGGCAGTCTGCTTCTTCGTTGCCTCTTACTCCCTTGTGACCTGGAACATACATCAAAGTAACCTGGTTGTTTTCTGCCAGTGGTCTCATGGATTATTTACAGTCCCAAGTCAGCTTAGACTCACAAGTGTATGACTACAGAGATCTTTGCCCGTCGGGTATCCCTATCGATGCACTCCTGGGCACATATCTTTATGGCATGTAATTCTGCTTGAAAGACGGTTGGGGTGTTGGCAAGGAGTCTTGCGAGCCTAAAATTCGGCCCTGTAACGCCCACTTCAACCCTTTCATTTATTTTGGATCCATTAGTGTACCACACGAAAGCATCCGTTCCTAGTTAAGGTCATTTCTCTGATCAAACTTGGAGGTTGTTTATGACCATTTTAAACTGCATTTCAAAGTCGTTCCTATCTGGCATAATATGATGATTCTGACCAATATACCTTATACAAATATTGCAATCACATTTTTATTTAAAAAATGGCAATTATATGTTTTTTGGCGTAAGGATTGCCAATTTGGACTCTAATTTAACTTTGCTAATAGCTAGCGCTAGTTACAATAAATAGGAATAAAAATAATAGATAAGGGTTATTTAATATTAATAGATCTTTACGAAAGCAGATCATAAAATGTATTGAAGTAAATGGTGGGCATTTTAAACATTTACTATAAACTATACTATAGAGTTTAAATATGGATTTTGATTTTCGTAATAATTTTTCATGTTTTTACAATTTATATTTAAAAATTGGCGGTTTAATTATTTTGGCATAAGAATTGCTAATGTAAATTTTAATTTAGCTTAGCTAATATATATATATATATATATATATATATATATATATATATATAAATAGCTAATACTATAATAGTTATACTTGATTGTGTTTAGTAAATCAAAGCAACTTTTTTTCGGCTAAATTATAAGTAAAATAATAATAAATTATAAAAAGCGTTACATTCTACAACAAAAGTTACTTCTGTTTTATCCACACAACTCGATCGGTTATCGAGTTATTTGCTTCTGAAATGTTCAATGAATTTTATTTTACAAAAAATTTTGTTCTCCGTATGTGCAACAATAACAAATTAAAAAAATTGGTTAGCTGTAAAGTCGGTTTACGGACGATAATTATAGGTGATAATGTTATAAGAAAACATTGATAAAAAATTTCATACTTTTATGAATTGAATCAAATTATTATCACTATTATCTTTATTTTGTATAATACAAAGAAGGTATTAATTAAAAATTATAATTTTTTTGACGCAATTGTCGTAATAAACAATGGATACCACATTTACTTTTCACTTTCACTTTTGCTCAGGCAGAACGTGACAATGAGTCATGCTTTTTCGTACGTGCAGCCGGCGTTCAACGATTTATAAGACGTTTTCAAGTCAAATACAAAAATAAAAAAAAATAAAAGTAAATTTTTTTTTTTACTGAAAATAGTTGCAAAAAGGGTAGACCTTTCTTGTAAGCCGCAGACTGCGACTATTAGAAGGTTGAGCGGTTATAGAAAGGAGATGATTGTGAACCCGCTTTTTAAAAAGTTGCAGGTCATAGTTCTCTGGACAAACTGATTTTGAAAGCTTGTTACATTCTGTCACAGCCCTGTAATAGAAAGATTCCTAATGAAGATTTGTCCTTGCAGTGTCAATCTTGAGAGTAAATGGGTGAGACTGATCAGCTTGCCGAATTCTTCGGCCAAATGTGACCAGTGGTGGTACAAAATTTTATATTTATATGGAGCATCTGCCATGGAAATATCTGTAGAGTAATGTCTGGTCTGCAACTCTTCTTTATTTTAGTGGGTGAAGGGTATTTGTGAAAGTTAAACTGTTTATTAACCAAATGGCCCTTTTCTAAATGGAATCATTGGTGCTGAACCCCAAATGTGCGAGCAATACTCCAGTTGAGGTTTGATTTGAGCCTTGTACGTCGTCAACAGTTGATCAGGAGTAAAAAACTTTTTAACTTTCTAACTTTCCACAGAAAACCTAACCTCTGGCTTGCTGACTTTGCAATGTTAGCAACATTGTCATGCCAAGACATATTATTAGACACCGTGTCTCCCAAAATCAAGATAGAGAGACTTGATTTAGGGGTATTGATTTGAGTGATTTGAGGAATTTACTTTCTTAAAAAACGTGGCGCTTTGTGTTTACTGGGCGATGAACTGAACAAGATTGTTGGTTTTTCACTCGACGATTGCTTCAGGATCTTTATTTATGGAGTCAACCTGTTCCTGCCTGAGTTTATTTGTATCATTTACCGAAAGTGATCGATGGGATGTGAAAGTTGAGACAAGTGTGCTGTCGTCTGCAAAACTGTAAATGGGGTTCGTGGTGGTTTTCAAGGGGTCATTGATGTGTAAAAGAAATGGGGTGGGGAACAAAATGGAACCCTAGAAGACCCCAGCATTGGTTTTTAACGCATCAGAAAAAATAACGTCAACTGCCTCATGTAAGAAGCGATCTTGCATAAAGTTTAGAGCCATTGGCGCAGTTTTGTTGGGAGACCGTAGTCAGATAATTTGCTTAACTATGCCTGGTGCCAAACCCTGTCAAAGGATTTAGATATATCCAAGGCTATTGCACGGGATTCACCTCACTGTTCAAAATACCCACCATTTACTTTAATACACTTTATAATCCGCTTTGGCAAATATCTATCAATATCAAATAACCCTTGTCTATTACTTTTAATACTTTTGATTATTATGTCTAAAATCCGCAATTGACTGATTGGACATTCTATATTAATTACCCTGTATAAATAGTAACATACAATGAAGATAAAAAAATACAATAATATATTTAATGAACAAACTTATTAAAAATTAATTTTCTTTATATTATTTTCATGTCTATATTAAGCGATCCGCAGATAAAAAAGATCACATTACGTTACACGTTTTAATAGGAAATATTAGTAAAATAGTTCAAGTGTTAGACGTTTTCTTCACAAAAATTTTTAATTTATCGTCTGCATTGCTGCAAAGCCATTAGCGAATAAAGCTTCTCATAAAATAACTCGTAATACCCAACGCTTATTGTTTCCTTCTTAACGGTTTCCTACGAAAAAATTATAAAATATAAGTTAAAACTTTAACCGACAAAATATCAAAGAAGCAAGTCATATTTTTTGTTTTCTTGGTAACGATGTATCGGTAAAAATCAAATACAGAAACAATTTACACTGCTTTTTAACAAGACTTTTATTCCCCTGGGATTACGGGACAAGAAACCGGTTTTTGGAGCCACCACAAGTGCCGCCAAAACAATTATTTTGGACTGGGCGAAGAGGACAATATTTACGTACTGGTTCAATACACCAGGGTTAACTAACTTGAAGGCATTTCTACCAAAACCCTCGAGAAACACAACTAAGTAGATTCTAGAATGAAGTAAAAATGACCTGCGAATTCTAACGGGACACTGTGGTATAAGATACCACCTCGGAAGAATAGATGTGAACCATTATACGGACTGTCAGTTTTGCTGCGTGGAAGACGAAACTGCCAAACATATATTATGTTCATGCCCAGGTCTGGGAAAAATAAGGTTTAACATATTTAGTTACACCAACCTAGAACCTACCGATTTACCAAAAAATTTTCTCACCGTATACAATCATAAACTTCTCAAGGGCTGGATTTTGCGGTGAATTGTAATCTCTAGTGGTATGCCACAATAGACCTACTAAAGGTCGCAGAGGAAGATCGACCACGCCCCACTCACATGATACCCAACCTAACTTAACCATGGTCTGCCTGTCGTAAAAGGCGACTAATGGACTTCCAATCCAAAGTGTCGTACGACCCGTGCTGATGGAATAATGGCGGTGAGAAAGTACCGTAGTTAATGGAGCCTACAGAAAACCGGGCAGAATCCTGTAGTAGACAGCATTAGTCCTGTGCAGGGGGCACCTCAATGCCGGACCACTCCTTCCCCCATACTCGTGGACTGCAAAGTAGAACTAAGAATGCTGGTAGACCATAATCACGTCAAACTGATATGGGTCTCAGGACGCCAGGAAGTTGCAGGAAATAAGGAAGCAAATAAACTTTGAAAAAGCATACCAGGAAACAAACAGTGGAAATAATACATCAAAGGGCCGTGCCATAAAAGGACGGCGGAACTATTACCGATGAACAGAAATCAGCTAACAATCACAGAGGGACTGTGTAATGGAGGTCTGGCCTGCGGGTTGTGCTGCTGGGATCTGGGGGTGGTGGAGCGCGTGATGTACTGCTGTGGGATACTGAAGGGGACGGGCGTTTTTTGGGCGGATGTATTATTCCTACCCAGTATAAAACTTGTACAAACTTTTACAAGGTACGAATGTACTGTATTCAATGATACAAAACCACATGGGCAAGATACAATGGTCCGACGGGCCTTAGTGTCGCCAAAAAAAACAAGATTAATAAATGAAAAGTACCGTATGGCTCAAACGTAAAATAAATTGTTAAAATAAAGTATTATTTAAAGTTATGAGTGCAAAAAAAGACCAATCCACAAAAATTTAAAATGTGTCAACATTTATCGGTTGCAAAACGACCTTATTTTGCTTGTTACTAGATGACAGCACTAAACTACTTTTGGCATTTGAGTTTTAATAGAAGTCACAAGGAAGTTACTCAAAATTGAAAAAGAACTTCATCAAAGGAAGGCTAAGAGTGCTAGGGGTTGCTTGAAAAAGGACACCGAAATGACCAAAGAAGAAAACGCAGTAGTTTGGTTTCGGCAGTTTTAGTAGTTTTTATTTAATGAAGACTTTACGTACACCTTTACTTACCACAGCAATTTTATATAACAAGAGGCAGTTATGGACCTACGAGGGCAGTTTGATAAGTCAGTGACTTTTTGAATTTCCCGCGCAGTTACTCCAAATGCAACAGTGCTGCCGTCAACTATAATCTATCAGTGGGCAACTTTCTTATTTTGAGCAAACTACGTCGTGCAGTTGGTGTTTGATAGCCGTTCAAAGCAGACAACCTCGTGAATTTTTACGAAAATGGAAAAAAGTGAATTTCGTGTGCTGATTAGGCATTACTTTTTACGTATAAAATTCATCACTGAAACTAAGGAAAGACTTGATAAATACTAGGGGGACTTGGCACCATCAATTTCAATGTTTAAGAAGTGGTTTACAGAGTTTCGTTGTGGTCGTACCAGCACTAGTGACGCCGAACGTCCAGGTCGCCCAAAAGAAGTGATCACGCCGGAAATCGTCGATAAAATCCATGAAATGATATTGGATGATCGGAGAATGAAAGTGCGTGAGTTGGCTCATGCTGAAGGTATCTCAAATGAACGGGTACATCATATTTTACACGAATATTTGGGCATGAAAAAACTCTCTGCGAGATGGGTGCCGCGATTGCTCACACTCGACCATAAGAGCAATCGTGTGACCACTTCAAAAGAGTGTTTAGCGATGTTCAGCCGTAATCCGGACGAATTTTTGCGCCATTTTGTTACTGTGGATGAAACATGGATCCAGCACAACACGCCAGAGACCAAGGAACAATCGAAATAGTGGGTTGCTCGGGGTGAACGTGGACCAAAGAAGGCGAAACAGAGTTTGTCAGCCATCAAGGTCATGGCCACAGTTTTTTGGGATGTACGCATTGTCATTCACATCGATTACCTTAAGAAAGGTAAAACGATCACCGGCGAATATTATTCAAAGCTTTTGAATAGATTCCACGTTGATTTGAAGCAAAAACGGCCGCATTTGGCGAACAATAAAGTGCTGTTTCATCAAGACAATGCACGTGTGCACACTTGTCTAGTCACGATGGCCAAAATCCACGAATTGGGATACGAACTGCTACCCCATCCCGCTTATTCTTTAGATTTAGTCCCCTGCGACTATTTTTTGTTTTCAAACCTAAAGAAATGGCTGGGCGGTAAGAGATTTGAGTCGAATAAAGAAGTCATTACCGAAACAAACGCGTATTTTAAGAGCTTTGAAAAAACCTATTATTTGGAGGGAATTACGAAAATTCTTAAAAATAATATGTCTTACAAAAAAATTTAAGAAACAAAATCAAAGGCAAAGTGGCTTAAAATTCAGTAGTTAAGGTTTAGAAAAGACTTTTCAAAATAAGCATTCAATCTATGAAGAAAAGTTGTTTACAATGAAATACTTTCACGGTAACGGGAATTTTTTCATTAAGTGTGGTATCGGGTTGTAAAAGCCGGTTCTGGCAATTTGGTTAAATTATTTTAATTTTAAAGCCGTCACCGGTTAATGCATTTCGATTTTTACAAACAAATAACGAGCTGATAACAGATATTTAAAAAGTATTAGTAAAGAGATTTGAATCGCCAGAAGAGTTAATAGTTAGTTTCAAAATATAACTGTGACTGACAAAATATCCGACTAAATACACGATTAAATTAAATAAGACTAAATAAGTGGCTGATTAACAAAATGAATATAATAAATAAGTAACTACTACCGTCAATGGGTTTTTACTGAACTCCACTGTTACTAATGGTAACGATTTGAACCGGTTTTCAGTTATATGGATGCTACCATCGGAAAATTTTACTGAATTTTACCCGAAAGATTTCTACAGAAGGTCTCTCCGGAATGAATCAGCTTTAGAAGCTTGTTTTGTTTATTTTTATAATTTTTTTACTTCCATGGTATTATACTTATTTTTTTTCCTTTCTCTTTTTCTTCAGGTTTGTTTAATATTGTTTACTGTTGTTTGTTTCTTTTTTGTCATACAGTTGTTGATCTGTTTTTGCAGCATAAATTAATTCTTAAGTAAAAAAACATGGTCCTGAGTTTTTGGCCATTGTTAGAGTATATTTTAGCAATAAATATTATTATAAATTTAAAAATGGATATGTTTAAATTAATTTTTTTGCAACGCGTCCTATCGAAAAAAGTTTCCAATAAAATGTGTTTATCATAACGTTCTCTGTATAAAAAGTCCTAAAAAAATGCTTACATTGTTATTTAAGCGGTTAATGGCAAATAAAAATAAATATTTTATATTTTGTATTTTTACACTTATGTATGGTAGTGAATGTTGGGTTTGGCAGAAGAAGCATGAAAATAGAATTAATGCTGCGGAGATGAGTAGTCTGAGAAGTATAGCCGGAGTGACTCGGTTGGATAAAGTTAAGAATAGTGAGATAAGAAAACGCTGTGGTGTAAAAGAAGATGTGGTCACAAAGATAGATAAGGGAATGCTTAGATGGTTTGGACACGTAGAAAGGATGGATAAAGGAAGATTGACGAAACAAATTTATAAGGCGAGTGTGAATGGGCAAATCGGTAGAGGTCGACCTCGAAGAACATATCTCGATCAGATCAACATTGTTTTGAAGAAAGGCCAGGTCAAGAGTACCAACAACCGAAGAGCATGTTTGAGAGCACTGATGAAAGTAGAGAAAGCAAAAGATGTGTGTACGAACCGTAGCAAGTGGAAGGAAGTGGTCTCTGCCTACCCCTACGGGAAAAAGGCGTGACTTTATGTATGTATGTTGTTTAAAACTCGTTTATTATGTACAGGAGCCAAACCCCAAGAGAATCGTGCAAGATTTATTATTCTGCGAGATATAATTTAGCAACCAGCAATCATCGAAAAATCTTTGCCCTTCAATGGAATTTTCCGACGAAGGCCCAAAGGGTAAAAAAAATTGAGGAGCTTCGTATCATCATGCACAAGTGATTGGGAAAAAAAAGTTTTGTTGAAAATAGATACTGTTTTTCAGCGATTTAAGATTTTTGTTTATAAACAAATAACAATTCCGACCAAAGTTGCAAAAATATCTAAAAAGTCGTTGGATCATCTAGTGCGTTTAAAAAAATTAAAAAAAGAAAATTTGCAATATTTTAATATTTTATTTTTTGATAACACTTCAACGCGTTATACCGTTTCAAAATAACGTTCCATGAGTAACAATCCATTGCTACTTTTATCGCACACGTACAATATTATTTCCAACAAATTGGACAGAATAGGATCCTTCCTACACGTCGATCAAAATACATCGATAAGTGTGATGGCATAATTGCTCGTAAAGGAAATAATTTTAATGAATCCAAAGGCCGGAAGCGTAGGGATTGTTGAGGAACTCAAATTTTGCAAAAATCTTTATTACAACAATATAAAATTAAACAACCGTAAACACAACCAGGCTAGGTTTTCTGTGGAAAGCCAGAAAGTTTTTTACTCCTGATCAACTGTTGACGACGTACAAGGCTCAAATCCGACCTCTACTGGAGTATTGCTCGCACATTTGGGGTTCAGCAACAAGGCATTCTCTTCGTCTTCTAGATTCCATTCAGAAAAGAGCCATTCGCTTGATAAACAGCTCAACTCTCACAGATACCCTTCACCTCCTAGAACATAGAAGAAGAGTTGCAGACCAATCATTGCTCTACAGATATTTCCATGGCAGATGCTCCAGAGAAATAAAAACTCTTGTACCACCATTGGCCACATTCGGCCGAAGAACTCGGCACGCTGATCAGTCTCACCCATTTACTCTCAAGCTTGACACTACAAGGACCAATCTTCATCAAGAATCCTTCTTTTACAGGGCTGCTACGGAATGGAATAAGCTTCCAAAATCAGTTTTTCCAGAGAACTATAACCTGCAACTTTTTAAAAAGCGTGTCCACAATCATTTCCTTTCTATAATCCCTTCCCCTTCTAATAGTCGCAGTGCGGGCCACACGATAGGTCTACCCTTTTTGCGACTATTTTCATAAAAAAAAGAAAACATTCATATCTCGGGCGCTAATCAAAATATTGCAAATTATTTTTTTAAATTGTTTTCCAAAAATGCGTTAGGTAGTCCAAAACATTTTTCAGATATCTATGCAACTTTGTTTGGAATTGTTATTTGTTTATGAGCAAAAATCCAAAATCGCCAAAAAACCGTATCTATTTTTAACAAAACTTTTTTTCCCATTCGCTTGTGCATGATGATACAAAGCTCCTCAATTTTTTTTCCACCCTGTGGGCCTTCGTCGGGAAATTCTATTGAAGGGCAAATATTTTTCGATGATCGCAGATTGTTGCTATACTATATCTCGCAGATCGATAAATCTTGCACGTTTCTCTTGGGATTTGGCTCCTGTACATAATGTACGAGTTTCAAACCGATAGGTTTATAAACACCCGATTGCGGCTGCAAAAACGAAATGTAGATTTTTCAATTACCATTAACCGCTTGGTTAACAATGTTAACACTTTTTTTTCGGAAAGAGGAGCTTATGAAGAGCATATTTTATTTAAAACTATGAAAAGAAGGCGATCCAAAAAAATTATCCCAAAAATATCCATTTTCTAATTTTCAATAATTTTGTATTGCTAAAATATTTCCCGGCAATGACCAAAAACTTAGGGAATATATTCTTGTAGGTTCAAACAACCTATAATAGTTATTTATGTACCAAGGGTATAAATAGATGTTTATGCCCTGAGTGCGACGTTTTACAAACCCGAGGGCCTCTGGCCTGAGGGTTTATAAGTCGCCCGAGGGTATACACATCTGTTTATGCCCGCGGTACATACATAACTTTATGTCATACTAGTTCGTTATTGCAATCCAATCTCAATACAAATCAGTATTTTAAAAAATCCGGTTTGAATTAATAACATTGCCATTTTATCATAGTAGACACCATCGTTGCTAGGTGAATGTTGACAAACGTAAATGTCATAAAATCACAATAATTTTTATATGTGTCAAAGTTAGAAGTCAACATGTACGAAGATTTTGGAATTCCTGACGAAATTATTGAAAAAGCAAAGAAAGCAACTGAAAATCTGTTGCCAAAAAAGTCTAAAGAAGCTTACAACATGGAATACGAAAAATTATTAAATTGGATGCAATAAAACTACGTAAAAGATGTTAATGAAACAGTGTTGCTTGGATACTTCGGCGATCTCGCCAAAACATTTTCTCAGAGTTCCTTGTGGTCCAAATATTCCATGGTAAAGAAGACTTTAATAGTAAATAAAAATATTAACATTGCTAATTACTATAAGTTAATGGAATATTTGAAGCAAACTTCAAAAGGCTACAAACCAAAGAAGTCTAAAATTCTGTCAAGAGAAGATGTTTTAAAATTTATTTATAAGGCACCGAACGAGACGTTTTTAATTAACAAAGTTGCATTAATATTTGGAATATTTGGTGGATGTCGACGGCAAGAAGTTGTGAACATGTTAGTTCCTTATGTAGAAAATGGAAAATCGGTTTTTGTGGTAAATGTACCAGAGACAAAGACCGATAAAAAACGCATTTTTACCATTATAGATGAGGGTGAAATGAACAGTTTAAAGCTAATAAGAGATTATATGTCACTACGGCCACGTGGTTGCTCAGAAAAAAGGCATTTTCTGACCTATAGACAAGGTCGATATACTGTACAGCCAGTAGGAAAAAACACGTTTGGAAAAATCCCGTCCATTTGGGTTTGAGTGATCCTGAGAAATATACAGGTCATTGTATGCGTCGAACGTCAGCAACTCTTCTTGTAGAGGCTGGAGCCGGTATGACCTCGTTAAAGCGCCATGGTGGATGGAAGAGTATGTCGGTTGCTAAAGGATATTTAGAGGATAGTTTATCTTCAAAAAATGAAGTTTTAAAAATGCTGGCAGGTGTACCTTCCGGGTCTGGCGTTTCGGTGCAGAAATTTGAAACTCAAACTATGAAACATGAATCGTTTGCTGCAGGCAACTTAACTATCACCGGATCATTTTAGAACTGCCAATTTTATGTTAATTCGTCAAAATAATGTCTCAAATATTTACATATATTACTAAAATATGAACCGCCTACGAAAGCTGCTTATTATATATATAATATAAAAATAAGCATCTTTCATGCCACTGAATAAATAAACAGTTTCTATTACGGTTTGTAACTTTCTTGTAAGATTTATTCGTTTTCATTTGTGGGTTTTTGGAAAATAAATGGCACAACATTTAATAAAGCAGCAACCATATCCGCGTTTGAAAAAAAAACTCGTATTGATTGGCCTATCGGTGGAAATTTTAAGATTTAGCTTTGACCGAACGAGGCATGCCGACAGTAAAATGACCGTTGGCCCCGCGGGCGATGGCGAGCAGCTAGCACGTTCCATTTAAAGCCTTACAAGATGGATAAGAGATAATAAAGTGGGTCAGAGCCGGACGTGACTGCGGATTAACTCTCCTAGTGGTGTGGGGTTAAACGGGGACGAAAGACGAATGGAGAAAGAGAAAATAAACATGTAAAGACTCATTACACAATACATGGTCGTTCACGAGCTGTATTTGAGGAATTTTACAGGACGTTTATTGTATGTTACAATTGTTTGTGTATTTCAATTCTTTACGCCATGCGTATTAACATTTAGAAAACACACCCCAGAATATACAGTATAATCCGAGAATTACACACCAATGAGAGGCGATACAGTAGAATAAATTGACCTTTACCACTAACAATGAACAGTAGTTAACACAAACTTTATATACCTCGTCCTTTTCTACTGACAGTAGAAACACATTATACAATTTGTACACTTGTCTTTAAAGAAATGACATACATTCTTTTGTATCTCTATGACCTCTAAATGTTGAAAAGAGATAGCGCCAATAACGATTAATCGGTTGTATTCATAAAAAATTATTTTGACCTCTTATGACAACTGTCATTATTTTAATACATTGAGTTTTGTTCAAAGCGTATTATTATTTAAATTCAGTTAAATTCTATAAAATTGGTTTTTTTCAAAACCTCTAATTTGTTATTTTGATTTTACGGTGAGTATAAAATTCCCTGTTTTGCATTTAATAAATATTTTTAACATCACCCTACTTATTAAACGGTGGCTAAACTTTCGTGAAACGGGAACATTATTTATGGTAGATTTATAAAGTCAACTAAAGTAAGAATTACGTAAACAACCAAGGAGTAAGAAAGATCTTCTTCTTATTCTTCTAGATGCCATGACCGTTTAACGATCGTTGGCGATCATTCTGGCTATCATGTTTGCAATAATTATTTTGTTGGTAGCCGCTCGAAAAGTTGTATATTGGTGAGACCAAACCACTGTCTGAGATTTTTGAGCCAGGAAGCTCTTTGTCTGCCGGGGTATCTCTTACTATTATTCTTACCCTGTATTATAAGATGTAGAATGTCATACTTTTCTGGGTGTCTCATGATATGACCGAAATATTCAAGTTTATGTTGTTTAACAATATTGACCACTTCTGTATCTTTATCCATTCTTTTAAGCAACTCTTCTTTTGTGATCTTTTTCACCCAACTTACTCGTAGCATCCTTCTGTACAACCACGTCTCGAAATATTGTAGACGTTTATGCGTAGCTTCTGTGAGTGCCCAGCTCTCGACTTCATACAAAAGAACTAGGAAGACATATGCTCATTCTCATTTGCAGGGCAATCGATAGATCGTGACTGGTAAAAAGTTTTTTCAGGCGAATAAATGTTGCCCGGGCACACTTAATACGTATTTTGATTTCAACTGATAGATCCCTGTTCTCGTGTATCATGCAACTAAGGTAGCTCGCACTTGAGACTCTAATTGTATTCCGTTGACGTAGACACTGGCAACTTGAATATGAACTAATTTGCTTATTAGCATGTATTTGGTTTTTTTTATTTTCAAACCAAATACTTCGCAAGCTTCAATCACCCTATTAATAAGTCTCTGTAGGTCATCGATCGTCTGCGCGAGTATTACAGTGTCATCCGCATATCTTATGTTGTTGAGAATTTGTCCATTTATCACAACTCCCAAATCCATGTCTTCTAGGGCCTGCCCAAATAACTCTTCAGAGTACAAATTAAAAAGGAGTGAAGATAATATACATCCCTGTCTTACACCTTTCTTTACTTCAACCTCCTTCGTCAGGTGACCATTAATTCTGGCTCTGGCAGACTGGTGCCAATATAAATTACCTATAAAGCGGATATCTTTATCATCAATACTAATTTTTTTAAGTATCTCCATAAGTTTGTCATATCTTACTTAGTCAAAGGCTTCTTTAAAATCCACCAGGCACACGAACACGTCAGAGTCAACGTCTCGGTATATTAGTACTTGAACTCCAAAGAGCGCTTCACGCGTTCTCAATCCTGATCGTTATCCAAACTGAGTTCTGTCAATGCTCGCTTTTAATTTTTGATATATTCTCGAATGAATAATACACAAGAATACTTTAAATGGGTGGCTCATTCAGCTAATGGTACGAAATCAATACATTTTGTAGCTCTGTTTTTCTTAGGGATTGTAACAAAAGTTGACCTTAACCAGTCGGTTGGAATAATGCTCGTATTGTATACAAGAAAGATACATGCATAAAAACACTTATGGCCTTTTATAAAAAGGTTTATAAAGGTGTGAAGTGAATTCTTACAAATTAACAATTGGTTATGCTTGTAAGCAAATAAAAAGTTATTTGTAATATTGACGTGAAATCACTAACTATTAACGTAGGTAACAAACAGTTCCTTTTCAGAGTCTAACGATGATTTCTTAAATACTTGAAGACAGGGGCTTATCCAAAGAACTGACCTTTGCATTCCTAAGGTCAGGTGCGCTTAAGACGATATTGACATGCCCCCCATATTAAAAAATCTAATTATTTTACTCACGCTGTTAATATACATTACTTTGCAGCAAAATTTTGGGGACAATTTTAATAATTACAGGTTAATGTCGGAAAGTAATTAACTTTTTTCAAATGAAAAAAATAGCTGGGAAATTTTTTTTATATTGAAAATATTATGATTTTGGTGACTTTCCGACATAATTTACATTAAAAGTAACAAAATATTTTATTATGTATTACCATAAATTATTTAGTTATGAGAGATATTTCGTCGCTTATTTATTGAATGTGTCGGGAGACTGACAGAGCGATTAATGGCAGGCGTGAGCAATTTCGTCTTAAGTCAAAAACAGAGCGGTTTATCATGGCATGCCAGGATGGTGTTTTCAATACCTTACATTACCGAGTCATGGGTATAGAGGTCCCTGATGTAAGATGCAGGGCCTGCCGTAGGACGCCGGAAACGCTGATGTACCTGCTTTCAGCATGCACGGTGTATGCAGTTTCAGCCTATATCCATAGACAAAATGCAGCATTACAACTGCTATACTATCATCTGAGGCATCCGTACGGTATTGATGAAACTTTATTCCGGCCTATGCTCCGGGTGATATTGAGTCCGTTGTGGAGAATCAGAGGTGTCGAATTTATTGGAACTTCTCATTACCCAACCTCAGGCAGATACAAGCCAATAAGCCTGACGTAACCCTACTAGACCACCAAACTAAGACGATGTTCGTGATTGAATTTTCGGCACCAGCCAAACCGAACATCGCCTTAAAAGAAGAGGAAAAACGGACAAAATATAAAGACCTTTTCTTCGAACTCCGCAGACTTTATCCAGACCATTTTGTTGAACTATGCATCCTGATAATGAACTCCCACGGTGGTACACGCCACACACTGTTCTCGAAACTCCATAAAATACCAGCTTGCCGACAAAAGGCACACGTTTTAGCTTGGGCAATGCAGAGGGCCGTCATCCTGGGATCATTGCGTCTGCTTAGGGCACACGATATTCGGTCCCAGTGATCACTCACCTCACGGCGTGAGGAATGGTCACTGGTTTCTCTTCAGCTCGGCTCTGCGAGGTACCGGAACCGCAGAGTCGTGATTGGGATTAAATAAATTAAATCAATAATAATAATAATAATAATGACTTTTCCGTTTTCTACCTATCCTAAAAACAGGGTCACCTTTTTTACAACACCCTGTATATTACTGGCTAAAAACCTATATTTAATTAATGTTTTCATTTCAAAAAACATTTTTGTAAATTGCTACAATTCTTACCTTACTTTATTTTAAAAATAAAGTATTAGATGGCGCTAGCTTTGGCAGTAGAACCGCTTCTATAATTATTCACAAACAGTCCTTATATTTTTTTCTTCAATTGCGTTAATTGTATGCTTAAAATAATTCGGTTCGCTTAACATTGTCTGTTTCATTAGGACAAACATTTTAGCAAACAGTTGGTACCGTACAAAACGGAATAATAATATTACAAAGAAAATATAAGCATAATTATCGTTTGCACTACAACAAGATAGCACAAGATAAAGTAAGTTTACGCTTAAAAAACTATTAAAAAACAGGGTATTTTATATTTTTTTAGTATCTTTTTACTTTTTTTAATTAAATAAAATTAATACATTTAACTTACAAAAATAAAAATCGTAGTATACAAAGTGAGACAGAATTTGCCAGACCATTTCAATGCATTTATAACAAACAGCAACTGTGTTGCTTATTTTACCTCTACCAAGAAAGAACAATAAAAAGCGATGGAAAAGGAGAAATTAAATTAAGAAAACAAATAATCCGCTTTTAAACAAATACTAGGTACGCCCAATCAAATTTAAAACATAAATAGAAATCTATAGGTATGACAGATTTAGCTACTGCTTGGTAAAAAAGACAAAAATTATAAAAAACTTTAATACTATTATAAAAAACCTCCATATAAAGGCTATTTACTGGGTGGTGCTTGTTAAAAAGTATAGATGTCGTAACTAGCACTTTTCGTGCGGTCCTTCAGGTATATTTGGTAAGAGTTGGAATTGTTAATTTGTCTCTTCGAAGGAAAAACATGAGTTTGGCAAGACCTACCCTATGCTGGTGGGTTGCAACACCCCGAAATCGGTTCATAGGTGGTCACTTTAAATGAATAAATTTAATAAGTCTCTCTTTTATTTTACAATCATCTGCATATCACCCGAGATGGGATTATGCACGATTATCTATTATAATTAATTCAATGCTCGTCGTAGGCATATAGCCAGTAGTGTAGTTGTTTTCTGATTTATAATCGACCCACATATACTTATTGTATAGGTTAACATGCAGCGAAATTAATTGGTCCTTTAAAAATCAGTTTTATACATTTTTATAGTAAAAAGAGTGTACTATTTAAACTCTTAAATCATTAAACTTTAAAGAAACCGCAGCGAGTTAGGCGGGCTATAAAATACGTAATACAGAGCCAAGAGTATAGTGGATGTTTAACTTATACATATACAATTGTTTAAAGAATTGAGAATAAGTGATTTTATCATCCTTCTTAACGCAAATGATCTGGTCATATTAGCATTATCTAAGTCGATGGTTAATATTATGCAAGATGCACTAAAAATAAAAGTGATAAAAGTAAATTTAAGCAAGATAAAAGTAATGTTTAAAAAAAAAAAGCATGACAAACTGGAGGTGCTAAATAAATGACACAGCAAGGAACAAGTATTTGAGTTCAAAGTTTACGAAAGACAAAAAGTATGACTATAACATTGAGCAAAGGGTGTTGGTGGGGAAACAAATGAATGGGGCCCTGCGCAACTTTATAAGCAGCTGAAACCTATAAAAAAGGCACGACGCGCTGAGCTGTCCCTACACTTATGTATGGTAGTATATGTTGAAGAAACCAACGAGCATGTATGAAAGTAAAAAAGGCGAAAGACGTGTGTAAAAACCGTAGCAGGTGAAAAGAAGTGGTCTCTCTATGTATGTTCGTATATAGTGTTTAAGCACGTGTCGGTATAGAACTTTGGAAATTAAAAAACAAATTTTAGTAAAGTTTAAATACCAATTTATGGATTTCTCTTATCTACAATAAAATACTCAGCTATAAGGGTCCCAGGAAAGCAAGTTAAAAAATTCACTTAATGAATGGACAAGCACAAATCTGCCTTTACCATGGTTGCAGTATTTACCGAGACCATCTTTAGAAAATTCAAAACGTCTGGTTTTCGACAACTACTCAAACCGTGCAAGTTTAAAAGTCTACGAAATGTGTATAGCAATCATTACCCCCTCCCCTATATATTTCATCACATGGAACCTCTCGATGTGCGTTTTTTAAAATTGTGCGACCTATTATAAAGAAAATGAATATGGTGCAAATAACTCACTAATGTGGGTGCTCCATTTGACATGGCTTTTATAAAAGTAGCATTAATTACCAAAGGAATAAGTGGATTTAAGTCTACGAACATATATTTCATCGATTCTAATATATTTATATACAAAGATTTTATGTGTAGGAATTAGCATTGCTGATTTAATTACAAAATCTAGATCTACACGTCCAAATTGCACTGGGACCCCTGCACAATCACGACCGAGCTATTTGAAAGCTTCAGATTCACCACGATCAATTTGGATAAAAGCTAAATTTAGTTCTGGACACTGTCCTGTACAACAGGATACCACATATGCTTATAAAAAGTATTTGTTTTGGTTAATTTTAAGACCATTTTATATCATATTACTGTTAGCCAAAAATATCGCAAAGAAGGTCTTATAGAATTGCAATTTTTTCTTAGACATACAGTTACCCACAATTACTGCAATATTTAATTTATTTTGCCAACTGTATTCTTGCTGTGAGTACATACTATAAAGTGTAGTTTACATTTGGTTCGTACATAGTATTACTTTTATGTTTCATTAATATAATAATTTGATAACTCAGCTTTATTTAATTAAGTATAGAGAGAGGTATACCAACTTGTATATCTCTCTTGTTTAAGCTTACAATTAATTGTTAATACATAAACTAAGGATACTGACTGGTACGTTAGTAGTCATGGTGTACACACTGGTTTTTGGTATTGTTAAAACCCGGTCCTGTTTATTTATCGGCATTCGAGCATCGACCACAACGAGGGTGCATATTAATGAGCCCTTTGTCGGCTTCTGCCTCCATCCAATAAACTTTCGCCGCGTCTAGAGACTTCTAGATATTTTTATCGCTTTTGCGAAATAGTCTGGAATTATGATTGAAAAATATATAAAGGACAGCGGTCGTAAAAAAGGACAGTTTTAAAATGTGTTTATAAGTTATAACATTTAAATAGTTGTAAAAGTTGTTATTAGTTGAATATCTAAGTAATTTATAAAAGTAAAATTTATTGTGTAAAAGTATTGGAATAAAAATTGTTTTGTTACTGTATTGAGAGTTTAAAATCACCGAGCCCAAGAAAAAATTAAAAATCGTAACAGTATTGTTTGGGCGAAATTTACTGTGTAATCCAGGTTTATTCCTCGAGGTGAGACTAAGAACAGTAAAATGTAAAATGTGTGGTCCCTGTTCTAGACGGCTGTGAGACATGGACGGTGAAGCAGGAAGAAGCAGGAAATTTGAAATGTGGATATACAGGCGAATGCTCCGTATAGCCTAAACCACCAGAACAACAAATGCAGAAGTTTTAACTAAAATGAATACCCGTCCACAATTAACAAATATCATCAAGATAAAAAAAACAGCCTATTTAAGACATCCAATGCGACACAAGGAGTATGAACAACTACAAGTAATACTGGAAGTAAAAATTGAAGGTAAACGAGGCATGGGGAGGAAAAAAAAAGTCCTGGCTAAGAAACATAAGAGACTGGACAAACATTGATGGTAATTCCCTGATCCATCGAGCCCGACATTGAAAAGAATTTGCCATAGTGGTCGCCAACCTCAACAGAGACGGCACCTGAGAGAAGCAGGATTGTTGGGGACCTGTATTAATTAAGGTTGATATGGTCGCTAAATGAGTAAAGCGATTGACATCAAAGCTTCTAAAATGTTCAATAAATTTTAATTTTATAAAAATGTTATTTTCTAAATGTGTTGTACTAACAAATTTAAAAACAAAATTAAAAACCTTAAAGTAATTGTTCATGCCCACCATTTCCTTCAATCATCATCCAGCCTTATTCTCTTGTCCATTGCTGAACGTAGGCCTCCTCGAAATATTTCCATCTTTCCCTATTTTGCGCCTCTGCGATCCAGTTCGTGGTTATCCTTTTGAGGTCATCTGTCCATCGTGTCGGTGGTCTACCCCTGCTTCGCTTATCCGATCTCGGTCGCCACTCCAGAACTTTCTTTGTCCACCTTCCGTCCTTCATTCTAGCCACGTGTCCTGCCCATCTCCATTTCTGCTTTGTAATTCTCTCTATTATGTCCTCTACCCCCGTTTTTCTCCTTATATCCTCGTTTCTGACTCGGTCGTTAAGGGAAAGTCCTAACATGGATCTCTCCATTTTCCGTTGCGCTACTTGTAGTTTTTTAACTATTGTTTTTGTTAAGGTTAGGGTTTCAGCCCCGTATGTTATAACTGGAAGAACACACTGATTGAAGGTCTTCCTTTTCATACTTACGGGAATTTCTGATTTAAATATGTCCCTAAGCTTTCCGTACGCTGCCCATCCCAGAGATATTCGTCTGGACAGTTCGCACGTCTGGTTGTCCCTGCCGATCCGGATTTCATGGCCAAGGTAGGTGTATTTTTCTGTGATTTCGATGATTTTGTTTTCTATTTTTACAGGTTCGCTTGGTACTAGGTTGGTTAACATTTTTGTTTTGTTATAATTTATTTCCAAACCTGCTCTTTGTGTTGCCCATTGTAGATCTTTTAGCATTTCCCTGGCTTCCTGCATGTCATCTGCCATTAGAACTATGTCATCCGCAAATCTTAGATGGCTCAGTCTTTCCCCATCTATCATAATTCCCTTATTTTCCCAATTCAGAGTTTTGAAAACATGTTCCAGGACCGCAGTGAATAGTTTTGGGGATAACGTATCGCCCTGCCTGATTCCTCTTTTTATTTTTATTTCCCTTGACGATGTATGCAGGTCAATTGTTGTTGTTGCGTTTTTGTAGATATTGTATATAATGTTAGAGTATCTTCCATCTATTCTGCATTCTTTTATTGCTCGTAATATTGAAACTAATTCAACGGTGTCAAAGGCTTTGTAAAAGTCCACAAAGATTAGGGTAAGCGGTTTGTTGTATTCTACTGTTTTCTCGATGAGGGTTTTTATGCATTGCAGATGATCGTTAGTCCCGTAGCCAGAGCGGAACCCTGCTTGTTCTCTAGGTTGGTAGAAATCCAGTTTATTCTCTAGCCTGTTGGTGATTATACGGGTGTAGAGTTTGTACAGGTGGTTGAGAAGGCTAATGGGTCTATAGTTATCCAGGTCTGTCATATCGCCCTTTTTATGAATTAGGATAGTAACAGAATTGTTCCATTGGTTCGGGATGGTTTGATTTTGAAGGCATAAATTGAACAATTTTTCTATTGCCTCAATAAGGGCAGGACCTCCATTTTTTATGGATTCTATCACTATTCCATCATTGCCAGGTGCTCTATTGTTTTTCATTTTCTTCAAGGCGTGAATAATTTCTTCCTTAGAGATTTCGGGGATGTCCTCAGATCCTTGGTTTGTAATTTTTAGAGATGCGTGTTCATCTGGTTCTAGCTTTAGTTTGTTTTTGTATAAGGTTTGATAGAATTCTTCAACTATGTTTAGCATCTTTTCCCTGTTCGATTCTATTTTCCCATTTTTATCTTTCAGCTTTATGATTTCTCGTTTACCTGTCGTTAGTTTGCGTCTCAATACTTTCATACTTTTATTGTTCTCTATAGTCTGCATGATTTTTCCTTGTTTATATTTCCTGATATCATTTCTGATAGCTTTAGATATTTCTTTGTTGGCCTTATTTATTTCCTGATGATTTGAATTTTTATCTTTTAAAAGTAACCTTCTAATTTCCATTTTCGACTTTGTCGTTGTGGTAATTCGTTCTTCTTTCTCGTTACTTGGGCAGAACTTTTTTTGGGCATCGATTTCGTGGATTATTGAGTCATTCAGGATATTTAGATCATTCGTTGGTGTTCTTTTTAGTGTGTTGTCTATGTGTTCTTGGAACTTTTGTTCGTTCGTGGGTTGTCTCCAGTTTTGTGTTTTTCTTTTTGTCATCATTTTACTTCTCTCTTTCCTAGTGTTTATCTCAATATGGGCTCTAATCATTCTGTGGTCGCTTCCTATTGTAAATCTATTCAGTACTGTCACATCTTTAATAATGTACTTCTTGTCGCTTATTATGTAGTCGATCTCATTTTGTGTATTTCCTTCAATACAACTTTGCAAATATCTATTAATATCAAATAACCCCTGTCTATTATTTTTAATTATATTCGCAGCTTTTCCCATTTTTCGTCGCAATTCTGAAAGAGAATCAACCTTTTTCTTTGTAAACTAATGCCTTTTTTAGCGACCAAATTAAAAAATCCAACTGTATTTTTGCTGTGAGTACATACTATAGTATAAATCTTAATAAAACAAAATTAATGACAAATTTAATGTCCAGTAAAATCATAAAAATTAACGGTATAAACATAAAAACAGCAAAAAAGTATGTGTATTTAGGTCATGAAATCAGTATTGGCAGGGATAACCACACGAACTAGTTTCAAAGGAGAATCTCTCTGGGATCTCTCTGCTTTTGGAAAGCTACGAAACGTCCTTCAAAGTGATATGCCAATCAGTCTTAAACGTTAAACTTTTAACACATGCATATTACCGGTGATCACGTATGGAGCAGACATTTTCACACTGACAGAGCCAATCATAACAAAATTAAAGGTAGCACAAAGAAAAATGAAAAAAAGCAATAATAGTTGTAAGCCTATGGGACAGAGTCTTTAACGAGGATTTAAGACGCAGAACGGAAGTCCAAGATATAATAAAATGAATAACAAGGCTGGAATGGCGATGGGCTGGACAAGTGGCAGGAACAAAGAACGGGAGATGGTCAAAAAAATTACTAGAATGGAGACCTCAAGCTGACAAAAGAAGTGTAGGAAGTCCACCAACCCGATGGACGGATAATATAAAGCGAATAACCACAAACTGGATTGGAACCGCGCAAAACAGAGAAGATTGGACAACACTTTAGGAGGCGTATGTCCAGCAGTGGACGTCGAGGGGCTGTTGATGATGATGATGATAATGACATACTATATAGTGTAGGACAAGTGTAGTGTATGGTTTGTGAGTAAAATTACTTTTATGTTTCATTAAAATACTAATTTAATAACTAAAGGAAGGGGTATACTGACTTGTATATCTCTCTTGGTTAAGCTTACAATCAATTGTTAATACATAGGATACTAACTGGTGCGCTAGTAGTCATGGTGTACACACTGTTTTTTGGTAGTAATGAGGAAATGTATCAATTTAGGTTGGTATGGTCGCTATGTAAGTTTAGCGATCGACACCAGGGCAGCAAATTTATCCAAAATAACATCCGGTCAAAGTTACACTAGATATGGTAGTACCCTATGGTTCGTGAAATTATATCGTACTCTGTCTTCTTCTTTTTGAAATTCCGCTCCTATCGGAGATTGGAAATCATCACCACTATTCAGACCTTATCAATCGCCCGACTGAAGTGTCCCTCAAGTTGCGCAGCCAAGATATTCTTCTTCGGTCAATCGTTTTCTTGCCTTTTATTTTGCCTTGAATAATTAGCTTAAGGATATTATATCTATCTCCTCTCAGAACATGTCCTAAATATTCAAATTTTCTTCTTTTTATGGTTTTACTAATTTTTTTTGGCTTTATTCATTTGGCGTAGTACTTCCTCATTTGAAACCTTGTTAACCCATGGTATTTTCAGCATCCTTCACCACATTTCAAATGCTTCTATGTTCTTGATGTTTTCTGATTTAAGTGTCCAAGCCTCCATTCCATACAATAGAATGGAGAATTTATAGCATTTTAGCATTCTGGTTTTCAGTTCTAATGTTATATCTCGGCTGCAGAGTATTTTATTCATTTTTATGAAAGCGCTGCGAGCTACTTTAATTCGACACTTGATTTCTTTTGTGTGTTCTGCTGTTTTAGTTACCCATGTGCCAAGATATTTGTAAGAGGATACCCATTCCAGGTTGTCGTTATCAATATTTATAGATGGTCTATTGTGATTTGTGCTTTGGTTTTTTAAAGTTGCCAAGACTTTGGTTTTCTTTAGGTCCATATCTAGGTCATATTTTTTGCAGAAAATGCTTGTTAACTCAACCAGATGTTGTAGATCTTCCAGAATGCCGGCGAAGATAACGTGTCACGTGCCTATTTTTTCCCATCTACCGTTTTATTATTAAGTACGTATCTGATAGTCTGGCGTTCGTAATTAGTTTTGCATACCGTATTTGTTCGTTGTATATGGTGTTGCCTATCTAGTAGTAATAGAATTCGATTATTAATAGCTGTGACATTTTTGCTAATCGATGGGGATTAAGTGGGTGTCTTTGTTATTAGACTTCGCCTTGATTATTGGCCTCGATTGTCGTGTGTTGTCAGATATATTATGGTTGGTTTGCTTTTCTGTGTGAATGGGCTGGCAATTAACACGGACGAACGCGATTATGAACTAGGAACTTAGATTTGCAAAGGTTGGCTGACGCGTGTCCCGGGTCATTTTCTGATATCCGGTCTGGGAGCGAGGAGTGGTGATGATTCGTTTGGTGTCAGTGGTGGAAGTCGGTTGAGAGTTTTTGGAACGATTTAATATTAACAGCGGAACTTCTACGGTTTTTCTTTCATATCTGGCTGTATTTGGGCCATCTTAATTGGATTAGGAAGATAAACCATTTAATTCTTAACTTGACCATTCTGTCGTGCCTATGTGGTGGATATTTTGGTTATTGGGGTCAAGTTAAGATCACCACGTGTGGGATTTGATGAAGTGAAGCCATCGTGAAGTACCACGTGCCGTTCCATCCACATCGACGATAAATTTCAGTGTTATAAAGACTTGCCTGGTGTTTTTAGCAGAAATTATTATGATAATACTACTTGGTGTTTCGGTTCTTGGATCATCGATGTTACCGTGACGTCTCAGTGAAATTTTCAATTGGTTACATGGTATTAAATTTAATTTTATCAACTTATCAGTTATTATGTGCTTGATCTAAGTGTTTTCAATAATTTAAAAGTAACAAATTATTTTCATTAAATTTGTACCTGCTCCCAGTGACGTCTCAATAAAGTTTTCAATAGTTTAAAAGTAACAAATTATTTTTCGTTAAATTTGTACCGGCTCCAAGTTGAATCTGAATTTATATATTACTGAATATAATTTATGTGGTTATTGTGAGGGTTTTAAAATATTATTCTTGTTGCAAGTCCATTTATTCTGTATTCCTTTTTTTTGTGTTAATCTTTTGCTATCAGGAATTTTATATAAAACCAATTATTTTTGAAATTTTAAATAGTGTGAACATTTCTTTTTTTTGTTGTTTTTAATTCTCTTTTGTACCTAATTAGGTTTTTATTAATGTCTGAAAGATTGTTATAATTAATTTAAATATTATTTTAAGAAAAGTGTATTAAATTCGTTTAATCCACTTTACGAAAATAAAGAATTTATTGTAAAAAATCAGAACATCATTTTTACTTAATTAATATATTGCAGTAATTGTAAATATAGTTTTATTTATCTAGTTCACCATAATTGTTTGTTGTTTATCGTGTGGCTCTGCTGGTGCCTACAAGATCTAGGGGTTTCCGACTTGTACCGTCTAAATCGGTGGCGCGGCTCACTTTTATATTTTTTTCTTCTACCCTCTACGGCTGAGCTCGGGCATAATTTGCCAGTAGAGAGACCACTAGCGGAGTACTCTTTAGAGAACAAAAAAAAAAGACGTGGCAAACGGTATCATTTGCGTATCGCAAGTTGTTAGTTCTTTCCCCGTTTATGACAATACCACTGGTTTCCTCTGACAGCGCTTCTTTAAAGATGCACTCACTATAGTCATTGAACAAGAGAGGCGACAATACACATCCTTGTCTAAGACCTTGAGATATCTTAATCTCCTTACTACTCCTTACGTACTCTGTATATAAGACAATATAAAAATAATAAGAACCAAGAAAAAATGTAAAATAAAAAAATTGGTTAAAAACACGTAGAAAAAGAGTTTTAAAAAAATTAGGCACGTAAGAATTTTATTGCCAATGAAAATGTTTCACACTAAATTTAATACTAAGTAAGCAACGACTTCTAATTCAAACATTAGAGGATAATAAAAGTCATTATCGAATCGTAATAAGAGGTATCGCGCAGATAATCAAGCTTTATCGAAATCAGCACGAAGTAATTCCATAATTCTGTAGCGACCATAAATATCGGCTTCTTGTTGGTGCGGAAACACCACAAAACGAAAACTAGGTTAGGGAGTAAACGGTAGCTGTATATAATTTAGAGCCTTCTCTTATTCCACCCCGTTTGTCCCAGGGCCACAGGGCGAAATGTAGGGGAAAACGTAAAAAATGGACTTAATCATTAAATCAATGGGTGTCTTGTAACTTTTGTACATATTTTAACATCCTATTTCTAGACGGACCAAGGACGGTCAATTATATCCATGAAATTAAATTAAAAACTTAGCAACATGATCTTTTCATCGATAAAAATTATTATCGTCATTTACTTGTTTAAAAAGGGTAATTTTTTTGCTAACAATTCGGTTTAGATGACATTTTTCATTTAGCATTTGACAGTCTTAAAAAGTGGTCGAAAACAATTTATTATTATTCCTTTAATGAGCGGCCATAACTTGTCAAAAAAAGCACGACTGGCTATGTATGGCAGAAAAAGTATGCTGTAGAGATAAGTATTCTAAGATAAATAGCTGGAGTGACTCTGATAGATAAAGTGAGGAATAGGGTAACCGAAATCATAAGGCTAGGTATGGACTCATACATTCCTCATGGTATAAGACGGATCTTCAACCGCAAACCCTGGTTCAACCAAGAATACAACCGTGCGGTGCGTGATAAAAATCAAGCATATCGACTCTGGTGCGAAGTCCCGACAATTGCCAACCGAGAAGCCTTTGTCCACGCGAGGAACGCCTTCAAAAAAACGATCGATATTGCCAAAGAATCATACGACACGAGAATATGCAATGCCCCTCCTGGATCAAAGATCTCTGGTCTTTGGCTAAAGCCATAAATAAGAATTTCACAACTTCTTCTTTACCACCACTCGAGAGGTCCGACGGCACGACAGCCGTATCTTCCAAAGAAAAAGCAGATCTGCTGGCCGAAATGCTCAGCTCTAACTCAACCCTCGATACCAATGGAAAACAATCCCCAACGATACCTAGAATAAACGCATCAATGCCTGAGGTCACTATCCGCCATCGCACTATCAGGAAAATCCTACGAAATCTTGACTCTAATAAGGCAGTAGGACCAGATGGAATTCCGTCAATTGTCCTGAAGACCTGTACTCAAAAGCTCACCCCAGTTCTATGTAGACTCTTCAAGTTATCATACAGCAAAGGAGTATTTCCGTCCATGTGGAAAACCGCTAAAGCCTAACCGATTCCGAAAAAAGAAAAGAAGACTATTCCTGCAAATTATCGCCCTATTGCATTGCTCTCAGTCATAACCAAAGTTATGGAAAAAGCGATTAACACAGAACTTATCAAATATCTGGAGAAATTTGAGATAATCCATGACAGACAATATGGATTTCGAAAACTTCGGTCTACTGAAGATTTGCTGGCTTATGTCACTCAGCTCTGGACAAACACTATTAAAAAGTTTGGTAAATCCCGTGCAATAGCCTTGGATATATCTAAAGCCTTTGACCGCGTTTGGCACCAGGCATTGTTAAGTAAATTATCTGCTTACGGACTCCCAACCAAACTGCGCCAGAAAGTTTTTTACTCCTGATCAACTGTTGACGACGTACAAGGCTCAAATCCAACCTCTACTGGAGTATTGCTCGCACATTTGGGGTTCAGCACCAAGGCATTCTCTTCGTCTTCTAGATTCCATTCAGAAAAGAGCCATTTGCTTGATAAACAGCTCAAATCTCACAGATACCCTTCACCTTCTAGAACATAGAAGAAGAGTTGCAGACCAGTCATTGCTCTACAGATATTTTCATGGCAGATGCTCCAGAGAAATAAAAACTCTTGTACCACCATTGGCCACATTCGGCCGAAGAACTCGGCACGCTGATCAGTCTCACCCATTTACTCTCAAAATTGACACTACAAGGACCAATCTTCATCAAGAATCCTTCTTTTACAGTGCTGCTACGGAATGGAATAAGCTTCCAAAATCAGTTTTTCCAGAGAACTATGACCTGCAACTTTTCAAAAAGCGTGTCCACAATCATTTCCTTTCCATAATCACTTCCCCTTCTAATAGTCACAGTGCGGGCCGTCCGCGTCCCACACGATAGGTCAACCTGTTTTGCGACTATTTTCATGAAAAAAAAAAAAAAAAAAAAAAAAAAAAAAAAAAAAATAGGGTAATGAGAAAACACTACGGTGTAAAAAGCGATACAGAAACAAAGATAAATAAAGAAATGTTCAGATAATTCGGACATGTAAAGAGGATGAATGAGAGAAGATTAACGAAACAGATTTATAACATGAGTGTGAATGGGCAAGTCGGTAGATTTCGACCTAGGCAAACGTATCTTGATCAGATCAAAATTGTTATGGAAAAAGTCAAGGTCAACTCCTTTTTTGGAATAATACAGGTACAGACGATCGCTGATTGCTATCACAGAGGGACACAATAGACATTGTTTGAGTACCGTTGCCATCATTTCGAAGGAAACACCCATGGTATTATTATTCTTAAGGCCAGGTCAACACTACCAATCGTAGAAAGTAAAAGAAAAGTGGTATCTGCTTATGCCATCGGTAAGACAACATGAAAAACATTTTTGATTGGTTTAACTATCATTTATTAACAATTAATCATAAAAAAAACAAAAATTCTGCCTGTTGGTAGCTATAAGAATGGGATGCCTGATTATCGTGATTTATAATTTATATACAGCCTAAAAATTAAACTAACTGAAAATATAAAATATCTTGGTGTTACGTTAGATTTTCATTCAAGATGGGAATATCATATAAATACGTTACCAAAACCTTAAGATCCCTTCTCGGGCGGATTAAATATTTGTTAAAACTTCTAGATGCAGATCATTTAAAAAGCTCTACTATTAATTGGTGAAGTCTAGATTATCCTATGGTAATTTAGCTTGCGGCGAAACTGTAGATCTATATTTGGAGAAGCTACAAATATTTTTCTAAAATAATATAAGAAAAGGAAAGATCGTACTCTTTGAACCAGCTTTTTCGTGACGCATTTGTATTGGATCTTCGCCAGACATTTTTTTTTAAAAACTCTTTCTTTCTTATTTAAATACAAACACAACTTTAATATAATTTCTTAGTCATATACAACAAGAGCTATGAAAAAAATAGTCTTCAAGTTGCGAACGTTTGAAAAACAAACGGACAAAAAAAGTTTAAATATTTAGCTCCTCGTTTCTACAACTTTTTACCAGATCCCATAAAAAAATCATGGACTTTAAACCATTTTAAAAAAGCAATAAATTTTTTCTTGTTATCCAATAATAGACAAATAATTTCTTACTTTTTTCAATTTGCTAATTAATCCGTTAAAATGTGCATTACAATTTGTTGAATTTTTATATTTATTATTTTTTTTAATTGTGTATTTTGTTTGATTTAATTGTATTTATGCAAAAATAAAATTTAATTATTGTTAGATTATGTTAAATTATAGATATGAAAGCGTTGAACAGTATGAAATTGGGTAAAGCTGCTGGGTACGACAGGATAACAGTTGAAATGCTGAAGGCTGGACAAAGCGTGGTAACCAGTTTGTTGAACCGCCTTTTTAACCTTTGTTGGAGGAGTGGTAGCGTACCAAAAGACTGGTGCAAGGCCGTTATCGTGCCGCTTCTCCTCGCTCCTCCCCGGTCAGCGACGCACCACCGATACGTATTATCAGGTCTGTTAGTGAAGACTTTGAACTTAAAATAACCCCATGAAAAAGTTTAATGGGGTAAGATCAGGCGATCTAGTGGGCCATTTTACTGAACCTCTTTATTCAATTTATCGATCTGGTAATGTTCTGTTTAAAAACTGGCGCACAGCTATAACGAAATTTGGCGATTCACTATCCTGTTGAAACCATATTTTAAGGTCTGACGTGTTGGCGATTTGGATATCAGAGAAAAGCTGGGTCCGAACAGAAAATAATGTATTTTGCAGTAAATAAAATGAAATTTTTCTGTTAAATTTGTATCAAAGAAATATGAACCAATATTTGTATTTCTTACAATACCAGCTCATACGTTGATTTTTGGTGGTATTTGCTTATGGGATTCTTTTATCCAATTTGGGTTTTCATCGGACCAGTTTCTGGTGTTTTTTCGGTTAACATGCCCGTTAAAATAAAATGTTAACTCATTCAAAAATAAAACGTCATCAATGAAATTATTATCGTTTTGATTCATCATGTACTCGCAGAATTCAGTCCTGCAATAACAGTCGTTTTCAGCCAACTCATGGATGAGATTTACTTTATGAGGATCGTATTTTGCCCTTTTAAAAATATGTGATACTAAAGACTTTCAAGTATACATATCACTAGATAATCCCCGACAAAATTATATCTTGTTGAATATTTGCATTAAGTGTAGGTTAACCTTGCTTTCGTACATCCCTAACGTGTCCTTATTCTTTGTATTTTTTTTTATTTTGCTTACCGTAGATTAAGAGATTTAATTATGACATGGTTGCATTTCATGAAATAATTTGCATATCTCTTGTTGTGTCAACAGCCAACACCAATCATCATAAAAATTTTAATTCTCTCACTTCCAGTCAAATGCATTTTAACAACACAGTTTGTTTAATACGATATAAATAATTAGATTAACAATACTTAATTGTACTTGGATATTTATGACAGTTATTAAAGTTAAATTAAAAAAACTAAATAAAATTAAATAAACTAAATACTTTAAAACTTTTTCCATTTAGTCAAGCGGCTAGGATAACTTATAAAAATTTGGATAGATACAATGTTAAAATAACAAACAATGTTTGTGATTTTGTTTACCCTGTCCCAATTTAAATCAACACGTAATACATTTTTAAAATCAGCTCAGCAAGGACAATCCGAAAATTGAAAAAAAAGGGGGTGTTTTACATAAAAAAACTTGTGCTGACGCCATTACTCAAAGCCTGTTTACCCTGTTTGATAAATTATGTTTTTAAAAAAAAAGGAAGTTAAAATTAAAAATCGACATGTTTTTGGATTTTTTATGTTACCTACAGCTCATAATAAATTTATGGGTTACTTTATGGACGCACTGTATATTTTATTAATAAAATATAAATTAAACAGGTATGTTTTATTAATAATTTTAAAAAAACATCAACCCGATACATAAAAAGCACCATATATTTTTATATACCATTTATCTTTTTTTTAACTTCCCAGTGGAAAGTTATAGTTATGGGTCCGATTTTTTAAATCTCAAATTTTGACATATCTCCACATTTCAAGGTCGCTTAAATACAATAGTTTTTAAGTGTACATCGCGCGTGCGCGCGCTCTGTGTGTGTGTGTGTGTGTTTGTGTGTGTGTGTGTGTTACGAAAACAAAAAACGATATCGACGTATGACCAATTGCATTCGACGCCTAATTAGGCAATTTAGAACTGATTAGATTTTCAGCAAAATCGGTCAAGCTGGTTTTTATGGAGAATCAAAGAGCTGAATAGAATAATTGATTATATCGAGAACAAAAAATGATATCGATGTGGAGGAAGTGATATGCTCCCTTTAACCCTAGGAAAACGCCCAGCTCAAGTTGGTTCAGAAGGAAGACATACCGAAACCCCACATCTGTGTGGCTTTCATCCCATACGATGAGGGACTACTCAGACTGACAGGAGAACAGGTAACCAACCGTCTGCGGAAGATGAACCGTACCCTGCATACCCAGGAGTGGACTATTCTACACAGGGAAAATGCAGAACCTGGCCAAATGTGGACGTTTTTTAATGGATAAGGTATCCATTAAAGATTTGGGGCGGCTTAATTTCCGCCTATACTTTGGCTTTGGACAGGTGCAATTCCGGTCCAAGGAAGCCAAGAAAGATCCAACATCGGTGGAAATTCCGGAGTCTTCGGGGTTAACCGTTAGAACCAAAGAGGTAGGTAAATCTACCTCGGCGGCGACAGCGGGACTGAAGAGGCTGGCCAAAAAAGCAAAAAAGTCGGAAAAGGGAAAAAAACCTTCATGGTAAAGCGCCTACACCAGGAAACAATGCGGGGAAGGAGAGTAAACCTCCCCACACTACTTTTAAGTAAAAATGGCTAACCACATCCAATTTCTCCAGGCGAACATCCAACATGCTAGAGCGGCTTCATATGTCCTCAGCAGGAGGTTCGCCAAGGAGCAACTCGATGTGGCACTAATCCAGGAACCCTGGACTTCCAATACAGACAGAATAAGCGCCTAGTAAACTGCTCCGGTAAGTTGATAGCGTGTACTCTAGGTGGTAAGCCAAGAGCATGCATACTTATCAGGAAAAACATTAACTATTTTATGTTAACAGAGTTTTGCACCCCTGATGTGGTTGCAGCACAGCTTTCGATCTCAGGAGGAGACAGTAGTGTAGATGTAGTCGTCTGCTCTGCTTACTTTCCTGGAGACCGAAAAGAACACCCTCCTCCAGCAGCAGTGCGAGATCTAGTCGCCTTCTGCAAGAGGAACAACAGGCAACTGATCATTGGATGCGACGCAAATTCCCACCATCTGGATTGGGGCAGCAGCGACATAAATGAAAGAGGTGAGTACTTATATAATTATATAATAGGGGAAGGGTTAGCAGTGAACAACGTAGGCTCGGAACCAACCTTCGTGAACAGAATTCGCGGAGAAGTTCTAGACATAACTATTAGTACACAGTTTATGAGTACCAAAATAGTTAACTGGCAGGTATATACCGAGCCCTCATACTCAGATCATAGACACATACGAATTGACATGAGAATAGGAAAACGTCCAATAGTGCAAAAAAAAATCGTTCGAAGTATATATGGGCAGTAAAGGACCAAAACTCAGAACAGTACCGGATTAGAACAACAGGGAACTGGAAAACATATACCGTCAACCAGATAGCGTCAACATGGTTAAAATTGAAAGACAAAGATGGGCTAAACACATTAAAAGACAAAATAACGAACGAGTGGTGAAACTAGTATGGCAACAGAATCTACACGGCAGAAGACCACTTGGAAGAACCTAATTGCGCTGGAGGGATAACCTATCGGCAGATTTAGGAACCCTAAATAACGCCAATGCTCAACAGCTTATGATCGACAGAAACCAATGGAGGCAAATCGTAAAGTTATTTAAGACCCACCCGGAGTTGTAAAAACGATGATGGATGTCGTGACTAGCGCTTTTCGTGTAGTCCTTCATGTAGACTTAATAAGAGTTGGAATTGTAGATTTGTCTCTTTAAAGGGTACACATGAGTTTGTCACGACCTACCCTATGCCGATGAGGGGCAACACCCCGAAACCGGTCACTAGGTGGGCACTTCGAATGGATGAATTTAATAATTCTTTCTTTTACTTTACAAGCATCTTCATATCACCCAATAGTGCAGCTTTAGTATATCTGATAGCTTAATTTAAATAATTGCAAAATCGATAGTTTGAAAGAGGAGTAATAAATTTTCTTGGACTCGGACGCATCTGCCGATGGAGTGGAAAAGAGATAGATGCGTCACAAGCTGAACGCTTAGGCCGATCGTGCCTCTCTATCGCTTATTCCGCGCTCTTGCTTGCACGCTTGGCTCAGGCTAAACGTGACAATGAGTCATGATTTTTCGTACGTGCAGCCGGCGTTCATCGATTTATAAGACATTATCACGTCGAAAAATCAAGCCGTTTACAAATCTTATCAATACTGTCAATCAAAATGTTTTTCAGACATTTTATATGTTGTATCGAGTAAATCAAAGATACCTATAATAGATTAAAACAAAATAAAATGTTTAACAAATATTTTTGCATAATAACAACTTTTTTTTATATTTTATTGTTACGATAAAATTGTAACAGCATAATACATATCCATGTATTATATGTACCTCTATAAAACATTTACTTTTTTTTAAAAAAAAATTTCAAAATAACTACCTACGTGAAATAATTTAAAATAACTTAAAAAAAATTTATATTGATTACCTATATTATTATTGCAATAAAATTAGAGATCCATTTAGGGAAAGTCCGGACCAATTATGAACTTTATTCATTCTATAACACCAGCTTTGTTCCGATCCCTTTTATTTCTCTTGCTCCACACTATCAGCTAAAACTGGTTACGAAATTATGCATTAGACTGTCTATGTATTAATTTATGGTTAGGAGTTTCCGAAGAAATATAGTTCGTGCACCAAGTCTCGATTAATGCGGGTCGTGATGCGGCCTCCCAAACAGACTGTTCACACGCTAACGTGACGTCGTCGCCATGAACTAAAGTTTAATAGATTTGAAATTATCATTAAACTTTTTGTTTATTACATAAAAATAATATCAGTGGTCTGGGTGCGACCCGAGAGGTCCACACGACTTTCTAGTGGAAATAATGAAAAAATACCATATGGTTGGTTATAATTATTATAAAAAACGATTTTAAATTGTCTTTAACAAACTATAATAGTCATTAGGAATATTCTGTTTATGTTAACCGTATTCTTTCAAACTTTTTTTTATCATTTCACGAGCAGCATTTTAATTGATCAGAATAATTAAAAAAAATTTTTTATTGTCATGATCAATAATCATTTGTTGGTAACAATATTGAATTGTTATAAACAATGCTTGATTATTACTAATAATAATTTTTCACTGTTATACCGTCTTCAATGCTATTCTCTCAATACCGACACGAAATATGGAAAGTATAACGGTGACATTGAGGGTATTGGCAGGAAAACAAATGAATGGAGCACTGTATAGCTTTATGAACAGCCAGAAAGTGTCAAAAAGGCACGTCTGGCTATGCATAGAGGTGCGTTGGTTCCTACACTTATGTATAGTAGTAAATGTTAGGTTTGGCAGAAAAATAATAAAAACAGGATTAATGCTGCGGAGATGAGTAGTCTGAGAAGTAAAGCCGGAGTGACTAGCTTGGATAAAGTAAAGAATACTAAGATAAGAAAACGCTGTGGTGTAAAAAAAGATGTGGTTACAAAGATAGATAAAGGAATTCTTAGATGGTTTGGACGCGTAGAAAGGATGGATGAAGGAAGATTGACGAAACAAATTTATAAGGCGACTGTATATGCTTCTTAAATGTTTTAACAGTAAATGTTTAAAGCATGCTTCGTTATTTTGTAGGCAATAATATAACCAATTTTTAAATTTTTTTTCGAACTTTTTGCTAAGTAATTCGTTTGCATTCTTTAGTTATTCAAAGCTTTAGTTCTTTATTATATTCAAAAGGAGTTTCGTAAAATAATGTTTTTAAGTAGCCCTACAAAAAAAAGTCAAGTGGTGATATTGCCAATCATTTTATAAAACTCCTTCTGCCAATTCAATATCTTGGAAATCGTTCGTCTAGCCATTGTCTTACAGATAGTGCGTAATGTGGTATAGCTCTGTCCTGTTGAAGGTATATATTTTGTTTAGCATGCATCATATTTTCTTGTTTATCAAGTTGTCTTTCTAGGGACTGAGTAGTAAGTAGATCAATTTTATTTTCTAATAATTACAATAATAACTACAATTCTCCTGTTAGGTTTAGGTCAATAAAAAATTGTCCTATTATGTCATTTTCTAGAATACCAGCCCATACATGGATCGTTGCTGAAAAATGAGCACCAAAACATCATCGGCGGTGTGGCACTGCATGCAGGCCCTTACTGAGTTAACGACTGCAAATAAGGTGACTCTTATATGGGCTCCTGGGCACACAGGGAAAGATGGCAACGAGGTAGCCGATGAACTGGCGAGAAATGGGACTCCGGTGGAACCAAAAAGCCAGTTAGTCGGATTGCAAATTGCCGAAGCAAAACATAAATTAAAACTAATCCTTGATCAAGAACATATCGCTCAGTAGGCTACGCAGCACGCTTGGCCTGCTCACCTGCCACGTCGCACTTAGGGCGCGCATCACAGCTGAAAAAAACTGCCAACTATGCGGCGAAGAGAAAGAGAGCATCATACATATTTTGTGTTATTGCCCGATGCTAACAGTATACTGGTATCAAACCTGGGGCAGCATAATAATGGATCCAAGTGATCTAAATGAGACAGGGCTAACAGTAATCCTGCGGTTTGCCAAAACCAGCGGACTGGAATTCTGATGCACTGAAGACACAGCGATAGTGACAAAGGATCAAAAGATCTAGGTGTCATAGGTGCCTATACCAATGGCCCAACACTGCAAGATTGTAATTTAATGTAATGTAATTTAAAAAAAATAGATCTGATTACAAAAATAATTAATAAAGTAATATTTTTATTTACGCTATACATAATTTTTTTTAAAAATGTTTATTTTCCAATATAAAAAAACTATTAATTTGTTTTCGTTAAAGTGGGTAAACAAACTCATATTTAAAACTAAAGTGTTCATAAACAATGAGATTTTGCACACTACTTATCACATTGGATTCCTTTTACTCGCGTAATTAAGTTTTGTAATATACGTCTAGGAAACCGTAGTAGTCATGATTTATGGGGCTTTTGTTTACTCGGTAATTTACATAATATATCTTTTTTATTAGTTTTCCATTTACGTCCGTACTAAAGTGTGTTTCATTTTACTCTGCTTTAGTATTTTCACTCGTAATGTGTTTTTTACTAGGGTCCTGACTGTAAATTATAGTTGAAAACATTATCTTCCAAAAACAGCTATTTTGGAAATTTTACTGTTACCCTTTTTGACTGTTCAGAAGTTTTTCGTCGTTAAAAAAAAGTAAAAAACCCTTTTAACAGAAACAATTATTTGATGCATTAATAAATTATGTTGTTAAAATCGTATAATTATTGTTTTGCAGTAATCAATAAAAAAATTTATCATTCATTCGGGATAAGTTGTATCTTAGAGCACGCTGTTGCGATTGAAAAATAGAGCTGTTTGACGATTGAAGTGCGACACAAATTTACTGAGGAATTTAAACATGATTTTTATGTAATATATCTCCATGGCATACCATTTTTTTTAACTGGGATCATTACCCATATGCGCGCCAAAATTTTTAATTGCATGTCAAAAAATGCGCACTAACTACCTTTTAAAACCCATTAAATTTTATTTGCATATCTCGACCGATTTCAGAACAATAAATAAATCGTTAGTTTTTAAGAAAAACTTTAACATCCCGTATCTCTGAAACGAAGTATTTGCGGACATACGTATATATAGACAACTGTCATTATTTTTTCATAAAAAATCACCCTCTTAAGTTTGTCGCACTTATTTTTTAACACCCTATATATTATATACATATATACCATAATTATTACCAACGACGAATTACCGTTTTGAACAAAGCCAAGAATTTTATACTATTTAAAAATTCACTTAATAACTTAATGTTCGTTTATTAAACCAGTAAAAATGAAACATATATGCCAGGACCGGCTTTTACAGCTAAACAATTTAATCCAATAACCAGAGTTGACCTGATGATTTTGATCAAGCCAAAAATGTCCGTTACACGTAGCAAGAGAAAGAAAAAGTTCTTTTTCTACCCCTTAGGAAAGGAGGCGTAACTATATGTATGTACGAGTATGTTTGTTCCTAAGTAAAGATTAGATGAAATAAAACATCCAAAATGTATGCAATATTTTGTTATGATTAAATAAATTTTCCCTACGAGGGGGTATTAATATATGATAAACTTAATTGAATTTATTTTTTATTTATTATCCTATTAACTATCAGTTTTTTCTGTTAAAAAAAAGGATAATTTTTTTAAAAACTTATTTCAAATATAAATATTTCAAAAATAAATAAATGTTACCCTGTTTATCTTAGAAGTTATTCTTGAAAACAATTGGGTTTAAACCACCATATTCCGTAAAAAATTTAACATAAAGCACTCAAATAGCTCCACGTTAATAATAAGTGATTCTATACATAAATTATATGGTTACAACTGCATTTATTTTAATCAAATAAATCATGTTATATTGAAATCTAATAATTACCTTTTAAATGGAATTTTTACAATTTACCATTCACTAAATTTGCAACTGAACCAAGGTCTCGTATAAAACTAATTGTATTAAAATCTAAAGGACCTGTTCAAAACTATTTGAATAAATGTTTTATCTATTTTTTAAATTCTGTATTTTATAGTTCAATTATTCGTTTGCATTAAGTTATTGTATCTACGAGATATAATTTGGTAGTTGAAATACTTTTAAAGTGCTTTCAATATCAATAACTATGACTTAGAATTATTCAATTATTTTAAAAAATCCACTGAAATTTCAGCCTGTTAGAATTTGTCTCGAGTAACATATTTAAATATTATCATATTCTGTTTGATTTGGTTTTAACGATTTGGATCATGAGTCATCATCATCATCATCATCACTCAGCTATAGTAGTCCACTGCTGAACATAAGCCTCTCGTTTATTTTGCCACTCTGCTCTATCTTGAGCCATTTGTATCCAATTACCACAGATTCTTTTGATGTCATCGGTCCATCGTGTGGGGGGGCGCCCTCTACTACGATAAGCTTCGTGCCTCGGACGCCACTCCAATAGTTTTTTAGACCATCTTCCGTCAGTTCTTCTAGCTACGTGGCCAGCCCAGTTCCACTTTAAAGTTGTTATTTTTTCGATTACATCTATAACACCTGTTCTTCGGCGAATAATCTCATTTGGTATTCGGTCTCTGAGTGAGATACCCAGAATAGCCCTCTCCATCGCCCGTTGGGTGACATGCAGTTTCTTTGCTGACTTTTTTGTAAGCGTCAATGTTTCGGCTCCGTATGTCATCACTGGTAATATGCACTGATTGTATACTTTTCGTTTTAGACTGATGGGAATATCCGACTTGAAAACATACTTTAATCTTCCAAAGGATGCCCACCCCAAGCCTACTCTCCGGAGAAGTTCGCACGTCTGGTTGTCCCGTCCTATTCGGATCTCATGACCCAAATATTTGTAGGCGGTGACCTGTTCAATAGATTTGCTTCCAATAGTTATGTTTTTACTGGGGACTAGGTTTGTCATGACTTGCGTCTTTGCAAAGTTAATTCTTAGGCCAACTTTCCTTGAAGCATTGTATAATTTTTCCAACATCATGGACGCTTGATCTATACGGTCAGTGATAAGGACGATATCGTCTGCAAATCTTAAGTTATTTAATCTTTCACCGTCTATATTTAGGCCCATTTCCCCCCAGTCGATTTTCTTACAGACATATTCGAGCAGTGTGGTGAACAGCTTTGGAGAGAGGGTATCTCCTTGACGTACACCTTGTTCTATTCGGAATGTTCTTGTGTTTTTATGTAATCTTACACACGCCGTTGCTTTCTCGTATATACCCTTAATCAGTGCAATGTACCTGTAATCAATTCTGCATTCTGTTAATGATTTGAGCATATGTTGTTGGCTGATTGAGTCAAAAGCTTTTTCATAGTCTACGAAAACAAGGATCATGAGTACTTGATTTAAAAAAAAGTTATTGGTTAGTCTCCAAGACTAACTTAAATTCTGTTAACATTTTAGGATAACTTAAAGAAATATATTAGATGAAAATAATATCATTTTATTTTAATTTTGAAAAAAAAATTAAAATTATTTAAGATAGTGTCATGTATTTCCATAGTTGTTATCAAATTCATGAAATGACCCTGTAGATATACGTCATGTCAGTTAGATTGATATATAAAAAATAATTCAATGTCAATCAACAATCATGAATTTTTACAATATAATAATTTTTTTGAGATATGATCGTTACTGAGCTACCCGTATCACATTCAAATTCGAAGGTTTTTCCGTGGTAGCTAGTCTAATGTACCGCCTTTTTAACCTTTGTTGGAAGAGTGGTAGCGTACAGGTCGACTGATGCAAGGCCGTTATCGTGCCGCTTTACAAGGGAAAAGGTTCGCAGCAGGATTGTAAGAACTATCGAGGTATTAGTTTACTCAGCATAGTCGGCAAACTGTATGGGAATGGCAAGCAGAATTTAGAAGAGGAAGGAGATCAAGTCTTTTTATTACGAGGTACAGCCGAAAAATTCTTGGTTAAACGTAAGAAGGTCTGTTATAGTCGACGTTGTCTATGTATGGGGTGAGTGGTAGTTTAAAAGGAGCACTGAAATCACTTTACGAGTATTCCACTGCTTGTGTCAGGATAAACGGAGCTTGCACGGACTGGTTTAATATCGAAAAAGGTGTGAGACAGGGATGTGTAGCCTCGCCATGGCTGTTTAGCTTATACATAGACGATTGTTTAAAAGATTTAAAAGAGAGTGCGTATGGATTGAAAATGAATGATTTAATCGTCAAATGCCTTCTTTACGCCGATAATACAGTCATATTAGCTTCATCTGAAGAGAAGTGGCAAGCGATGGTTAGTGTTATGCATGATGCCCTGAAAATCGAAGGGTTGAAAATAAATGTAAGCAGAACGAAAGTAATGGTTTTTAAAAGAGAAGAAAGCATGACAAACTGTGAGTTTTGATTAAGGGTTTAAGGTTTACGAGAGATGGAAAGTATGACAGTGACATTGAGCGAAGGGTGTTGGCAAAAAAACAAATTAATGGGGCACTGCATAGCTCTATGAACACCCAAAAAGAGTCAAAAAAGGCACGTCTGGCTTTGCATAGAGGAGTGTTGGTTCCTACACTTATATTTTGTTGCGAATAATGGGTGTCACGTGCCTATTTTTTCTATAGTTTCGTATTCATGGTTGCATACAGTACTCTAGGGATAAGATTCGATAGTTGGTTCGCAATTACTGGATATTCACACGGACGAGGCACAGATTTGAGAAGATTGTGGGTTGACGTTTATTCCGCGCCATTTTTCTTGATTTCCGGGATAGGAGCGGCAGTCGTGTTTTAAGAGTCTTGGAGGCCAGGTGTCGGTAAAAGTTGTTGGGGACGGTGTGTTATTAGCACGTGTGCAGAACCTCTATGGGATTTCTTTCATATCTGGCTGTATTTGGGCCATCTTAATTGGATTTTGAAGAAAAACCATTTGATTTTTAACTTGACCATTTTGTCTTGCCTTTGTTGTGGAGATTTCTTTTGGATTTCTGGCGTCAAGTTAAAATAACCGTTATCGGGATCTATTTGAGGGAAGCCATTGTTAACCAGTGCCACCCTCATAATCTAACGTGCCACAGGAGTACATGTGAATTCGCATACCCAAAGGTTATCAGTGATTTATTTTTAAATATATAACGCTGTGTCTCATTTCGACACCACCAGTAAGTTCTGTTTCAGTTTATAAATATAGTACTTTGTGAAGTCGTATACCCAAAGGTAATAAGTGATTTATTTTTAAATATATAACGCAGTGACTCATTCTGACACCACGATTACTTTCTGTCTAGTTTATTAGTATAGTACATTATTGGAAACTATTTATTGCATTAGATAATATGCCAAAACTAAACTTGGATTAAAATAAACTTCTCAATAATTCTTTATGTCCAAGTAAAAACATATTTTCTTCCTACCTATTTGTAAATATCCTACAATCTTGATATTTTAAAGGACAACCATTGTAAAGATATTTTTAAATGAACTTGATTGTTTTGGCAGTAAAAATCTTTTTGTAAACGGTTAACTAGTGAATTTTCTTTGCCTTTATGTAAATGTTTGAATTAGTGTTACTAATGAGTTAACTTATATATATATATATGTTTTACCTGTTGTTCTTTGCCTTTATGTAAATGTTTGAATTAGTGTTATTAATGAGTTAATTTATATATGTCTTACTTTTTGTTGTAACTTGGTAAAGTCTGTTACTCTTACTGCTGTTCTGGTCATTTTATAAAGTTGTAAATTTTACATTTTTGGTTTGTTTTAGCAAGGAAATTTTACCATTGCTGTTAACTTTGACTATATTTGTTATGATGTTGCTATTGAACTGTGTACCCTAATTATCTATTGTGTGAGTAAAGTATCCAACATATTTTTGCTATAATTTTATTTATTTGGTTCACCATAATCATAGTTGTTTATATTGTGTCTCTGCTAGTGCCTATAAGACCTAGTGGTTTCCGGCTTATACCGTTTAAGTCGGTGGTGTAGCTCACTTTATATTTTTTTTCTTCTACCCTCTACGGCTGAGCTCGGGCATAATTTGCCAGTAGAGAAACCGCTAGCAGAGTACTCGTTAGAGAACGGAAAAAAGACGTGGCATGGGTTTGGCAGAAGAAGCATAAAAATAGGATTAATGCTGTACATTACAAGTGTACTGTACAAGTGTAGATATTTTTTGGTGGATCAAGATCAACAAAAAAATATCTACCCTTACTGGTAGACCATTTTACAAGATATATGATAGAATAAATTTTTTATTTTTTTTTAAATACGAGAAACTGGTATGAAAAATAGGACAAGACAAATTCAACCTTGTAGTTTTTTATTTCAGCCTTTTAGACGATTGTGACAGAAATTTTCGAGTGAAAAATTTTAAGTTGGTATTTGTCCCCCGTTCTAACTGCTGTCATCCGTATCGGTTTTAAAATTCGACCATCGTTCCAGCATACCTTATAACTTGTTACGTCTTCATTCTCGGGGGAGGTCGGAAACTTTTCTGCGAAAAAGTTTTTATGAAAATTGACAATAAAAAAGTTTTTCTGCTTGTTATTTCACTCCGGGGTTACACTATATCATTTCATGGAATTCAGAACTCAAATTAAACTGACCCGAGAAAAACGACCTGTGAAAGTTCGTTCTGGAAGACATTTTATTTTTCAGGGTAAAAATTATGGTGCAAAAAATGATTAAATGTTATGATTTTTTTAAAAATAGTAAAACTTGGGTTGGTGATTTATTAATACCAATTTAATTTCATCTTATACTGTAGTAAGGCTTTAACTTTTATTTTAAAGAACAATTAGGTTTTGTTTTCATTTTTGTTGTAGTTGTTTTAATTTTACTACTAAAATTATTTCTAATACATACAGCTAAGTAATTAGAAATGACATTTGATGCCAAGTTAAAGTGAAAGGAGTAATTGAAGAGAAAAAATTGTGCGGTTGGGGAGCCTCCGTAAGGAACGAAGTTCGTTACGTTCTTTCATTAACTGAAATCTGTATGTTTTAATTTTTATTATACAGTGTGGAACAGCCAAATGGAATAAATTCGATAACGAATAAATGAGAGCGTGTTGGGAAAAACGCTTGGAAACGTCGATTTGTATTTTTAGATGCGCATTTTTTTCAAAAAAATAATTATATAGGGTGTGTCATGTGACAGTGGCCGATACCAACTTTCTTATTTTAAAACAACTCTCTGTATATTATATATTTTTTGGATTTTCAGAAAATTCTAGACATAATTTATGTACAATGTCCCATACCTATCTTCAACTGTTTCGGAAATATTAAGTGTTTTCAGATGTGTTACAAAAATTAACATTAAAAAAAGAAAATTATTTTATTTTACAAATTCGCCACAGTACACTCAATACTTATTTGCCATTTAGCTCTTAATATTGAGAAAATAAGCAAAAACCATTAATGCGTTCCTTTTTACTAAAATGAAATAAAAAAAATAAAAAAACAGTTTTGTTTATTTTGAGGTCATGGAAGACGATTTCGACAGGAGAACGTATTTTTGTGAACAAATGATGGAAATGTTAGATAACAATGTGATCCAATTAGATAATGTTTTGTTTTCTGATGAGAGCACATTTACACTTCACGGTCATGTTAATCGTCAAAATTGCCGCTATTGGTCTAATGAGAATCCTCACTGGATTAAAGGAGACAGACGCAATATCCTGAAAAAGTTAATGTTTGGGCAGGAATTGTTGGAAATCATATCGTAGGTCCCTTTTTCATTGATGGCAACTTGAATGGAGATAAATATTTAGAACTGCTCCAAAATAATGTCGTGCCAACTTTGACAAAATTATATCCTGATCCAGCAAAGCTACAAGTTCCTGCCAATATAATATGGTTTCAGCAAGATGGAGCACCGCTCCATTACCAAATCAATATCCGGCAGTACCTGAACCAAAATTTTCCAAATCGGTGGGTAGGGAGGCGCGGATCGATAGAATGGCCAGCACGATCTCCTGATCTGACGCCATTAGACTTCTTTTTGTGCGGATATGTCAAAAGTATTGTATACAAAACTAAACCACTCAACTTACAAGACTTAAAAGGACGAATCACGCTTGCGATTAGATCAGTCACGCCTGAGATGTTGGGTAACGTTAGAAGACATTTCTATACCAGATTAGCATGTTGCCAAGACGTTCGCGCGAACATTTTAAACATCTCTTAAATTGAAATTAATGTTTTTTTTACATTATTTGTGAAATAAAATAATTTTCTTTTTTTAATGTTAATTTTTGTAATACATCTGAAAACACTTAATATTTCCGAAACAGTTGAAGATAGGTATGGGACATTGCACATGAATGATGTCTAGAATTTAAAAAATAAATAATATACAGGGGGTTGTATTTAAAATAAGAAAGTTGGTATTGGCCACTCTCGCATGACACATCTTATATAATTATTTTTTTTTGAAAAAAATGTGCATATAAAAATACAAATCGACGTGTCCAAGCGTTTTTCCCAACACGCTCTTATTTATTCGTTATCGAATTTATTTCATTTGGCTGTTACACACTGTATACTTAGTTTTAAGGCAAATAATCTAAAGTAACGAATTACATTGGAAAGTTTAATTCAATATTGCTATTTGTGGAAGTGTAACAGATGTGTGTATTTTTAATATTCATAAAATTCGTCGATTAGAATTTGCAAAAATTCATGTTCAGTGGAATATCGAGCAAGGGAAAAATATTTTATTTACGAATGAGACCAGAATTAAACTATGGAAGCCAGATGGACAAAACCACGGCTACAAAAGGGTTATAGAACGGTACGCCAGCTGCAATCTTATGGAGAGTGTAATTTTTGGAGGTGGCGATTTAATTTTTAAGGAAGTATAAGTTGGGAAGGACGTAACGAACTTGTCGAAGTGATTGGACGTATGACTAGTGACTTATATGTTAAAAATATCCTACACGAGCATGCCATATTTGGCCATATTGGACACAAAAAATGTGTACCAATGCACGATAACGCTCGTCCACATGCAGCTAACATAGTGATGAATTTCCTAAATGAAGTCTAGATTAAAACATTAGATTAATCACCATATAGTCCAGTCTTAAACCGATCGAACACATGTGGAATCATTTGAAATGTCTCATACGACAAAGAAATCCGATTCTCAGTACAGAAGAAAAGCTTCGAGTTGTTGCGCATAAGGAATGGAATGCAATTCTTCAATAATTCGTTCAATCTCTACTTTTTAGTAATGCAAGCGTCATAAAAACTTGGGGAAAAAATACTCGTTACCAACTATGCCCTTATTTTAATAAAAAGTATAGTAGTTGTATCTCCAATAACATTAAAGTTTAAAGTACATATCCTTAATTAACTTAATTTTGTTACTATTTGGTAATAATTTTTTTTTGCGATTCTCTACAGAGAAAAAATAAATTTGTTTACTTTAAATTAAAAAAATAACGTGTAATAAATCAGGATTACCACGGCAATGACCCACACAACCCTCGACAACTTGCAGCAGGTAGAACAATTAAGTCAGCGACCTATCTACTATCGACGTACATTACGATCTTCATCGAGGCGGACGGCGATATCTCTAGAGAGGCCGACGGCACCATGTCCGTATGCCGAGCACACCTGTAAAATAACTGTTGTTTTTGAAGCCAAAAATATGAAAATATTTAATTTGCTATCAGTTTTTGCTAAAAATCATTTTAATTTTAATTCATAAATTTTATTAGCAGTAAAAATAATCAGCACCATTCTTGTGGGAAAGATCCCATTCTGTATTTTGCATTTTGATCGTAACACAAAGTTGTCTGTGTGCGACAGCCCGTAGAGAAATCTTTACGTCAAACTAAAGTTGTTGTAGAAGTTTAAATTAAAAAATGAATTAGCTTCCATTCTCTGCGGGAATTTTTAGGTATTTATTAAAAAAACTTGTTCCTTTATATTTTAATTTATCCTACTTTATTGGTTGTTAAGTTTTTTACATCGCCAATTTTTTTTAAATTAATATTTCTACGTTTTTTTTAGGTTAGGGAACAAAAACATTTATAATTACGTTTGTAGGCGCCGTGGCTTGAAAGGGTTGTTAATAAATTCTTAAGGTCTGTAAATCATAGAATTACGTAACCACTGAAATTAATCGTGGACTGTATACAAGAAATCCCAATTTTTTAATATGTATCCGTAATATTAATGAGGTCTTATTATATTGACAAAAAATTGTTAATTTACATCATGCACACTAATTAATAATGATAATAATTAATAACTTTATCATTACTTTATACCAGCTTCGGTTATTACTACATAATTTTTAAATCAAAATATTCCGAAAACAGTACATAGTATCGAGTTTTACTAAAAGTACTTTTATGGTGTAAAATTTAATGATATTTAAGGTCACTTAAAATTTTGATTAATAAATCTAACCTTAAAAAAGTTATGTTCAATACTACTTGGTACGAACCGTGTAACTAGCGCCCTCTATGAGAGTCATACATAAAAACAAAGTCAAGGGGTGTATCAGCTTCTTAAAAATATTCGTAAAATATTTCTTTACAATGTTTTTAGTAATTTCGGCTAAATCGTGTTAAATGTGCATACATTTTTTTTCCTCAAGGCCCTTTATCTTAAATACGGTGGCGTTACGAAAATTTTTTACCAAGTAAACCCCAATTATTTTTTAGTTTTCTACCTATCCTAAAGATAGGGTCATTTTTTTTAAACACCCTGTATTTAAGTGTAAGGTGTGTTTAGCGTAGATTAACTAGAAAAATGTAACCGGATTTAATAATAAATTGACCATAAAATAAATGTTCATTGGCTCCAATGTAGACTTCTACTGCATATTTTCACGATTGACCGTTTCTGCTCTAAGTAAGAACTCCTGCTTTTTGGATGTATCATAAAGTCGATTGCAGTGTCTTTTGTTTTAATATCTTTGCGAACACAGCAATATCGTATGAAAGTAAATACAAATGTGATTGCATAAGCGTACAGCGGTTTAAACTTAATTATGAAGGTGGGACTAATAACTCTTTTCTAGGAAAAAACAAAACTGAGAAAAGACCGTACCTAAATGTAAAAGAAAATGCTTAATTCATTAATTCGAAAAATGATATTCTTTTAATTGTAATATTAAAGAGATGCGTCTTAACCACACAAAGTAACAAAAACCTTGTTATAAAATACCGATAATTACTATTGTTAAAATAAAGGCCACAGGGCAGCACTTGCCCCGTGAACAACGATATAAGGATTAACATAGAAGAATCTGCAAAGTTTTATTTTCTTTGTTTCTTGTTAAAACATTTTGGTGTTTATGGTCAAAATAGCCAATACCTTTTTACAAATTTATATACCAAGAAAGGTTTTCAACGTTAAATCATGTCCATAAAATAACTAATATCATGGAAAAGACACTAAAAGAAATAAAAGTGTGTTCTACAATATTTTTGGATGAAGCACAGGGTTTTAACTAAGTGTGGCATAAAGAACTTAAGCACCTGTCTTTGCAGTACTCACAACCTAAAGATTTCTGGAGTTTCGAAATAAAACAAAAAAAGCGTATTTTGAAGAAATTTTGACGTTGAAGAAAAAAAATATATACACATATATTACGATTTTGCCGAAACTGCTGGAAACATTGTAATTAAATTTTAGACGAGTATGTTTTAGAAGCTGATACATCCCAAGTAATAAATTATGCTGGTATAAAGTAATGATGTTTTAAAAAAAGGTCAACCCGTCTCTAGGATAGGTAGAAAACTAAAAAATAATTGGGGTTGGTTTTGTTTCGTAACGCCATCCGTATTTAAGATAAAGGGCGTTAAAGAAAAAAAAATTGGTTATTACTTCATAATTTTAAAAAGAAAATATATCGAAAACGGTACACAGTATCGAGTTTTACCAGGAGTACCTTTTTGGTGTAAAATTAATAAATGTTTGAGTTTACCTAAAGTTATAAATAATTAATCTAATTTAAAAGGTTATGTTCATTACTATTTGGTACCAACCGTGTAACTAGCGCTCTTTATGAGGGTATGATGTAAGAAGAAATGCATGGGATGTATCAGCTTCCTAAACATATTCGTATTAAATTTCATTACAATGTTTCCAGTAGTTTTGTGTATAAGTTTTTTTTTAACGTCCTTTGTCTTAAATACGGATGGCGTTACGAAAATTTTTTACCAAGCAAAAATTATTTTTAAGTTTTCTACCTATTCTAGAGACCTTTTTTTGAAAAACCCTGTATAAACTTTACCAGCAAGTGAGTACATTTTGTGACAATAAGACTTAATAATGCTCAGATACTCTACACCAATGTAGCAAAACACCTTGGCATCATCTTAGATGCAAAGCTACACTAAAAGCCCCGAGAAAAACTGGTGATCAAGTTTAAAAAAAGTAATAGATATTAAGACGATATTGACATGCCCGCCATATTAAAAATCTAATTATTCTACTCACGCTGTTAAATTACATTTCTTTGCAGCAAAATTTTGGGGACAATTTTAATAATTACAGTTTAATGTCGGAAAGTTATTAACTTTTTTCAAATAAAGAAAATAGCTAGGAAATTTTTTTTATTTTGAAAATATTATGATTTTGGTGACTTTCCGAAATAATTTACATTAAAAGTAACAAAATATTTCAATTATGTATTACCATAAATTATTTAGTTTTTAAATAAAGTGAAGAACTAACATTAAATTATCGTCCGTCGAACGGTGTAATCAACGACAAATGTTTGCAGAAAGTGCCGAATACAATGTAAGAGAAAGTATATGAGAGATATGTCGTCACTTATTTATTGGATGTGTTGGGAGACTGACAGAGCGGTTAATGACGGGCGTCAGCAATTTCGTCTTAAGATATAAATTTATTTTGTTTATATACAAACAAATGCTGTTAGATTAGAAAATCCTAAAACCAGTATGGACTTACAGTATCCAGCCTCGGGGCTATAATAGAGAAACCAACATCTAGATGATACAACGTATTCAAAACAAAGTATTAAGGAACATTAATTTGGTCAATCGAATTAACTAAAAAGTGCTTGCAATGACCTTTCTCCTAATGTAAGTGGGTAAAAGAAAATTTAAATTTTTTAATAAATATAAGATACCAGAATAATTTTAAACATCGGGATCGTGTTGGCGCTTTAAAATACGAATTAATAATTCTGGGAAAAATAAAATATATTTCTGGGCCAATTCTTACCCTTTATGTTGAAGTTTTTAAAAATTACGTAGTAGGAAACCTTTTTTTTATCAAAAGTTTGGTTTCAACACACCAAAAGCAAGAAAAATTATAGATTTAATCAAAACATCAGCATTTTTTTAGCCCTGTCCAATAAGTGACTGAAGTGGAGTGGCTATATGGTTTGGGAATTTGGGTGATTAAATATTATTTTTTTAATTAAATTAGGCGTAGGTATTTTTACAGTATTAATTTTTTTTTAACAACTGTTGAAAATTTAAATAGTGAAGGAGCTAGAATTTAAATTTTTACATTATTTTTGCTCAAAAGGCACAAAAATATAAAAAAAAGGAATCGTATTTAATAACATTTTCAAAAAATAAAAAATGATCTTTTTCTTATACATATGCGGTCCGGATGTTGGCGATCATTCTGGAAATTATGATTTTGTTGGTAGCTGCACGGAAAAGCCCTGTTGTCGTTACTAAAAACCGCACCTTGAGATTCTTTAGCCAGGCCCACGTTTTCCTGGGATTTTCTCTTACAGTACGTTTTGTAGTAGACCGTATCTTCTTTTATTTCTCATTATATGACCGAGATATTAGAGTTTGCAAGTTTTTATCGTGGTTATTAATTCGTTGTTTTGCTCCATTCTTCGACAGATTTCTTCGTGGTCTTCTTCTTCTTTAGGTGCCCTGTCCTCCTCGGACGTTGGCAATCATCAGCGCTATCTGAACCTTGTCTACAGCTCGGCGGAACAATGTGGTAGTGCTCACTCCATACCATTGTCTTAAGTTTTTTAGCCAGGATATCTTTCTTCTACCCGGGCCTCTTCGTCCTTCGATCTTCCCTTCTATAATAAGCTTTAAAAGTCGATACTTGTCATTTCTTAAGATGTGTCCAAAATACTCCAGTTTGCGCTTTTTTAGTGTAAACAGAACTTCCAGCTGCTTGTCGAGGCGTTGAAGTACCTCGGTGTTACGCACTCTTTCTACCCAGGAGATTCTTAATAGCCTTCTGTACGTCCACATTTCAAAGGCCTCCAATTTTTTGCACATCGCATCTGTCAAAGTCCAAGCTTCCATTCCATAAAACAGTGTGCTAAACACGTAACAGCGAAGCACTCGGACGCGCAGAGGCAAGCTTTAATTTCTGCTGCAAAGTACTTTACGCATTTTCAGGAACGAAGCACGAGCTTGTTCTATTCTGGCACGAATCTCCTGCATGCTGTCCCAGTTCTCATTTAGTTGACACCCAAGATATTTAAAAGTTTCTACTCGCTCAATTCGTTGACCGTTAATTGTCAGGTGTCCGTCCACGTTGTTTGATTTGCTAACTGCTAGCCACTTTGTCTTTCTCACGTTCAGGCTAAGTCCGGCCTCTGAGCTTGCAGCCGTCACGCGGCTTACCAGCTCCTGCAGTCCTTCCAGTGAGTCGGCAACAAGAACCGTGTCATCCGCATACCTCAGATTGTTGATATTAATCCCATTGACAGATATCCCCTCGTCACATTCATCCAACGCCTCTTGAAATATCCTGTCGGAATACAAATTAAATAACAGTGGTGATAAAATGCATCCTTGCCGAACGCCTCTCAGGATTTTGATCTCGTCGGACGCGGTGTTATCGATTCTTATTTGAGCACTTTGGTTCCAGTAAATGTTGGCTATTATTCTAAGGTCTCGTTGTTCCAGTCCTATGTCTTTAAGAATGTTGATCAGTTTTTCGTGCTTTACTTTATCAAAGGCTTTTTCGTAATGGATGAAACATGCGTAAACGGTCACCGACATGTCCCGGCACCTTTGGATAAGAACCTGTATGCTAAATAGTGCCTCCCTTGTTCCAAAGCCATTGCGAAAACCAAACTGAGAGTCCCCCATCATTGTCTCGCACTTCGCATATATTCTTTTGTGTATTATTTTCAAGAAGAGTTTAAGCACATGGCTCATCAGGCTAATAAGACGATAATCGCCGCAGTTCTTGGCCTTCGCGTTTTTGGGGAGCGGGACAAAAGTAGATTTTAACCAATCAGAAGGTATACTGCCGTTTCGGTAAATAAGATTGAATAGCTTTACCAGCGTGTTCAGTGATTCTTCGTTTTGCAGTATTTTTAGAACTTCTATATAGACGTCATCAGGACCACTAGCTTTCCCATTTTTTGAAATTGACAGCGCATACTGAACTTCTGCCTTCGTTATGTCCAAGCCTTGGCCTTGATTAAAGAATTCTTTCTGAAGTTCTGGCCGGGTATCGTGAAATAGGTGCTCGATGTAGTCGCACCATTCCGTCAGTTTTTCTGAAGTATCCAGTATCAGCCTGCCCTGTGCGTTCTGTAAAGTCGTCGCGTTTCTATTTTTGCAGATACCTGCTGCCTCTTTTATCTTCTTGTGCATGTTGAAGGTATCGTGTTTTGTTTCCATTCCTTCTATCTCTTGGCATTGCTCGTAAAACCATTTCTCTTTTGCTTCTCTTATCTTGTTTTTGATTATGCGGTTTTGCGCCCGGTATTCGTTGCTCTTGCCTTTGAGTGTCCGTCTTTTTTCCTTAAGATCAAGGATTTCCTCTGACATCCATGGTTTCTTCTTGTGGTTTTGTTGAGGTTTAAGTATTTTGGTGGTACTTTCTGTGATGGTATTTTTTATATTGGACCACAATTCATCAGTCTCGGCTGCCTCCGTTATGGGTATCGCATCAAGTCTGGAATTCAATTCATGTTTCAGTTTACTCATTATATTCATGTCCTTTAGCCTTGAAACATCTGGCTTATTATGTCTGGGTCTTTGCAAACATCTTTTGAGTGTAAGTCTTGCTGCTGCAACAACTGGATTATGGTCTGAGTTTATGTCTGCACCTGGATATGTTTTTGCATACTTTATGCAGTTTCTGTATCGCTTTTTAATAAGTATGAAGTCTGTCCACGAAATTCTTAGAATTCTACGATAAAGCCACATTTCAAAGGCTTCGGTCAAGATCCATGATTTTACTTCGTACATCAAGATAGAGAAGACGTAGCATCGGAGGAGTATTACTTTTGTGGTTAAAGTAAGTAATGGTAGTACTTTATTTCTTCTATCTACCTCTATTCTTCTTCAGTTTCCTATTCTCAAAATTTTAAGGTCTTCCTCCACATCGTCTATCTACCTTTTCTTGGGTCGCCCTTTCGGTCTTGTGTTTTGAGGTTTTTATTCGAGGATTTTTTTCACAACTCTCTCTTTACCTATTCTGTATACATGTCCTAACCATCTTATCCTTTGACTTTTTATGTATCTTGCTACATCCTCTCCTTCTATAAGTGCATCAATATCGTGATTCATTCTTATTCTCCACATACCGTTTTCATGTATTGGACTGTGTATTCTTCTAAAGATCTTTCTTTTAAATATTCTCAATTAATTTTTATCGTTGTTTGTTAGTGTCCATGTTTCACATCCATATGTTACTACTGGTCTTATAAGTGTTTTATAAATAATAATTTTAAATTTTCTGTTTAGTATACTGCTTCTTATTAGTTTTAGATTTTATTTATATTTTATTTATATAGATTTTATATTTACTTTGGACCGGAACCCATCAGTGCTTCTCAATGGTGAAATTTGTTTTACAGATGACTCAAAGACGAGCGACAGGACTGTGGTAGAAATCTACAATTGACTTTGGATTGCAGACAGACCCTAGAAGAAATGGCGTAAAGCAACAAGGTCACTCTTGTCTGGGTTTTTGATCACTTAGGTATTAAAGGCAATAAAAGGGCTGTTAAGTTGGCAAAAGCTGGATCCAAGACTAAGTTCGTGTGCCCAAAGCCGGCATAGTGATTATATTAAATTATATGGAGAGGGGAAAACCAGCCTTTATTATTTTGTTGGCTAATACTCGGCGTACGCCAGACTAAAGTTGACTTGTCTGGGGTCACTTTTTATTGAGCCCGAGCAACCAAGGCGGTTACTAATTCGCTATGCCGATGACACAATCATATTGGCTAATAGCCGGCAAGCTCTTTAACGCCTTATCGACAGGGTAACTAGCCAAGGAGAACGACTTGGTTTAACAATCAACGCAGACAAAAGGAAGGTAATAGTGGTTATCAGAACACCAAATGTACATTTAAGTATCAAACTAAATGGTAGCAATATCCACCATGTCTCCAAGTTCAGATATCTCAGAAGCTGGATAACTGAGAACCTCGACCCAGACTCGGAGATACGTAGCAGAATAGAGCAGGCCAGGGTAGCATTTACAAATATGAGAGCTCTGCTTGGCAACAATAGTCTTAATTTAACGTTACGGTACCATTTTGTGAAATGCTACATTTACTCGGTGTTGCTGTATGGTGCCAAGTCTTTTCGTTCTCTAAAGAGTACTCTGCTAGCGGTTTCTCTACTGGCAAATTATGCCCGAGCTCAGCCGTAGAGGGTAGAAGAAAAAAATATAAAAGTGAGCCGCGCCACCGACTTAGACGGTTCAAGCCGGAAACCCCTAGGTCTTATAGGCACTAGCAGTGCCACACGATAAACAACTAAGATTATGGTGAACCAAATAAATAAAATTATAGCCAAAATATATTGATTACTTTACTCACACAATAAATCGAAGTACACAGTTCAATAATAAAATTATAACACATATAGTCAAAAATTAACAGCTATGGTAAATTTTCTTGCTAAAACAAACCAAAAATTTAGAATTTACAACTTTATAAAATAACCATAACAGAAGTAAGAGTAACAGACTTTTCCAAGTTACCAAAAAAAAGTAAAACATATATAAATTAACTCATTAATAACACTAATTCAAACGTTTACATAAGGCTGCCAATTTACTCGATTTAACCATTTACATAAAGATTTTTACTGCCAAAACAATCGAGTTTATTTAAAAATATTTTTACAATGGTTGTCCTTTAAAATATCAAGATTGTAGGATATTTACAAATAAGTAGGAAAAAAATATGATTTTACTTGGACATAAAGAATTATTGAGAAGGTTATTTTAATCCAAGTTTAGTTTTGGCATATTATCTAATGCAATAAATAGTTTCCAACAATGTACTATATTAATAAACTAAAACAAAACTTAATCGTGGTGTCAAAATAAGTCACGGCGTTATATATTAAAAATAAATCACTTATAACCTTTGGGTATACAAATTCACAAAGTACTATATTGATAAACTAAAACAAAACTTAATCGTGGTGTCAAAATGAGACACGGTGTAATATATTTAAAAAATAAATCACTGATAACCTTTGGGTATACGAATTCACATGTACTTCTGTGGCCTACTCCTGGGGCCGGTTTGAATTATGGAACAGCACCTGCTACTTAACAATGGCTTCCCTCCATCAAATCCCGCACGCGGTCATTTTAACTCGACCCCAAAATCCAAAATATCCACCACAAAGGCACGACAGAATGGTCAAGTTAAAAATTGAATGGTTTTTCTTCAAAATCCAATTAAGATGGCCCAAATACAGCCAGATATGAAAGAAATCCCATAGAGGCTCTGCACACGTGCTAATAACACACCGTCCCAACAACTCTCACCAACACCCAACTTCGAAGACTCTCCCAAAACGACTGACACTCCTAGGCCGAAAATCAAGAAATGACACGGAATAAACGTCAACCCACAATCTTCTCAAGTCCGTGCTCCACAATCACCTCGTCCGTGCTGTTAGCCAGCCCCATCCACACAGAAATGTAAACCAAACAATCGAATCTTATCCCTACAAGGTATGCAACACTATTTACAACGAATCATATAATTTTTAAGTTACAACAAAGTACGGTATGCAACCCTACTTACGAGTAACTAAGGAATACGAAACTATCTGAGGCACAATTATAATGAACTGTAGAAGGGAAAAAATAGGCACGTGACAATGGAGTGGAAACTTGGACAATAAAAGCTAACATCATGTACCGTCTCGAAGTCCTTAAAATGTGGGTGTTAAGAAGAATCCTTAAAAATCCGTGGACAGACCATAGAACCAACGCGAAGGTTTTAATCCGAATGGGAAGAGAAAGAGAGTGGCTGCAAAAAGTGGAACGAAGAAAAGCAATCGAAAACATCGCACGGGTTGCACATACTATTTTTTATTCCGGATGCGGAATAAATGAGAGCATAAAACAAGAATCCCGACCAAAAATATTAACCGAAATAAAACTATAAACTTTGTAATGTCAATTTGATAGTTGCGCGTTCGGCTAGTAACCGAAAGGTTGGTGGTTTAAATTTGCGTTCGACAGGGATAGTATGCGTGTGCTAAGCATAATTTTCATGCGCCAAGTAACAGTCAAATGACGTAAGCGTGCGTCAAGTAAATTTGTTGCTCTCAAATAGTCAAACAGCTATTTTTTAATCGCAACAGCGTGCTTTAAGATATTACTTATCCCGCATAAGTAATAAAAATTACTATTATTACATTTACATAATAAGAGTTGTTTTACTTGTTTTAGTCAATTAACTAAAACTACGCAATATCTTTTTTTAATTTAAATAAATGCTAATCAGTAATACAATGACAATGACAATAAATTAAAATTATTTTAATTTATGATTTAAATTTATGGTTCTTTTTAAACAATTATTGTAGTTGTAAAAAGAAAAACTTATAGCTTTCTATGTAAGAAAAGATTAAAATATTATATCCGACGATTTATGCAAAATAGACTATTTAGCTGTAAAAAACTATTCTTGACAAACTATGTCAACTCAAATAAGTAAATCATTCTTATCTCGGTCGTCTGGGATTGTTACCGTTAGTAAAAAGAGAATTCCTGTCGTAGACCAAATTTATGACAAACTTTACGACTTCAGTTTAGTATCTTGTTTTAATTAAATGAGTGTAGTCACGTTGTCACGCTACCCGCAAATCTCCCCTCAAAAATAACTGTTTTATACCGTTGAATTTTATGAAGAAAACTAATGAAATTGTTTCGAGTTCCCCACTTTTCTCGAGGATTTTTACCTACTTAAAACGAAAGGCAATTAAATAGTTGAATGTCAATGGCTACATTGAAAACTATCTTGAATCTCAAGAAGAGTTCTCTCTCGCAAGTCAAATTTAATTGAAGCAATAAAAGAAGAGATGACTTAAATCGCTAGAAAATTTTGACATTCCAGACAAAATTTCTTAAAAAAAAGTCAAGATTTCCTAACTGTAATGAAATTATATTTTCTTACAGTTGTTAGTGTTCTACATAAATGATTAAAAACACGTTGTTTATAAGGAATTAATTTATATTTTGAAAAGCTTAATGCATTGCAGAATAAATTTTAAAATTAGTTTGTTATATTTACAGATATTTGACAGTAAGTACAAGTATTGAAAATTGGAGAAACAGTAATGAATTTATAAGAAACATTTTGGACAACATGCGACTCTTTACAAAAAGACGTCATTTTGTAATAGAATACCTTTCTTTAGCGAAAACGTGATTTCGTCGCAAGTAAAAGAAATTCTAATAACGTCGTCTCTAGTGACAAAAGTTAAATTTATATTTTTTCAGTTATTCTCACCTTCGTATAGGAGGTTTTAACAACTTTAAATTATTAATAAAAAAGACAGGAATTATTTTTTTAGTTAGAATGCATTTTTCGTTACTTTTGTTTACTTAGGTTAGCAAAATAAAAATAAATAAATAAAAATACCGTGAGATATAAAAATAATTTATATTCACATAGTTGCCTCGGCTGGCAAATTGTTCTCTCGCTTCACAAAATGATACTTTCGTCACTCATAAAACAATATACTATTCCTTTAACAAAGTTTAAATAAAATATTGTGTTATAGTATTACTCTTAAATTTTTTTTAGTTTTTTTATGTTTTTCTAAATCTTTATTTAAAAAAATTTACTTTCCGTACGTCTGAGTCCGCAAAATTTAAAAAGCAGCCAATGGATTGACCTGAAATTTTTACACAACTTTGAATTTTAATTATAAAAGTGTTTTTATATACTTATTATTTAAAAGTTTCCACCAAAACAAAACATTTCAAGCAAGGAATTCAATAGGACTAAAAATAACATTATTTTAAATAGGTACTTTATAAAATTTTGGATTAATAGAGGCAATTGTGACAATTTACCGTCCCGTGCAAGAAAAAACTGCATTCATCGAAAAAACAGATAGAAAAAAGAAACTGTGGATTGTAATTTATATCATAGGCATACTTAACTCGAATAAATGAAATTTTTACTGTTCGTGATTGTTTTGCAGATAAGTTTCACATTTAAAATCTTATTTCGCAATAAGTAATGGGTGGAATTTTAAAATTTATTGTATGAAGAATTGTAAGAGATTTTAACAGACATCTTATTTGACCCCCAATGCTTTTTAATTTTGGGGTTTTTCTTACCCTTGCTTGGGATTAAAAGAAGTGGAGTCAAAAATACCGGAGAAGAGTTGACGAGGTTCCTGCTCTGTTTCGTTTTCGATTGGCCACCGTGTATAAAAAATTATAATTTATTAGATTTAAAGTAATAAAGTTCACAACTTAACCTTATTATTTTAAGTATTTTTTAAAAATCTTCCAATAAATATCATTTTAAATAAAAATCAAGTCTTAAAACACCTTTGGATAATTTTAAGTAAAAATCGCTCTGATATTGAAACTTGATTCATCAATCACCATTTAAACGCGATAAGGGTTTGTTTGGGTATGAATATTCATCAATAAATTTTGATTGACGCTTTAAGTGAAAAAGAAACGAAATTCTTTTAAATAAAAGAAAAAGTTTACACCCCTGCCACAACATAAAACAGTAATCGCATATTTGTTTACTTTTACAGGTTTTTTTTTATAGCAATAGGGTTAATAGTGTTAAAATATATTTTTTAAGAATTTAAATTAGTTTTAATTAATTTATAACCCAAAAAAAATAAAAGAAAAAAAAGTGCTTAGTTCGAATTAAATCCCTACAAGCTTGTTCAGGTCTTGAGTATGTCATTACAAATGTTATGTCATAAGTCCCCATCGATCCCACTTGTGTGTTGTTTTTTATACGAGGTCAATGGTCACAAATTTTCATTTTTTGCGTATATCGCTGGAACGGTAAGAGCTACTGGAAAAATGAATAAAAATATTGAATATCGTGCAATTCTTTACAAAAAAAGTATTTATACTTTTTTCCCCACGAGGTCCCGTTGTCAAGTAATCGCGATTTCAAACCCAGAAAATACGAATATGCACTCATATGTGTCCAGTATGCATCATCGGGTCATCAATTTGAAAAAAAATTGGAATATTGGTTTTTGTGACCCAAGCACTTAAATACGTGAAAGATATACGATTCTGAGTAAGTTAACGTTCGTCCCTGATTCCATTAGTCGGTTGGCCTTAAGTGAAATCTGCCTGCTTCGTTCCATTGTTCAGGTAGAAACCAGCATATACCTACTTTTTTTCGAGTGTCATAACTCTTGCAAATTCAGTCAGTTTTGAATGGTTTTTAGTAGTGAATAGATGAGTTTGTAGATAATAGTTTCATTTTACTCCATGCCGTTACAAAATATTATAAGAACGTCAGAAGTTTGCTACATTTGCAGTAAATCTTTGACTGAGTGAAATTGTGGTTGTTGATCAGAGGATAAAAACTTTAATCGATTCAAGTAATAAAAGGACAGATGAATGTGATATATATTTAAAAGGCAAACAAAATGTAACCATCCATCATATCGTTAAGTGTACACCCGTAAGAGCAGCCTGGGATTAGTCCTCGAACTAGAGCGCGAGTAATTAATTTTTCTTTTTGTTTTAAAAAATACCGTTTGTTTTGCAATGAACAAATAAATCGGCTAAAATTAAAAAAGCACATTATCTTCGGTGAGGAGTATCCCAAGTTTTAACACTTGCATTTAAAGATGCCATCTTAAAGGTAGTTTGGACTCGTTCTGATGAGCTTGCTAAAAGTGTTATTGTAAGCATTCAATATTGTTACGAATTTACTGAATACGTCTCTGGCGGCTACAACCGAATGCATGATCGCCATGTTTTATTTTCGTTTTGCACTAGTCCAAAAATTTGCCCCAATATTTTTCTCTTGAAAGTTCTTAAAAGTAGCTTATCTTTCGTGGTTAAGGTCCACGCTTTACATCCGTATGTAACAACAGGCCTGATGATACTTTTATGTATTTTTACATTAGACTTTCTCTTTGAAGAGAATTTTCCTACGTGCTTAAATTCATAGTTTTCACATTTAAAATTTTCCCTACTTAATACTTTTTTCGTTACTTCCATGTATTTTGTCTTTCCTTCATTAATTTGAAGACCTTTTGGGATTGCTTCAATTTTTAATTTGGCATCAGTCTTATCAAGTTTGTCCTTGCGCCTACTTATTATTGCTATATCGTTCACCTATGCGAATATTTGTATGTTCTATTCTTTTAAGTTCTAATTTTCTAATGACTGCTTTTAAAACTGGATTAAATAGTATGGAAAATAGTGCGTCGCCTTGACTTAGTCCCGATGTGATGTATTCATTGTCAACTTTAACAATTGCCTCGGAACTGGCCATGGTCATATTTACGAGTTTGGCCAGCTCTTTTGGGATGCCTTGTATTAAAAGATCGTTTAGGATATTATTTCGATTAACACTATTAAAAGCTTGTTTAAAGACTATATATAGATTATATAGATGTATGTTGTGTTCGTAAGCTTTCTCTTAAACCTGTCTAACGGCGAAGATTTAATCAATAGTCGAGCGGTTTGGGCGAAAACCACTTTGGTACTCTCATAACAGTTCCTCTGCAATGGATAACAGTCTATTATAAATTATGCTAGATAGAACTTTGTAAGCTACATTAAAAAGTGTTATCACTCTATAATTGAAGCATTTCAGCGTATTTCTTTTTTTACGTATGGGTTGAATAACTCCCATCGATCATTCTTCTGGTAATTTATTTTGCTTTTAAATTTAAATGATTAAATGATGTAATCTTCTTCGGAGGGTTTCCTCTCCATTTTTTAACAGCTTGGCTGTTTGCACACTTCCTGTTAACTGAGTAATATATCTTCAAGATTCTGTTGTGTACACTATTATTTCTTCTAAATCATCTGCCTGGTATGATAATAGCTTATCTAAATATTTTTACCATCTTTTCAAAATATCTTGCTTTTCTGTCAGTGTTTTACCATTGCTGTTTTTACTTAGGTTAGGTTAGGTTAGGTATCATGTGAGTGGGGCGTGGTCGCCCCTCCACCGCGACCCTTAGTAGGTCTATTGTGGCTCACCCCTAGACGTCACAGTTCACCGCACAATCCAGCCCTTCTCACGAAGTTCACGGTTGTATAGGGTTAGAGTTTTTTAAAATCGGTAGGTTCTAGGTTGGTGTATCCAAATATGTTGAACCTTATTCTTCCCAGGCCGGGGCATGAACATAGTATGTGTTCAGCAGTTTCGTCTTCCACGCAGCAGAACCGACAGTCCGTTTGTTGGTTCAGACCTATCTTTCTGAGGTGGTATCTTAGACGACAGTGTCCTGTAAGCAGTCCTGTTAGAATACGCAGGTCATTTCTGCTTAGTTGTGTTTCTCGAGAGTTTAGTTAGAAACGCCTTTGAGTTTTTACTTACATTTATTTTTGGTATTAAAATCTTGAGTTCATTCTTTAATCTTTTTATTGAATTTCCTGCTCTAATTTTTCTGATAATGCTTCTCTCTTTTTTTTTTTTTTAATGCTTCCCTTTTTTCCTTCGGCATATTCTAGCTGCTGAATCTTTTTTATTGTTATATTTTTCCTGGTTGGATTTTGTGTTTCTTTGAATGCATTTTAGTCTGGCCCTTCTTTTTGCTTCTACTCCAAGTTCGACATTCTTGATCATACCATCTACTGTTTTTCTCTATTTTCTTTACTCCTATCACATTTTAAGCTGATGTGATTACCGCTTCTCTAATGTGTGCTAATTCCTCCTTAATGTCAGCTGAAGGGGTTATTTCTTGGAGACTTACTTTGCTCTGATATTTTTGTAAAGTGTACGAGCCATCTTACTATCTTGGCTGATTTTTTGTTTGATATGAGCGATATTTTTTGTATCAAAGTTGCTCCCACTAAGAAGTGGTCCGAATCTGAGTTTGCTCTCCGGTAGGTTTGAACACTCCCAATGTTAGTCGCCCATCTCCTATTTACCAATATGTGGTCAATTTAGTTGGTTTTATTGGTGATATGGATTTTTCAGGTGCCTTTATAAATGTTTTTTTTTGAAATGATGTATATTTAAGGTACCTCTTAATTTCCTAACACACCGAGATTCAGAGTTACGCCGATGACACACAAATTTACAAAAAATTTCCTAAAAATATGTTAGCTATAGCGTGTGAGTACATCGATAAGGACCTGAATAGTGTAAAACATATCTTCTGCAATTATTGTCCATCTATAAACTCATCGAAAACATTTGTTATGCTATTTGGACGCACATTAATGAGACTGAGATGTATAAATAACATTAGGATAATTATATTAGGATTCAAAATGGGAAGATGAGACTTACCAAGACCTCCAAAACCTAGGACTTATGCTGGATTCCACACTTAAATTCTTATCGTATGTTTTTTACATTTTGAAACGAGGTTTTAGTAATCTAAAATCAATTTAGTCAAATCGGAGGTAACTAAATCCAAAACTCAAGTGGATTCTTGTAAATCACTTATACTCTCTCTTGCAAATTATGCAGACTCTGTGTACGGTCCAAACTTACTAGGTACTTGTAGATAAAAAAAACTACAAAAATTACAAAGCTATAAGACTCATCACCGGAGTGAGAAGACGCCAGCAGGTGTCGCATCATTTGAAGAGATGAGGATGGATTAATGCGTTCAATTTTAAAAAATCGTTGTGAATCAAAAACCCAGCTATATTTATGAAATAATTAAAAATAAAACTAATATTCATAATTTAAACTTGAGATTTTAAAACCAGCTTTCTGTACCAACCCATCGTGGCTCTTTCTCATACAATGGTGCATGGCTATCCAACCGATTACATAACAATCTGAAAATTTCAACCGCAGGCAAGTTTAATAAACTTTTATTTGATCTACTTAAAACCGAACTTAAAAACCTTGCATTCTGGTTACTTCTACTATTTTTTTATAAAATAGGATTTTTAAAAGAGAAGAAAGCATGACAAACTGTGAGGTTCTGATTAAGGGAGAAGAGTGGAACAAGTAAATGAGTTTGTATACTTGGAGTCAAATTTTACGAGATATGGAAAGTATGACAGTGACATTTAGTGACGAGTGTTAGCAGGAAAACAAATAAATGGGGCACTGCATAGCTTTATGAACAGTCAGAAAGTGTCAAAAAAGGCACGTCTTGCTATGTATAGTAGATTGTAGATTGTAGGGGGGTCGTGAAGGCTATGTTGCTATGTCAATGTTGCAAAAATATTGATTAAAAGATAGTGGGTGTTAAACTCTAGTTAATGTTTTTAATACCATGACATTTGCTTCTTTTAAAATTTATCACTATTCAGATTTTTGCATTTAATGCAAATAATCTACAACACTTTTTCTTGGCCGTGGTTAACGCAAAAGGGTATTGTTTTTTACAGTTTTTAAAACTGCCAGGTCTTTAAGACAATTAGTTACTGCACATACAGTTTTTACTGCAAATGAGGTTACTCTCATATATTTTAAATTATTATTGTACCATGTCACCGGTGGCTATGACTTAACTTAATATTTTCGTAACGAAAAATTTTTGTTAAGAAGGTTGTAGATTGTAAATTTTAGGGGAGTCGTGAAGGCTATGCTACCTCTTAAGCACTTCGACCCATTAGATCTTTTGTGCATAACCCTTAATCTATTGGAGGCCCGTGATTCCGACACTTCATGCAAAATTTATTAGTTTTTAACATCACAGGGGTTTAGGATGGCCCCTTCTAGAAACTTGAGCCTCTTGCAAGCGCTGGGCATTCGCAAAGCAAATGTTCTGCAGTTTCAGCGAAGTTCTCGCAGTAGCGGCAACTATCACTCTCTGTTTTCCCATCTTTTTAGGTGATACCTCAGAGGGCAGTGTCCGATAAGGAGTCCCATCACCAGTTTCAAGTCTTTCTTGTCCAATTTGATAAGCTGTTTGGTTTTCCTTGGCGAAAGGCTTACTAGCCTTTGTCCTGGCACTTTATGCCAGTGAGATTTCATTTCATCTGTTTCCCAGCGTCAAACCTCTTCTTTCAAGTGGGCTTTGGAAAGTCTACAAAAGGGTTTTGGGCCGGAAAATTGTGTATTTTCTATAGTGGGGCATTAGCAAATTTGCCGGGTTAAAACTTTTTAAAGTATGTGGAAGTATAAGTGTATGCATACATATGTAAACTGTATGGGTGACGTCTCCACGGGTACAGTCTTGCATAAAAATTATGACTCACTTCGCTACAAGCTTGTATACTTTTACCGCGCGTGTAATCCAAAATGTCCTGACAATATTGTACCACGACAACCTCGTTAAGAATATAAAAAAATCTTAACGGATTTCGAAATTTATCGTTTTTTCCATCCCCAAGACTGAACCAATTACGTAAAGTGAATTGTAATTCTTTTTTTTAACAGGGAAATACTTGGTCTTTAAATCGTTTTCAGCATTTGGGGGAAGAAATTTCGAATTTAATTCTAATAAAATGGCAAAATTTTATCGTAGCTATAAACAGGAATTTAATTTTATCGAGATGACTTAAAGATTTTATTCCAACCAATAAAAATTATTTTTGTTTTGTTCTGCAAATATTTTATTTTTAATGCGATATTAAAAGGTATGCAAAGATAGATAAAAAAATGTTTAGATGGTTTGGACACGTAAAAAGAATGGATGAAGGAAGATCGACGAAACAAATTTATAAGGCGAGTGTGAATGGACGAAAGTCGTTAAAGGTCGACCTCGGAGAATATACCTCGATCAGATCAACATTGTTTTGGATAGAGGCCAGCTGTCAAGAGTACCAACAACCGACGAGCATGTATGAGAGTACTGATGAAAGTGAAGAAAGCGAAAGATGTGTGTAAGAACCGTAGCAAGTAGAAGAAAGTGGTCTCTGCCTACCCCTATGTGAAAAAGGCGTGACTTTATGTATTAAAAGGTTTACTTTTTTTCTTTTTTCTCCGTAGCACTACAACCCAGGATGAGTTTTGGCTGCCTTTACCACTTTTCTTTATTGGGGAGGGCTTCTGCGGCTTCCTGCCATGTGTTCGGCTCCACTTCTATTGTTTTGAAGTCTTTCCTAAAGTTGTCCCGCCATCTCAATCTTGGCCTTCCTAATGGTCTTCTTCGTTGCGGTGCTTCCTCCCACACTGCCTTGATTAGTGTCGTGTTGTGACTCCTCTGGACGTGGTCCGTCCAGCTCAATCGGTTTGCCTTTACTTCCTGTACGATATCTGGGTTATCATACAGCTGGTATAGTTCAGCGTCCGTTTATTCTACGTAATATCTTTCGCTCTAACCGTCTTAGTACTTGGATGTCATTAACGGTCATGGTTCACGTTTCGCCTGCATTTGTTATTATCGGTCTTATGATGGTCTTGTATAAAGTGATTTTTGATTTCCTACTGAGGTTTTTAGACTTTAATGAAAGTTGTAGAGCGAAGTAACATTTGTTTCATTTGGTGATGCGGTGTTTGAGCTCTTCATGTGTGTTGTTTCGCTGTTATCGTTGTCCCCAGATAGTTAAATGCCTTGACATGTTAAAAATTGTATTCGTTCATTGTCACATTTTGTCGTATGTGGTCGCGTGCGGAGTTTCTTTTTACTTTTTTTCTTTTTTTTTTTTATGAAAATAGTCGCAAAAAGGGTAGACCTATCGTGTGGGCCGCGGACGGCCCGCACTGCGACTATTAGAAGGGGAAGCGATTATAGAAAGGAAATGATTGTGGACACGCTTTTTAAAAAGTTGCAGGTCATAGTTCTCTGGAAAAATTGATTTTGGAAGCTTATTCCATTTCGTAGCAGCCCTGTAAAAGAAGGATTCTTGATGAAGATTGGTCCTTGTAGTGTCAATCTTGAGAGTAAATGGGTGAGACTGATCAGCATGCCAAATTCTTCGGCCGAATGTGGCCAATGGTGGTACAAGAGTTTTTATTTCTCTGGAGCATCTGCCATGGAAATATCTGTAGAGCAAAGACTGGTCTGCAACTCTTTTTCTATGTTCTAGAGGGTGAAGGGTATCTGTGAGAGTTGAGCTGTTTATCAAGCGAATGGCTCTTTTCTGAATGGAATCTAGAAGACAAAGAGAATGCCTTGGTGCTGAACCCCAAATGTACGAGCAATACTCCAGTAGAGGTCGGATTTGAGCCTTGTACGTCGTCAACAGTTGATCGGGAGTAAAAAACCTTCTGGCTTTCCACAGAAAACCTAGCCTTTGGCTTGCCGACTTTGCGATGTTAGCAACATGGTCATGCCAAGACATGTTATTGGACACCGTGACTCCCAAAATCGAGATGGAGGGACTTGGTTCAAGGGTATTTCCGGACATTGTGATGGGATGATTTGAGGACTTCATTTTCTTGGAAAACGTGGCACTTTGTGTTTTTTGGGCGTTAAACTGAACAAGATTGTTGGTTCCCCACTCGACGATTGCTTTAAAATCTCTATTGATGGAATCAACCTGTTCCTGCCTGAGTCTATTTGTATCATTCACCGAAAGTAATCGATAGGATGTGAAAGTTGAGACAAGTGTGCTATCGTCTGCGAAACTGTAAATGGTGTTCGTGGTGGTTTTCAAGAGGTCGTTGATGTGTAAAAGAAATACGGTGGGGGACAGGATGGAACCCTGGGGGACCCCGGCATTAGTTTTAAACGCATCAGAAGAACTTGCATATACTTTGTTTTCTGCTCGTATACCCGAAGCCCTATCTTGTTAGCTTTCTTTTCAATACGTACAATATTCTTTTTTACGTTCCCTGTGCTATCCCCAACCACAACAATATCGTTCGCGTATGCAAGTAACAGACTTGGGCCTTGCGGTCCAAATATATCCGCTCTTGTCAATGCTGCTCTTGCGGCCTTTTCAAAACAATATTGGAGAGAATCGGGGACAGCGCGTCACCTTGTTTTAGACCCGTGTTGATATCAAACGAGTCGCTGTACTCTACTTCTATTTTGATGCAGCTTCGGGAGCCCTCCATACATGTCCTGGTTAATGCTATCAAAAAATACGCATGCGCGTTCTTTATCCCTATCATTTTAGTATGCAAGCGATGTTTGTCTGTGTTATATCATGATGGCAGTGCAGGACCGTATAAAGTACACGACAGTCGAACGTACCTGCCTGATCTTGAGAGTACGTACGTATTTTTTTTTTTTTTATGTTCTGGTTCCCACGAAAAGGGATATCCTGTAATGTTCAGAGAACATCGTGAGAACCAAGGAAAAGAAGGTAGGAGTTGGTATTCTTCTTAAATTTCTGAAGGTTGTATGCCTCGGGGAACACCTCCCTAGGCAATGAGTTCCAAAGCCTCGCAATTCGTTGGATGAATGAGTCTTTGGAAAGTGATGTTCTGCAGGTCTCCAAAGTGACCACGAAGGGGTGTGATGACTGAACTTGACGGGTTAATCTTGAAGAGACTGACAAAGGAGGAACGATTGTTGATATTTCAGAAGAGCATCGCCCATGAAAATATCTATAAAATAAAGACAAATCGCCAACTTTTCTACGGTGTTCCAGACAAGTGAGCGAGTTTGTAAGCGAGGCATCACCGACGAGACGAATTGCCCTTTTTTGGACAGAATCCAATAGCTTCAGGATATGTTTAGGTGCCGCACTCCAAATATGGGAACAGTATTCCAGTACAGGTCGGATCTGTGCCTTTTAGATCATAAGCAGCTGACTGGAGGTGTAATAGCTCTTGGCACGAAAAAAAAAACCAAGTTTTTGGGATGCACATTTGACAATGGACCTCACGTGATTTTTCCAGGAAAGGTAATTGCTGATAGTAATACGAAGCATCGATATGGATGACTTCAGTGGTATGGTTACTCCTGACAAAGTTATGTTAGGCACAATGAGATCGGCTTTTCTAGAGAAAAAATATGCTTTTGTTTTGTTTGCATTGAATTCTACCAAGTTTTTGGATCCCTATTCGAGAATTGTTGCTAAGTCCATATTTATATTGTTAACATTTCTTCCTCGTTCATTTCTGGTTTCACGGGCTGATATAGGGGCCCTGGAAGAGAAAGCGGTATGGAGGGTACTATCATCGGCAAAGCTATGTACGGGACATGAAGTTGCTTTCAACAGGTCGTTGATGTGAAGTAAAAATAGTGTTGGTGCTATAATGGATCCTTGCGGAACACCAGCATTTATGAGTAGAGTGTCAGATGAAACTCCATCGACCACTACATGGAGAGACCTGTTTGAGAGAAAACTAGCAGGCAGAGAACACAGCTGAGGGGGCAAGACATAAGATGGAAGCTTGGCGAGGAGTCCCTGGTGCCAAACTCGATCGAACGCCTTGGAGATATTCAATGCCACAGCTAAAGTTTCTCCATATTTTCAATAGATAGCTGCCATATATGTGAGACGTATGCGAGCAGGTCACCAGTTGATCTCTGATGGCGGAAGCCATATTGCCTATCATTGATAATTCCTGAGTCTTCCAGATATTTCATGAGCTTGATGTATGCCGATTATAAAGCACGATCGTCACACATAATGCCATCCGATTTTGCCTTTTAGATATCACTTTGTAATATCCAACACTTGAAACAAATAAATAAAGAGGAATGCGTATATCTAGGAACTCTTTTGAATTACCCAATTTTTTGTGCTTAAACATGCATTGGTAAAGGTGGTATGCTGGTTAAACATACGATGTAGCGCATAAACTCTAATTTTTATGCTAACGTTCAGCAATACAATACATTTTTGCGTCTCATTATTTTTTGTTTTTATTTATTTGTAAATTGGCTAATTTACTTTTGCTGCACCCGGTATAAAATAGTTAGCTGGTCTGTAAGTAGATATTCATGTAATTTTTAAATGAACTGGTCGATTAAGGTCATATTCACACAATACACACAATCAAACTTATATGGAATCATTATTTATTTCCGACTAAACTTTTTGTAGGTAAATTTGGTATCCAACTTTAAGATAAGGTTTTTTGTTGTAAACAAACATTATTATAAAAAAAAAACGACAGCAGCGTTTTATCATTTTGTAAATTTTTTGTTCAGTAGTTAAATTACGATATTCCCGTATTTTTATTTAGGTTCAAAAAATAACTTATGTTGGTTTATTAGATGTGCAGAGGGAAAAAATTATTGCTCTTATTAAACAGGGAATGCGACAAAGAGACGTAGCAGATATTGTAGGCGTTACGCAGGGTGTTGTATCGAAAACATATACAAGGTAGTTGGAACTAGGAACTCTCAAGAACAGGCACAAACAAAGTCGTCAAAGAGTCACAACTGAATAACAGACCGCCTTGTGTGCCAAACTGCTAGAATAAATCACAGCATTTTTCATCCAGAGCTGCAACGACAAATTCTGGAAGCTACAACTGTAGTTACATTACATTACAATCTTGCAGTTGGGCCATTGGTATAGGCACCTATGTCACCTAGATCTTTTGATCCTCTGTGACTACCCCTGTGTCTTCAGGGCATCAGAATTCCAGTCCGCTGGTTTTGGCAAACCGCAGGATTTATGTTGACCCTGTCTCATTTAGATCGCTTGCATCCATTATCATGCGGCACCAGGTTTGATACCTGTACACCTTTAATATTTAATATTTACTTTAAATATATCTTCAGAGAAGCCTCGGACGAAGTGGACCTTGGTATTAAGGTAAACGGAATTAACATCAATAATTTGAGATATGCGGACGACATGGTGCTAATTGTTGCTAGTCAGGAAGAGCTGCAAGTACTCATAAACAGAGTGACCGAGTCACGTAACAATTATGGGCTAAGACTCAATACTTCACAAACCAAAATTATGGTTGTCAGCAAAACACCAATACCACCAATACAAATCAGGGCATACAGCTAGAAAAGGTTAACAACATCTCATACCTGGGCGATAATATCAATGACAACTGGGACATAAGCAAAAAAATAAAGATCCGTATCGAAAAAGCCAGAACCGCCTTCTTTAAATTAAAACGAATTTTTTGCAACAAAGTAATCACTTTAAAATTAAAAATCAGACTAACACGCTGATATATATTTTCCACATTGCTCTATGAAGCTGAAGCTGAGAACTTTGAGATAAGCCACAACGTGACCCAGCTAGTTGAAGAATCTACCCGCATACCCGATAACCCCAATCACCAAACCAACATTCTCGATCTCTTCTTCACGACACATCCCGACCAGTACCGAGTCTCTATAACCGTTCCGCTCGGTAAATCTGATCATAAACTCATCTCAGCCACGTCCAAACAAACAACCCCGCCCAAAATCACGCCTGGTACCTCTATTGTCTAGCATTATAGATCAGCCAAATGGAATGAACTGAGGGACTTTTATCCATCATTGCCAAAAAAGACTATTCCTGCGAATTATCGCCCTATTGCATTGCTCTCAGTCATATACAAAGTTATGGAAAAAGCGATTAACACAAAACTCTTCAAATATCTAGAGAAATTTGAGATAATTCATGACAGACAATATGGATTTCGACAACTTCGGTCTACTGGATTTCTGCTGGCTTATTTCACTCAGCTCTGGACAAACACTATTGAAAAGTTTGGTAAATTCCGTGCAATAGCCTTGGATATATCTAAAGCCTTTGACCGCGTTTGGCACCAGGCATTGTTAAGTAAATTATCTGCCTACGGTCTCCCAACCAAACTGCGCCAATGGCTCTTGAGCTTTATGCAAGATCGCTCCTTACATGTGGCAGTTGACGGTATTTCTTCTGATGCGTTTAAAACCAATGCCGGGGTCCCCCAAGGTTCCATCCTGTTCCTCACCTTATTTCTTTTACACATCAATGACCTCTTGAAAACCACCACGAACACCATTTACAGTTTCGCAGACGATAGCACACTTGTCTCAACTTTCACATCCTATCAATCACTTTCGGTGAATGATACAAATAGACTCAGGCAGGAACAGGTTGATTCCATCAATAGGGATTTTAAAGCAAGCGCCGAGTGGGGAACCAACAATCTTGTTCAGTTCAACGCCCAAAAAACCACAAGAAAATGAATTTCTCAAATCATCCCATCACAATGTCCGGAAATACCCTTGACCCAAGTCCCTCCATCTCGATTTTAGGAGTCACGGTATCCATTAATATGTCTTGGCATGACCATGTTGCTAACATCGCAAAGTCGGCAAGCCAGAGGCTAGGTTTTCTGTGGAAAACCAGAAAGTTTTTTACTCCTGATCAACTGTTGACGACGTACAAGGCTTAAATTCGACCTCTACTGAAGTAATGCTCGCACATTTGGGGTTCAGCACCAAGGCATTCTCTTCGTCTTCTAGATTCCATTCAGAAAAGAGCCATTCGCTTGATAAGCAGCTCAACTCTTACAGATACCCTTCACCCTCTAGAACATAGAAGAAGAGTTGCAGACCAGTCATTACTCTACACATATTTCCATGGCAGATGCTCCAGAAAAATAAAAACTCTTGTACCACCATTGGCCACATTCGGCCGAAGAACTTGGCAGGCTGATCAGTCTCACCCATTTACTCTCAAGATTGACACTAGAACGACCAATCTTCATCAAGAATCCTTCTTTTAAAGGGCTGCTACGGAATGTAATAAGCTTCCAAAATCAGTTATTCCAGAGAACTATGACCTGCAACTTTTTAAAAAGCGTGTCCACAATCATCTCCTTTCTATAATCCCTTCCCCTTCTAATAGTCGCAGTGCGGGCCGTCCGCGGCCCACACGATAGGTCTACCCTTTTTGCGACTATTTTCTTAAAAAAAAACAAAAAGTAGAAAGTTGGACGCCGACCAACTGACCGACTCATTATTGAAGATGATGGAGGCCGTTGAAATTTGGGTATACAGAAGGATCCCACGAATAAGCTGGATGGAATAAAAAATGAGGTGGTTCTACAACGAATGAGGAAAAACACACAAATAATTAAAATAATAAAAAGCTTAAAACTCGAATACTTCGGCCACTTAATGAGACACCAGAGAAATAGAAATACCTTCTTCATTCAGTAATGCACGGTAAGATTGCCGGAAGTAGAGGTCCTGGACGAAGAAGAACATCTTGGCTCCGAAATCTTTGAGAGTGGTATCGCAAATCATCCGTTAAATTATATGAGCTGCGATAAACAAAGTTATTATAGCCAATACAAGGCATCGGAAAAGCGCTTAAAATTTTGGCTTTAAATGTATTTAAACAATAACATATGGCGCTAGAACAATACAAATAAGAATTGCAGTTAATTAAAAAAATAGTTTAAAAAAATCAGTACCTAGTTTATGATTTTAATAAAAAATAATTATGAGTTTAAAAAAAAATAATAGGCGTTTCTACGTGAACATATAAAATTTATTAAAATTAATCGAACAAAATTTGCCGATGTATTAAAACATACGCAACATAAGTTTTTCTGATTGGAAATTTAGGTATTCCGCTGCAGTCTTTTCCGTTTAAATAAATGGTCTTTAGAAAACTAACGTATAGCTACCAATTAATTGAGTTTGTTACTAAAGATTTCCTGAACTTGTTACGCACGGCTTAAAATACTCTTCTTCATTTAACCGGAAATTTATTGGCGAGATCGGTCTGACGAGGTACGAAATGAATCTCTTGTACTTTATCAAGTTGTCTCGGGTAGCTTTAAATTAAGACATAAAAATATTTTACAAGGAGTTAAGTATAAATGAAGTAGTATACTTTAATGAAAATTAGCATAAGAATAATTGTAAAATGGATAAAAATATTAATTTCTAACCGCTTAAATATTAATAATAAATTATCAATGATGTGGGTGCGACCGGAGAGGTCCACACGACTAACTTTACAGTGAAAAGAATGAAAAAATACCATATGTTTTTTTGTTATAATTATTATTTTTATTATTAAAATTTTATTAAAAAACGATTTTAAATTGTTTATAACAAATTATAATTGTCATTAACAATACTCTGTTTATGTCAACTGAATTCTTTCAAACTTTTTCTTATCATTTCATAAGCGGGCGCCATTTTCAATTGTTTATAACAATTGAAAAAAAAAATTTAATAATTATAATCAATAATAGTAATAAGTAACAATATTCAGGTGTTATAAACAATGCTTGATTACTAACAATAATTTTTCACTGTTATAGCGTCTTCAGTGCTATTTTCTCAATACTGACACAAGTTTAAAATTCTCCAATTCCTATATTTGATTTTTAAAACTATCTCTTATATTTTTATCTCATTATATTTTTTATACAAATATTCCTAACATGCAATAATAATATTATTCAAAAGATCTTAAAGATTATGTATTAAAAATAGTATAATACATAAATTGCAAAATGCAGGTAGTTTTTTTCAGTTTTTTATCCTCCATAAAAAACAGCTGGACCGATTGTGCTGAAAATCTAATCAGTTTTAAGTTGCGTAATTATGCATCGAATGCAATTAGTCCCACGTCGATATCATTTTTTGCTTTTAAGACAATCGAGACGAAAAATAATTCGAAAAGTTTAGCATTTTTTTCAGTTTTTTTATTCTCCATAAAAACAGTTTAATCGATTTTGCTGGAAATCTAACCGTAATTATGCGTCGAATGCAATTGGTTCTTACTTAAAGAATAACCAAAATTCCTTTTTGTCATTCAGTCATACTGGAGTAATCCAGATCTTAGCTAACAAAAAAAAACTGGGAATAAAAATCATACAAATCCAATGATATCTAACCTATACACTGATTTTATGAAACGCAGTAACTAAAACGTTACTGACCAGAAGACCTCTTTAAAAGATTGATAAGGAATTCTTAAGGCTTGTAAATTTAAGTATTACATAACCACCGAAGTATTCGTGTACTGTAGATTTCAAGAGGGTGTGCAGCTAGCGTAAATCAACACAAATAATGTAACTGTTCTTACCATAAAATGATGCTCAATGGTTCCAATGTAAGTGATAGGAATCCCTACTGTGAGTTTTCACGATCGATCGTTTCCGCTCCAAGTATGGACTCCTGTCCTTTTAGATGTAACAGTTGATCGCAATGTCTTTTATTATAATATCTTTGCGTACATAAGAAATTCCTTTAAAAATTAACACAAATGTAATGGCACAATCGTACAGCAGTTTAAACTTATTACGTAGTTGGGACATGATACAGCCTAATCATATAGCGGTTAAACAGAGTAGTTTGGAAAAAAGTACTGATAAGTAATTGTTTTAACTTAAAAACTTAAAAACTTTTTATTGGTTGATTAAAACGATTTCGTACTATTACTCTGTATAGTCTTAAGTTAATTGTAAATTTGCAATAAAATAATAAAAAAAGTCGTACTGGAAAAGTTAATTACGTAAATCTTTAACAACAAATTTCCAGTGAAAGTTAAGTCCTAAAGTGACTGATCTTTACGATTTATAAACAAAAGGTTCAATTATTATTTTGATTAAAGTTTGTTTTAGACATAATTATTGTTCCAACATCTTTTCGAACTACTTAAATATAACTTTTAGAGCAGCACCATTACCGTATTTTATGACTGTTGCAGTAATGGAAAGCAATTTAACATAATGTTTTAGTAGTTTTCGTCGCCAGTATTGATAAGTAGTTGGAATATTTCCAAAACAAGATGCTTATGTCTTTTTGATGTTGTTTGTGAGTCAAATACATGTTTTACTTAGCAAACATTTTTATCAGCTCATTGGATTTTGATATATAAACATTATTTAGATAGACGGTGTACATTATTACCCATAACTTAAAAAAGATTTATAAAAGACTAAAGACACACATACAAGTAGAGGATCACAGATACAAAATAGAAGTTGTGGAAGAAATGTCTTAATGCATAAAAACTGTTTAATAACTACAAAACTTGCGTTAATAATTTTTTTTGTATATTACTACGGATATTAGTAGTGTTGTTGATAATAAAAATAATAAGTATGGGAACTTAACAATTTCATAAAAAATTTTAAGTATAATGATCACGTACAACCTAAGGCTTGTTCGATTTATCTACACTTTAACAATAAAATGTAAAGTGTACACTTTTATTTTTTATTAAAAGCAAAGAATACAGATATGTCTACACCAAAAATGTTAAAGGTTCACTTTTATACAATTAATTTTGTTAAGCTAAGTACTTTTGCCATATTACTTTGTTTGGGGATATTGCAGAGAGGGGTTTCGGTTTGTATCAATTTGAGAGGAAGTTTATGCAAAATTTGAAGTAGATAAGACCAAGGAATCATGTTGTTCCATAAAAAATTTCCTTTTTTTTTTTCACCCCCTTAGGGGTAGAATTTCGGAAAATCCTTTTTTATCGGTTGCCTACGTCATACAAAGAACATACTCTTCAAGTTTCAGGTCTTTACGAACAGCAGTTTAGGCTGTGCGTTGATCCGTCAGTCAGTCATTCAGGACAAAGCATTTTATATGCATAGATAATTTTCACCACAGGCAATAAATCTTCTTACATTTCGAAACCAATCCTTAAACCACAAATGTTTTTATTTGTTTTTTTCTCCGTACACTTTTTTATTGCAATATGTATTAACTAATTACGTGTACTGAGTTGGTAGCGTCCATTTTTGTATTATTTTGTTCAAATAAAAATATACATTAGTTTTGACTATAAACTAGTACAAATTGATTAGCAAAGTCTTTTGTAAAAAGATAATATTTCTTTTAACAGTAAAATAACACAATTTATATTGGAATTACAGTTCCAGACGTCTTTATTTTCTTTATCGATCCCTATCTCTTTTTGTTTCTTCAACTGTTAAATCAATAAGATTTTTAGAGACAAAAGATTTAAAACCCTATTCCTTAAAATATTTTTTATGTGACTTCTTGATAAAATATATTTTCTCTTAAATTAGAAGCACCTAGTTTCGTATTTACATTTTTAAAATAGTTATTTTTGTATCTAGAATGCGAAATGATACTTTTGCGTTTAGTAGGTGGTATTGTTTGGCTGATTTTGGCAACGTGTAACACTATCACAGCTATAAAGTCATTGTTCTAAAGTGTTTAATAAGAAATAAGCTTTAAAAGTGAAAGTTGCCTATACCCAATTCAAAGAGTGGTGCAAGAGTTCCAAGAGCATTCAGAAAGTGTTAATGGCAAACTTCAAACATAAAATTAAAAAAGTAAAGCCTTGAACTTTATGGGCAGTATATTCTTTGCTAAAAAGTACGTTAAATGTTAAAGAAGATGTAAATATCACAATATTTTCAAAATTGATACCGTATTTGAAAACAAATCAGTTGGATATCGTAAAAAAAATCAATAATTTAAACGAAAGAAGAAATTAACAGATTTATACAAGAAGCACCGGATAATGGATTTTTGCAAGAAAAGGTAATTTAAATTAATAAAAATGGATCAATTGAAATAATGTTGGGCAATTTTTCAGGTCATTTTAATAATAGACGTTTGTGGAGGGAGGAGCATGTCGAAGAGATGAGTTGGAAAACATAATGATCGATGATTTGGATCACAAGGATTTGATTATTATTATAATAATTTCCAAATCCAAAACTTATAATTGGAGAACTTTTGTAATCTCAAGTCCAAACTACATTAACATATGCCGCAGATACTGTGTGTTACGACTGGTAGTTACCACTAGTCGGAAGATTTTTTGTGAAGTACGTCAAAGAAAAACTTGTTATTTAAGTGGCGTCAACAAAATAAGAAATGTACTAAGAGAAATAGCAACTCAACTTAAATTGCCTCACCCAGAAACCCATACAGGACACTGCTTCAGGCGCAACAGAGTTGCGGAAGAGCCGATATTATAACCATTAAGCGACATGGCGGATTGCGTTTTAGTTTGGTAGCCGAGACATATATAGAAGAATTTATACAAAATAAAATTTTAATAGCAAATAAAATGCTACCATCTTTAGCAAAGCTTACGGAATTGGTCAATAATACAACGTGCGCAAAAAACATAAACAATTACAACAGCAGCCTCATTGAACACCCAGAAATAGAAGCTACGATAACTAATAGCACTAGATCTAGCATAAATTTTACTCACTGCAACATTGGCACTTTCAATTAACATATCTTCTTCCTTTTCTTCTTTTTCCTTTTTGTAAGGCATCTACCTTGTTCTCTAATTTCTTAGAACTGTAGCTGGGATGATTAATTCCAGCTTTCATACCAACGTATGGGTGGACGTCCTGGTGGTCTGTTGGATCTTAGGAGACCATCTCTTGCAATCTTCGTCAATCTATTGTCGTTCATTTGTTCAACATGATCTCTCCATTCGAGACGTCTGTTTCGGGACTATCTTACTATGTCTTGGACATTGCAAAGTTCTCGGATGTCTTCGTTTCTTTTGTGGTTCCTTAGTTTGTAACCTGCTATGGATCTTAGGGACCTCATCTCTGCTGTACGGATAATCCTTTTGATAGTGGTGGTTTCGGCTTTTGTTTCTACAGCGTAGGTCATAACAGGTCTCACACAGGTCTTATATATATGCGGACTTTGCTTTCAATGGACATGTGCTTGTTTTGCCGTATTATATCTCTAAGGAATCCTGATATTTAAGCTGCTTTGGTTGTTTGAGCCTTTACTTCTTCTTGGAGGTCTCTGCTGCTCGTGATGTTGACGCCGAGATATTTGAAACTCATAACCTGTTCTACTGGTTTATTGTATATAGCCAGTTTGCATCTTCTGGGCTCTTTTGAGAACATCTAGTACAAGATAAATAATTATAATAGTCGTCATGTTTAAAATAGTTTTTTTATTCGCTTAAGATAAGTTAGGTGATGTGATGGCCCATATCTGGATACTTATCTTTACCATACATACTTACCCAGAATTGACAGATGACAAAATATATAAAGAATGTTGTCATCTGTTATCTGTGACATTGAAAAACATGTTTAAACTGACGATTAAAAAGGAAAATGGTAAAAACTAAAAACCAGCAACCATCCGAAAACAGTAAATTATATCTCGGATAATATTTTATTATTATTATGTACGAGTATGTTAAGTATTTAATTAATAAATTCGTGAATAAGTTCTCAACATATGACCAACTGTATAATATTTAAATTCTAGAACGTAAAAGTATTTGTCAGCTGAATGACAGAAAAGAGCCAATCGCTAACTGAGAACGAAAATGTCAACAGTTGATGACAGTTTTTAAAAATCTATATTTTTTAAATCTATTGTACATTTTTTAAAGTTATGCTACAAATATAACTGTTTTACAATCCAAAATAATAAAAGTATTAACTTACTCCAAAGTAATCTTTATTATTAACGATGTAAGTCATTTTGGTCAAGTACTTTACAATACAAATTCACATTTAGTAATTTTTAAATATATTTTTATTTCTTATCCCATAAAAGCGTTTAAAAGCGATTAAACATATATATATATATATTGGCTTTTAGCTTTCCAGTAATTAATTTTATTAACATTTATACATAATCTGCGTTTGATTAAATTTTTAAAAATAATTAAAATTTAAAATTAAAAAAAATATCATGGTTATTAAACATTGATTGACTTCTCCGCGGTTTCTTATGCATTTGATATTTCTTTGAAGCATGCTTGAAATTAAGTTATTAATGAAATAGTTTTAATAGGCCAATCAAATAAATATATTTTAAAGAATTATTTTTCAGCAATCTGAAAATTTATTTGGTCCTAAATGTGTGTAAACAAAATTTGCACCATCGTAGGAGGTGAGCACAGAAAATGATATTGACGTGGGACCAATGGCATTAGACGCATAATTACGCAACTTAGAACTGATTACATTTTTAGCAAAATCGGTTTAGCTGTTTTTTATGAAGAATAAAAAAACTGAAGAAAATGATAAACTACCTGAATTTTGCAATTTATAAATTATACTATTTTTAATACAGAATTTTAAGATCTTTTAAATAATATGATTATTGCATGTTCGGAATATTTGTATGAAAAATATGATGACAATATTTTATAAAAGAGATAGTTTTAGAAAACAAAAATAAAAATTGGAGAATTTTAAACTTGTGTCAGTATAGAAAGAATAAAATTGAAGACGCTATAACAGTGAAAAATTATTGTTAGTAATAATCAAGCATTGAATATTGTTACTAATCGCTTATGAAATGATAAGAAAAAGATTAAAATAATACGGTTAGCATAAACAGCATATTAATAATGACAATTATAATTTGTTAAAACAATTTTAAGTTTTTTTTTATAATAATTTTAATAATAATAATAATTATAAAAAAACCTATGGTATTTTTTCATTCTCTCCACTGGGAAGTAAGTCGTGTGGACCTTTTGGGCGCACCCACACCACTGATATTTTTTTAAACTTAGTGTCACTGATGCAAAAAAAAGGTTAAAATTACATTATTAAATGAACTTTTGCGATATTTTACCAATAAAACACAAGAAGTATAATAATTTAGTACAGGAACGTTGGCGTCATAAAATTTTTAACGAAAATAATTCAGAAACATCACCGTAGGCGGATTCTCGCTAGTGATGGAATGAGAATTATGCCTTGGAGGTAGAGGATGCTTCCCAACGTGCTTTCGGTATTTATTAATTACGTTTTAATTAAAAGTTAAGTTATTTTTGTTCCGTCTTTTTTGTAGCTACATCTATTTTTTTTGTAAATCACCATAAACACAGTTCGTAAGCTAAATTAGATAAATACGCTTTATTTTTTTTTACAATATCAATACCAATGGATATTGGCTAGTGACAGAATAAAAATTATGCCTTGAAGGACACATTGCAAGGTTGAAGGACGGAAGATGGACAAAGAGGATTCTGGAATGGAAACCTTGAGTCGACAAAAAAAGCAGAGGAAGACCACCAACACGCTGGACAAATGATATAAAAAGAATATCATCCAACTGGATTGCTGCAGCTTAGGATAGGAAGACAAGGAAACGCTTAGAAAAGGCCCAATGGACAAATGTGGCTGGTTAATGATAATGATAAGCTCTTAGTAGTAGCATAGGCAGTAAAATTTGGTCTCGTCCTCTTTTTTACAAAATCTTCAGAGCGAGCTTTATAAAAGACCTATAATGTGAAGGTGTTTATTTATGCTGCACAATATTTATTGCATGCTTCACTTTCCTTTACTCAAGCTAAAAAAACTAGGAGATTTTGAATATCGTATAACTGAGTGCTCTCTCTGGTATTTGCGGCGGTTGTTTCGTAGCCATACTCTGGTTTGCTCCCTAGTTGTACTGTAAACATAGCTGCAGGTTAGCTCTGGGTCTATTAGATGTTGTTTTTCACCAGATCATGCTAACCTGTCTGTCTTTTAATTGATATGCACTTCGTAGTAATTACCTATAACAAGCAAAACTTTTTTTAGTCCTCCTAGTTTTGCTAGTTTTTTACGGCAATAATGCCGATGAACAGGTCATATTAGCGTTATACGAGGAGGAGTTGCACATGTTTAATATTATGCATGGTGTTTAAAAAATGCAAGCATGCAAGCAATACAAAAGTAATGGTTTTTAAAAAAGAAAAAAGCATAACAAACTGCGAAGTGACGATTAAAAGAAAAAGAGTGGAACAAGTGAATAAGTTTGTATACTTGGATTCAATTTAACGAAAGACGGAAAGTATGACTGTGATATTGAGGGTTTTTGCAGGTAAACAAACAAATGGGGCGCTGCATAACTTTATAAGCAGCCAGAACGTGTCAAAAAAGGCACGAGGCATATAGAAGTGCTGGTACCGACACTTGGATAAAGTAAGAAACAAGGAATTTTCTGGTTTTTTAAATACATTACCCTGTATATTCAGTCATTATTTGAATCTCCTCTTCAATACGAGTTTAGTCACATGTGTCTTTTATGATTTTATAAAACATAATTATTACTTAATTTAGTGTTTAAAATGTGCTCCATTTGTAAGTTGACAGTACCCTAATCAATGGTAGAATGCGTCTACCACATTTCTCTATGATTGTTAAGACTTGACTAAACGTAGCAGATTACAACATTTTTAACATAATGATTACTTAATCTAGTATTCGAAATATGCTCAGTTTGTAAGTTGACCAATTGACACTATTTTTAAAATCTGAATACGCCATAATCCGAATGATGTGGATATATCTTGTACATTCGAATCCTGCGCGCTGGCGCCGACGTCGAGGAGTAGTCTGGGCGTGGTAAGCTGTAGAATGCTCTGAGGTGTGGGCAGCTTCACCGCCGGAACCTCTGTTGCCTCAACTTACTTGCTCTTCGACGACGTCTTTAGTTGTGTAAATGTTTGGATAACTCAGTAAGGCTGGCTCGATCTGTTTTCTACTACTATAGGCTGAATGGTTTACTGCATTTTATCTCCGTAAATTTTGTTATCACAGCAAAAGATACAACACACTTGTCATTGAGAATATATTGTATAACTTTAATACATGGAGCTTACAGTTTCACTGGTTGTTAGCTTGAATTTTTGATGTATTTTATTTGAATGCCGGGCTCTTAGCGGCGGGCGTGTGTATTCTTAGACGGTCGAAATGGAAAAGAGGGCGAGAAGTCGGAAACTGTTTCGAATGTGGTTTCTTCTCGCGTTAAAGTTAGCGTTTTTGATTGATCACTGTATGGTCACGTGACCGTACAGCCGGTTGCTAAAAAATTGCGCGCGACGATTTCGGAATGTTCTCGAATAATAACTGCACGTGTTCTTGAGCTAATTTCTTAATTGCACGGGACCCTTTGTTTATAAACGAATGCTAATTTCCACGTAATTAATGCGTGACTTTTAGCTGATTTTTGTCGGCGTACTGACTAGTTTTAAAAATCAAGAAATTTCTCAAAAAGCAATTGCACAGTTGAAAGTACTGATTTCCAACAAAACCCATATTTAATACTATATTATATATCCTTAATTTGAGTGGACCCAAGATTACCGTACTGACGGGACGAACTTCAAATGTTTGACAGGTAGAAACAGTTTGTATGGGAAAATTAAGGTTGTGTATAAGGTCAAATTACGTAGTACATCTAATTAATTTTTAAACTTAATAAAATGTAGTTAATTGTAAGCAGCGATATTTCCTGTTAATTATAATAAATTTCTATAATAGATTTTTTAAAAAAAAATTTATAGTTGAATATTGTAAAAAAAATATTTAACATTGAATTTGACTACCGCGTTTGTAGTCGGAAAAAAATCTGGCAACACTGCAGGCCACGTGGCGTCTAAAGTTGTATATTTGAAATTATAACCCTGAAATTTTGACAGTTATGGATACTAGTGATGCACATAAAAGTGTTAATTTTTCTTTATATAGAAATGAAAAAGGTCAATTTACATCGAAATAAAAAAAGCGATGGTTAGACAAAGTAAAAGGGGGTAGTTCAAAACAAAAACGTCCACGTGATGTTTATATGAGCACGTTGAAAGGTAGAAGAATAGTTGAGCTTGCCACCCTAGCAGAAGAATTGTGGTGTACAAAGTGTAATATAGGATTATCACTTCAGGATTAACAATTTTTACAAAGATGACAGTGCAAAACCAACACTAATGACCCGAAAGTTTATCAGATATTTTTTCTTTTCCCTTTTTATCTCTCTAATTTGGAACGGTCCAATGAATAATTTGATTAATAATATCACAAAATCAATGTTATTCAACAGTTCTTCTTGAAATTACTTACGATTTCTTGATTGATATGCACTTATGGGTACGTACATATAAAATTCACACTTAACTTCAACTTTTTACCTCCTAAATCTTGTAAAACACAGAAGCACAATAAATTTAAATTTTAATATTATACGAATTTACTTATTAACGCGCATGTGGTCGCTACCATCCTGTTGTGGATATGCAGCCTAAGAAGAAGAAGAAGAGAGGAAAATAAAAAGCAAGTTATTATCCATATGTTGCTGTGCAATGTTGTCAGATTTTTATGTTGCAAACATCTACACCGAAAAATCGCAAATCGTCTAAACATACTAACAATTAGTTTTTTAACCGTACAAGTTTTATAAAAGAACATAATTTTTTTGATTCTTTTAAAAATTACTCCACTTCCGGTAAAAATAACATTGAGTAAATGGTGACTTTAATATAAATTATTTCGGTTTAATTATCAAAAAGGTTTTTTATCTTAATCAATGCAAAATCATTTACTTCATAAAATATTTCAAATTCAGGCAGCCATCTAAAAATTTATAAATTGCATACACACATACTTATATTGCCGTTTTTGGTATTTTCCTCGCAATTTTTACATACATTTTTTTACAGTTTAAACCTGTCCTGAACTTCCACAAATATTTCAAGATCAAAATTAGTCAAATCGGTCCAGCCATTCTCTATTCCTTCGAATCAAATTTAATTGATAAATCAAGATCACATCTATGTGAGAGATTTTTTTGTTTAATCATTTTTAGTATCGACTACTCATCGCTTAAAGAAAGTAGCGTTACATAAATGTGACTACTTGATCACCACGTTAAAAACGATGAGTACCTATAGGAAATACTCGAGAGACAAATGCAGAATTTAAAATACAAATATATTTTTTTTATTTGTTTAACCACGATACAAAAGACTTCTTTAGGCGAAGACATCTGAAAAAGATACCAAGTATCAAGTTAAATAATATGCTATAGACAATAGATGGCAGTTATATCGCTTCCAGCGTCAAAACTGCAGAGGGCAAGTGGGAGAGACAGTAATTTGTTCCCGGGGTTAATACTGCAGCGGCGGCGGTGGCGGTGGCGGTGGCGGCTGCCATTGTTCGGTTTTCATTTATTTGTAGCTTTGTAAATAAAACGACTATACACTTCGAATAAGAGCGAAGTTTTTGCAAACATTTTTTGTAATATTAAGTTCCAGATCGCAAGCATTTGGGTCTACTGGTTAAAGCAGACGAGCATATTCAGTTGTCAGACTACTTGTCAGTATTAGTCTCGCTATTCCTGCGTTGTATCTTTCCATCGGTTTTTTGGTGTTTGTCCAACATATCTCTTTTGCAGCCATTTTAAACATCAAACGAATAATTCGCAAATATTGTTCGTTATAGAATTATAGAAGAGTGAATGAAGTGTAATTACCTTTACTGGAGTTATCAAGAGTTGACAGTAAGTTATTGTTTATTTTATGTTTTAATTAAGGCCACCGAAAAGTGGTTCATTCAATTATTTTGTTGTAAACCAAAATTTTAATGTTGCCTTTCGGGAAAAATTAAAAGTTAAAGTTCTAGATAATTAATATTATTACAAAAATTACTTCTTTGTTAGGTTTGGTGATTTTAAACTATCGATACTTGCCACGTCTTTTTCGTTCTCTAAAGAGTACTCTGCCAGTGGTCTCTCTACTGGCAAATTATGCCTGAGCTCAGCCGTAGAGGGTAGAAGAAAAAAAATATAAAAGTGAGCCGCGCCACCGACTTAGACGGTTCAAGCCGGAAACCCCTAGGTCTTATAGGCACTAGCAGAGCCACATGATAAACAACTAAGATTATGGTGAACCAAATAAATAAAATTATAGCAAAAATATATTGATTACTTTACTCACACAATAAATTAAAATACACAGCTCAATAACAAAATTATAACACATATAATCAAAATTAACAGCCAACAATAAATCGAAACTTCAAAATTTACAACTTTATGAGACAACAATAAATCAAAAATCCAAAGTTCACGATTCCATAAAATAATTAGAACAAAGGTAAGAATGACAAACCTTATCAGGTTACCAAAAAAAAAACGTATTCAAGTCAACTTTTTAACAATACTTCATCAACGTTCACGTTTGGCTGCCAATTTAATCACGTTTTTTTTTCATTTACATAAAGATTTACACTGTTAAAACAATCAAGCTTATTTAAAAATATTTCTTTTTACGATGGCGGTCCTTCAAAATAGCAATATTGTAGGATATTTACAAATAAGTATGAAGAAAACGTTTTTACTTGGACACAAAGAACTATTGAGATATTACTTTAATCAAAGTTCAGCCTTGGCATATTATCCAATGCAGTAAATAGTTTTCAACAGTGTACCATATTAATAAATTAAAACAAAACTTAATCGCGGTTTCAAAAATAAGTCACGTCGTTTAAATATGCTAAAATAAATCACTTGTAACCTTTGGGTACACGAATTCACTACTCCTGTGGCCGGCTTGATTATGGAACGGCCCTGCTAATTAACAATGGCTTTCCTCCATCAGATCCCGCACGCGGATATTTTAACTCGACACCAAAATCCAAAATATCAACAACAAAGGTTAGATAGAATGGTCAAGTTAAAAATTAAATGGTTATTAAACCTCCCGGAAAACTTTCCAAGTAAAAATACCCAATGACTGTACTATTACAATTGAAAAAACCGAAATTTTAAAACCAAAAATTTGATTATGACATATGCTAGTTTAAATTAATTTAAAAAGTAAATTTTATGTCAACAACAAACTTTACAAAATTATACTTTTACTATGTAAGAAATTTCTGAAAACCTTACTGCTTTCGTTAAGTAGGAAAAAACTTAAAACAGTTGTAGGGATCTGTACCAGACACTGATTTTTAAGAAAATATCTGCACAAAACAGGCGTGTTTGTCACAAAACCTTTATGCAAATTATGTAATGAAAAAATGGAAACAGCCACTCATATTATCTTTAAATGTGGAGCTACCGCCCAATGGAGGCACTACCTAGGGTGTATACAAGACCAAGAGAGTGATCCACCTGGAGCAATAGCACGTAGCAGTACAGGAGCTTCTACTTCTTAACAGGAAAATTAAAGAAATGGGACTAGACTTAGGAGCTGGTAAAATACAATAAGCAGACAATGCTGCAGTGCCTAGGAAAAAAATAAGACCTCTTCCATAACCCCCATTTACTTATTCATTTATTTAATCAGATCTTCTGAATCACTAATTTTCTCGTACGTATAAATACTTCAAATGGGAATTACTACCAGTATCCAATTATGAGAACATAATAATTAAAAGGACGCGGCTGATTATAAATCCTTAAATTACTGTTTTTTACATTGTATACACTGCTTATACACGTATAGAGTGCCCGAAAAACATAACGGAAAATGCGCAGGCGCACAAAATTTTTAACTATTAAAAGGTCTACAAATGTTTATAATTACAGTAAAATCATTATTGCACTTATTTAGTTTGCACTTTTATGGAATTGCATCGAATCCTTAGAGTATCTTGGTGCGAACAACAGGGTGACCCTACTGTGGGTACCTGGGCACCAGGGGGTGGAAGGAAACGAAAAAGTCGACACCCTTGCAAAACAGGGGGCCGAATCTGCGTTCACTGGACCAGAACCGGTTTTTGGAGTCACCACAAGTGCCGCCAAAATAATTATTTCGGACTGGGCGGAGAGGAAAATACTCACGTACTGGTACGACATACCAGGGTTAACCCACTCGAAGGCGTTTTTACCATTTCAACCCTCGAAAACACAACTAAGCAGATCCTAGAATGGTGCAGAAATGACCTGCGTATTCTAACAGGACTACTTACAGGACACTGTCGGTTAAGATACCACATCAGAAAATTAGATCTGAACCAACAAACGGACTGTCGGTTCTGCTGCGTGGAAGACGAAACTGCTGAACATATACTATGTTCATGCCCCGGCCTGGGAAGAATAAGGTTCAACATATTTGGTTACACTAACCTAGAACCTACCGATTTTAAAAAAATCTCACCCTATACAACCATGAACTTCGTAAGAAGGGCTGGATTGTGCGGTGAACCGTAGCCTCTAGGGGTGAGCCACAATAGACCTACTAAGGGTCGCGGTGGAGGGGCGACCACGCCCCACTCACATGAAACCTAACCTAACCTAACCTAGAGCCACTTATTTTTAGGTTAACTGGTACCTAATAATATTAAAAAAATGTCTATGTAATATGTGTAGTGTACTTTTCTGTGTACAAGTTCTATTTCAAAGATGTCGTGATATGAACTGCGATGTGTATGCATGCTTCGTGGTTTATCAAAAAGCATTTGACAAAGTCCAGCATGAGCAGAGATCCTGAGAAAAGTCGGATTAGATGACCGGGACTTAAAAATTATTGTAAACCTTTATTGGGGTCAAACAGCAAATATACGAATATCCTCTTACCCCTATTATTTAACATATACTTAGAAAAGATATTTAAAGAAGCCCTAGATGACATAGAACTGGGAATATCTGTAAACGGTCAATGATTAAACAATATAATATAATATACCGTTGTATTTGCTGACAATATTAAAAGCCTACAAGAACTCATCACAAAAGTCAAAGATACCAGTGAAAAATACGTTCTAATGCTCAACATAGATAAGATCAAATTCATGATAATCCGGAAAGGAACCGATGTACCGTGCCAACTTACCATCAGAAACCAGCAAATCGAAAGAGTACTAGGCACAACAATAAACGAAGATTGGGACCATTCTCGTGAAATTAAATGCCGGATTAAAAAATCTCGAGAGGCGTTTTTAAAAATGTCAAACCTTTTTAAAAGCCACGATCTTAATCTAAGAACAAAAGTAAGAATGCTTCGTTGTTACGTGTTCCTAGTCCATCTATCCATCCATGGCTCTACAACCCGGGGTGGGTCTTGGCCGCCTCAACAATTCTCCTCCATTCATGTCGATCCTGAGTACTTTCTTCCCAGTTAAGGACTCCCAAAGTTTGCAGGTCCTTGCGTATATTATCAGGCCATCGAAGTTTTGGGCGCCCAAGTGGTCTTTTGTTGTTAGGGGCTTCTTCCCAGACCATTTTAATTAGCCTTGAGTCATTACTCCTCTGGACATGTCCCAGCCATCTTAATCTGTTGGATTTAATTTCTTGTATTATACTTGGGCTATTATATAGTTCATATACGTCATTGTTCGTGCGCATCCTATACCGCAGTGTTTGTTGATCCCAGACTCCTCCGTATATTTTCCTAAGAATCTTTCTTTCGAAACGATTGAGTAGTAGCGTGTCTTGTACCATCATGGTCCATGTTTCGCTGCCGTATGTTACAACTGGTCTTATAATAGTTTTATATATGTTTATTTTTATTATATTTATAAGTCTGGGTTGATCCACCATCCATTGAAGAAACAACTCAAGCAATAAAACAACTAAAAAATAATAAAGCAGCAGGAAGAGATGGCATTCCCGCGGAATGCCTAAAGGAAGGTGGACATAGACTAGTGGAGACTATACATCAGCTAATACAAAAAATATGGCAACAGGAATCGATGCCAGACGAATGGAAGGAAGGAGTTATTATACCAATACATAAGAAGGGAAATAGATTGGCATGCAACAACTACCGAGGTATCACACTCCTTAACACATCATATAAAGTGTTGTCTAACATAATTAAAAACCGAATAACACCGTACTCAGAAAAAATAGTTGGAGAATACCAAAGTGGATTCAGAAGGAAACGATCAACAACAGACCAACTTTTTACGTTAAGACAACTGTTAGAAAAATGCTGGGAATTTAATAGAGACCTACACAATTTATTCGTAGACTTTAAACAAGCGTATGATAGCATCATCAGAGCAAGCTTATGGACAGCACTAGAAGAACTTGGAATACCCGAATAATAAAAGTATGTGTTGAAGGATCATACAGTTTAATTAAAATAGAAGGGCACTACAGCGAAATATTTGAAATAACAACTGGACTTAAACAAGGTGATGCACTGTCGCCGGCTCTATTTAACATAGCCTTGGAGAAGGTAGTAAGACGAACCGAACTAACTATGAACATCTTCGGCCATAATGGACCCTGCCTGATTCTAGCTTATGCAGATGATCTAGATGTTGTAGGAAGAAGTACAGTTAGCGTGAAGGAAGCTTTTATAAAACTAGAAAAAGAGCCAAAGAAGATGGGTTTGAAAGTCAATGAGGAGAAAACTAAGTATATGCATATGACACGAAACGTAGGACGAGATCGAATACGTCAAAATGTTACTATGGACGAATACAACTTCGAACATGTACAGACTTTTCAATATCTAGGAGCATTAATAACATCAGATAATAACGTTAAAGTAGAAATAAAACAGCGTATACTTCAAGGGAATAAATGCTATTATGCAACCCAACAATTATTAAGATCAAGGACTCTGACAAGGCAAACAAGTGTTGCTAGTGTTGCTTTATAAAGCAGAATCATGGACACTCACTTAATACTCCACAGAAAAGCTTAAGGCATTTCAAGATGTGGCTATATCGGTGAATACTTAAAATACCTTGAACAGTCCACGTCCTAGTAATTGCAGTGATAAAACTGAATAATAATTGTGCAGGTGTAGATTATTTGGAAGTCCAAATTATCTGTTGTGATTCTACGGTTTTAAATACAGATAATTTTAATGGTGCTTCCAGAGAAAAAATTTAATAGAAAAATGCTTCCTTTTAATTTCCGTCATCAAAAAAAAAAATCAGACCCCCCGAGCAATTTATTCCCTAAAACTATCGTTATTTACTTCTTAGCTAATATTTAACAAGGTTATCGAAGCACTTTTAGACGCACTTATTTATCGTAACAATATCTGATTCTTATTAACCAAAGAAACATACATTTTACAATTTTTTCCCGTACAAGATATCACGTTCATGTTTGACCTAAAGTCGGCACGAGTTACCATTATTTTATTGCAATAATATTTTTTAATTATTTTACCGAGCAAAAAAAATAAAAAAAAAAGGGTAAGCGTATAAGACTTTGCAAAAAAAAACCTCGTATCTTGGGACACCTTAGTGCAGAACGTAGTTAAGTAATGATTTGAAGACTTAATTGTTAATGACTTTTTTTATTGTAATATTAAAATATGCGAACAATACAAATTTAATAAATAAAGTGGCAAAGTTGTTATTACAACAAATGTAACAAAATAAAGTAATAAATTAATTATGGAATTTTCTATACAATAAATTATTCATACTTCGGCTTAAGGTAAACAATTTTAAGTATGGTACAACAAATATCAATAACGTTACACGTCCATAATGTCCTAAAACAGCTGTGACGCCAAAAATTATCCATAAAGTCCATGATATAGTTCTGTACGATACACGAATGTTTAAATGTGGTTTAGCCGAGACCACAGAAATATGGAACGAGCTAATTTACATAATTTTGCGTAGCGAATTTATTAAAAAAAGGACCTTATTAAAATCGTGTTGATTTTTTTTACCCTAGGCATTTTTATGTAAATAATTTGTTAGTGTAGATTAAAGAACTAGAAATACCTTTTAACCAATAAAAAATAAGATCGTGTTAAATAAATGAACCCATCTTAGAACTACAAACAATTTTATTGTCTGGATAATTTTAAAATACACCTGAGATTTTTTTAAAATTTTAATTCTTTTTTTTTTTTAATATAAATATTCTTCTTCTTTTGGCTCGTAACCCTTGGTGGGTTTTGGCTTGCTTAACTATGTTTTATCTGGTTCTATCTACCACTCCTCCAGTTTCCTATTCTTAGAGTTTTTAGGTCTTCCTCCATTCCTCCACATCGTCTATCCACCTTTTCTTGGGTCGCCCTTTCGGTCTTGTGTTTTGAGGTTTTCATTCAAGGATTTTTTTTTACAATTTTTCCCCCATCCTGTATACATGTCCTAACCATCTTATCCTTTGACTTCTTATGTATCTTTCTATATTCTCTCCTTCTATAAGTGCATCAATTTCGTGATTCATTCTTATTCTTCAAATACCGTTATCATGTATTGGGCCGTATATTCTTCTAAGGATCTTTCTTTCAAATATTCTCAATTACTTATTTTTATTGGGTTTTTTTTCATTAAATTATGGTTTTAATACACATTAAAATTTACCTAACAAGTCAAAGATTAGTAAAAAATAAAATTATTATAGTTAGTTAATTTTTTGCATGTTACAAATTGTTTAAGAATTTTACAAAGATAGATAAAGGAATGCTTAAATGGTTTGGATCAGTAGAAAGGATAAATAAAGGAGGATTAATAAAAGAGATTTATAAGGCGAGGGTTAATGGGTAAGTTGATAGAGGTCGACCTCGGCGAACATCGATCTCGATCTGATCGACAATGTATTGAAAAAAGGCCAGGTTAAGATTACCAACAATCGACGAACACGTATAAAAGCGCTGATGAAAGTGGAAAAAGTGACAGATGTGTAAAAGAGCCGTAGCAAGGGAAGAAAAGGGGTCTCTGCCCACCACCACAGGAAAGGCATGACCATATGTATGTAAAAGCAGTAAATCTACAAAACAGCAAAGACCTTTTATTACGTAAAGAAGTTTTTTTTAAATAATACTTTTTTTTAAATAACAATTTTATTATCTATAACTCATTTTTATTTTTGGAATATATTGGTTAATAAAGGTTCACATTACATATACATATTATTATTTTTTTAATTTTTTTTATATACCCTTTTAACTGATTTTTATTATTAAAATATATTGGTTTCGTAAAAAAAATTACTAATCATTGAATAAAATTACTATTCATTTGTTTTACTGCTAACATTCTTTGCTCAATGTCACTGTCATACTTTCCATCTCTCGTAAATTTTAAACCCAAGTATACAAACTCATTTACTTCTTCCACTCTTTCTTCCTTAATCAGAACCTCACAGTTTGTCATGCTTTCTTTTCTTTTAAAAACCATTACTTTCATTTTGCTTTTATTTCTTTCTATCCCTTTGATTTTCAGGGCATCATGCTTAACAATTACCATCGCCTGCAACTCCTCTTCAGATGACGCTAATTTGGCTAATTATTAATCTATTAAAGCCAAAGTTTTTTACTGATTGTTAAAGTTTATAAACACGAACGAATTAGCAAATATTTTTTAAATTGAATACAGGGTAAGTCAAAACTTTAAAACATTATTTCGCAGTAATTGTAAATTGTAAAGCTAGTAACGAAGTTATACGAAGCTTGATCACGACTCTTCTGTCAAGAGGAAAGCGAAGAAGAAGCAAGCCCATATGCAAAATATTATTGTCTTCTCAAAATCATTATTAGTTAATTCTTGGTGCAATTTAATGTGGTAAGGTGCATTTTGTTTTTAGAAGTTTTTGTTTTAGTTTTGTTTGACAGTATTAACTAAATTCTTGTTTTTTTAAAATATTTCTAATACTCCTCTATCACAGCAGTTTTTGTTCGTTCTTGTTTTTCATAACTAACTGAGCCGGTGCGGTTAAAGCGATACTTCAATCTTTCGAAACTGGCTGTGGCAGGTTGTCACCTCGCAGAATATGTTTCATGATAAATTCTAACTGATAGTAATGCGTTTTTATTACATTTCCCCAATATTCAGATTATATCTACCATTCCGTCACGACTGAAATTCATATTTGCTAGTTTAGAGTGTAACACACCAATGGATTAACAAACAGTAATGGTGAATACTCGTTATTGCCAGTTTCTGACAAATCAATCAATTCCATCTAACAATTGATACGTTTAGATACCTAATTAATACTTTGCAAAGAAAAGCGGAAATATTTCAAAAACTAATAACTTAAGTGTAGGGAATGATTAATAAAAATATATGTATGGTAACAGTAGTCTTCGATAATATAAAATATAGGGTGATCCATTTAAAATTACTGAGAAAATAATGTACTTAAGTTTTAACTTACCCTGTATTTAATTTAACAAATATTTGCAAATTCGTTTGTGTTTATAAACTTTGACAGTTATTAATAAACTTTTGTTTTAATAGATTATTATTCTTAATCTCCTTTTTAATTATGCAAGGCGTTAAACTTTATAAGATTTTCACATAGAATGGGTTATAACTTTTTAAATACCCTGTATAATGTACTACAACCACATATTGTTGTAATAAGTTAGTATAGCGGATTTTAATTTTAAGGTAAAATACAGGGTGTTTCATATAAAAAAACATAACTTTGATCTGGTACCGCGTTATGGAACACCCTGTAACATTTTAACTAAATTTAAAATGTGATGCTAAAAGCTGTCTACAATTTTTAAGCACAATTTTTTTGTATCTATTATAATAACAGAGCTAATGAGCTTTATCACACTAATCAATCACCCTTTAGAGTAACATTAGATTTATTTATTATTATTTTATGTAAACAATTATTTTTTATATCAATAATCCATAAGTTTATAATTATTTGTAAATTTATTGAACTTCATGACATATTATTTACGCATAAAAAATTTAAATATTATTATTTTTTTGCAAAATACCTTAATCAAATTCAAAAATAAAAAAAATATTTGACGAATAGCGTAAGGAAGTTTGTTACTGTAGGGTGTCCATTGACACCACATGGCTTGTTTATATTTAAGTCAGCTATAAACGAACATTAAAGTAATTTGTTACATAGATGATTGTCTAAAACTATTGTTTAAAAGATTTGAAAGACAGTGCGTATGGACTTATGGCATGATGCCCTAAAAATCAAAGGGATAAAAATAAATATGGGCAAAACGAAAGTAATGGTTTTTGAAAGAAAGGAAGCATGGCAAACTGTGAAGTTTCGATTAAAGGAGAAAGAGTGAAACAAGTAAATGAATTTGTGTACTTGGGTTCAAAGTTTACGAGAGCTGGAAAGTGTGACAGTGACATTGAGCAAAGGGTTTTGGCAACAACAGATAAATGGGGCACTGCATAGCTTTATAAACAGCCAGAAAGTGTCAAAAAAGGCACGTCTGGCTGTGCATGTAGGTGTGTTGGTTCCTACACTTATGTATGGTAGTGAATGTTGGGTTTGGCAGAATAAGCATGAAAATAGGATTGATGTTGCGGAGATGAGTAGTTTGAAAAGTATAGTCGGAGTGACTCCGTTAAATAAAGTAAAAAATAGTGAGATAGGAGAGCGCTGTGGTGTATGAAAAGATGTAGTTACAAAGATTCTTCTTCTTGAAATTCCGCTCCCATCGGAGATTGGAAAGCATCACCACTACTCGGACCTTATCAATCGCCCGCCTGAAGAGTTTTGCCGACGCGACGTGCAACCAAACCACTCCCTCAAGTTGCGCAGCCAAGAGATTCTTCTTCTGCCAATCGTTCTCTTGCCTTTTATTTTGCCTTGAATAATTAGCTTTATCATATTATATCTATCTCCTCTCAGAACATGTCCTAGATATTCTAATTTTCTTATTTTTATGGTGTTACTAATTTCCTTGGCTTTATTCATTCGCCGTAGTACTTCCTCATTTGAAACCTTGTCAACCCATGGTATTTTTCGCATCCTCCTATAACACTACATTTTAAATGCTTCTATGTTTTTAATATTTTCATGTCCAAGCCTCCATTCCATACAATAGAATGGAGAATATATAGCATTTTAGCATTCTGGTTCTCAGTTCTAATGTTATATCTCGGCTGCAGAGTATTTTATTTATTTTTATGTAAGCGCTGCGAGCTACTTCAATTCGACACTTGATTTCTTTTGTGTGTTCTGCTGTTTAAGTTACCAATGTGCCAAAATATTTGTAAGAGGATACCCATTCCAGGATGTCGTTATTAATATTTATAGGTGGTTTTCTTTAGGTTCATATCTAGGCCATATTTCTTGCAGAAAATGCTTGTTAACTCAACCAGATGTTGTAGATCTTCCAGACTGTCGGCGAAGATAACGGTATCGTCTGCGTATTGCAAGTTGTTAATTATTTCCCCGTTTATAAAAATACCACAGGTTTCCTCTGACAGCGTTTCTTTAAAGATGCCTCCACTATTACAAAGATAGATAAAGGAATGCTTAGATGGTTTGGACACAAAGAAAGTATGGATAAAGGAAGATTGACGAAACAAATTCAAAAGGCGAGTGTGAATGGACGGAAGTCGGTAAAGATCGACCTCGGTGAACATATATCCATCAGATCAACATTGTTTTGAAGAAAGGCCAGGTCAAGAGTACCAACAACCGACGAGCATGCGTGAGAGCCCTGATAATAGTGAAGGAAGCAAAAGATGTGTGTAAAAACAATAGCAAGTGGAAGGAAGTGGTCTTTGCCTACCCCTACGGGAAAAAGGTGTGACTATATGTATGTATGTATGTTTTTAATTACATACTACTGGATATATTTTTTACGTATGGGGTTAAACAATTTTTTATATTATGTTTAGTATAGTATAATTATAAGGGTACATCCACAATTATTGACATCCATAAAATAATAATGAATTCTATTTTTGGGAAGGTTGTATTGCGCGTTGATATATAATTGAGGGGTTCTGGTTAAACACATTAATACTTGTCCAGTTAAGTATTAGTTTTTTTTCTGAAACCGTATTAATTAGGTCTATTTTACTATTTGTGATAAATTAAATGTGTAAAAAATGAAACATTTAATAAATACCATTTTTTTAAAAACTCTTTGTTTATTATTATTACGTGTTTTTTTATACTTTATGTAATTTTAAAAAAACAACCAAGTTAATATACGACTAATAAACTAGACAGGAAAATTATTACATAAAAAATAAAATGCGGAAAACAAACATTATGTCAGATTAAAAATGATACAATACAATATTGACAATTATAATGGCAAAATACCTTTATTTTTTATGAAGATAGTCGCAAAAAGGAAAGACCTATCGTGTGGGCCGCGGACGGCCCGCACTGCGACTATTAGAAGGGGAAATTTTAATGTACAAAGCTATAATCAAACCAATATGGACCTACGGAATAAAACTATGGGGATGTTCCAGCAAATCGAACATAAATATTATGCAGCGTTTCCGATCAAAGTCATAAAGACTAATCGCAAATGCTCCATGGTATGTGTCTAACCACAAACCGCACGTAGAACTTGACATACCCTTTATTGAGGAAGAATGCAAAAAAAGAATCCAAAAACACTTCGAAAGGCTTGAACACTATCCCAATAAACTGGCATTAAATTTGATAAATATTGTAAACCCAAAGCGACTCAAAAGGAAATGACCAATTGATATTCTGCAGGTATAGTTGAGAGGATAAAGTCAATGGATGTGATACCCTTTCCGACAAGAAGACATCAAATTAGCTCATAGGACGTAAATTGTATACCATTTGTATATAAATGGTTCTGATTGTTAATGTACACAAATCAATAAAAAAAGCATAATAATAAACAAAAAAATTTCGGATTTAAATCTTAGGGGAATTTACCAATGTACCTCTCAACACAGTGCCTTGGTGATTAATCCAATACCGTCGTATATTGCTGAAATAAGCTTTATTACTAAGGTAAGCTATAAAAATGACCACCATTTTATTTAATATCAGGTGACATTTCTTAATAAATTAATCAAAATGGTTTACGGAAGCAGAAAATATTCTTAAACTAAATTTCTTGCCACTAACCCGACCATTACTAAGTTATTTAAACCTAAATAAGTTAAATGTATATTTTATTAAGATGGATATTTCTTCAAACACTTTTAAATACCGTCAGTATTATACTTTTAAGGAAATGAAAAGCTAGACGCAAAATAAACATAAATTTCCGATCGACCAGAACCTTTTGAATAATTAATAATAAATATGCAAAAAAATATGCAACTAAACAATTATTAAATACTATTATAATAAACAAGTTGTAAAGCCTAGATCGTGTAACAAACAGAGAAAACTGTATAACGCAGCAAAATATTGGCACAGAAGCATTTCCTGCTTGAATAATCAAATACAATGATATAATTGTAATTTCATTGACTTGCTAAAAGATGTAAGTGATGTCGAGGATAAAAATAGCCATGTAAACTTCTTTGTAGAGGAGATTGCAATTAAATAGGAAGAATAATAACTAAATAACTATTACTTTTATATGAATAAAATTTTTAAATTGACATTTAAGTACTTGCGTTACTTGTAGTTAATAATTGGCATTATTTAGTTGAGATTAATTTTTTAACAATCTCAAAAATAAAGTACAGTGCATCTTTTTTTAATATGTCACTACTTAACTTTTGATTAGATAAAAATTTGGGATGCAAAGATCTAAAATGTGTCTCACCTATTCGTTCATAAGCTTCCCTTCCGCCATTTACAGCTGTAATAATTCCAAGAAAGTATAACCACTGCATTTCCAACGGATTAGTATACACATTTTTCTAAAAAACAAGTAACTTCCACATTTTTCATCCACCGAAAAAAGTTAACCGCTTTTAAACACATCTCAGTAACTAAATGCTAAAAACAAAATTTAATATTTAAGTGATCATTGAAAAAGTGACAATTACAAGTGCGGCCAATACGATATTTTAATGGGAAATTTTCAACGACAAAAAGTTAAGTTTTGTCGGGAAAATAACGTAGCAGAAGTTGAAAATCGCGACGCGAGTTGACGAGTTCCAGTGAATTCGCGCAAGCTGCTGCCAGTAAGAGCATCAGTATTAGACTGAACGATATTCTCTACTAAAATGAGTTTTGGGGATGGTTTTGCGGCGCATGTGTGAGAAAATGCTAACATCTCAGTTGTGTTAAAACACAGACCATTTCTTGATTACTGTTTCTCCTAGAAAATGGGGATATTTTGTTTTTAGACACGAAGATAAAAGAACCATTATAGCGAAAATACAATGGAATCGGCGATTTTGGATCACGAACGCAACCGTTTAAACCATTGAGCAACAGCAATAAAGTGTTAATGTAAAATGATACATAGTAGAATGGATTTAACATGTTATCTAAATCATGTAGGTACAATATTTGCGATTGCAAATGTCCGTACGTCATCTAACGGATAATTTGTAATTTATTATAACTTGGCAAACAAAATATGTGTTTGTGCAGTTCACATGCAGTAGAAGTCAAACTTTAGAAAACAGAGCAAGACAGCAACATCTTTATTGTAAAAATTTCACTTAATTTTTGACTTATTTAAAGCCTCTATTTGTATTGTTACCATAGCAGTTAAAAAAAAATTCCAAAAATTTTTTCTCCGGCTTGGGGTAAGGAGCATGAAATTACACTTTTTGGCTGCTAGGCGTAATAAACTCGCATCAATATCACGTGACCAGCAAGTATGATTCTTCTTCTTAAAGTGCCTATTCGGTCCGAATGTTGGCAATCATTCTGGCTATCATTATCTTGTTCGCTGCGGCACGGCAAAGCCCGGTCGTGGTAGTAGAGAACCAGGATCTCAGGTTCTTCAGCCACGAGATACGTCTTCTTCCCGGTCCTTTCATTCCCAATCTCATGCCTTGGAGAATCCGTTGTCGAATTCCGTATCGACGTTCGTTACGCATAATATGACCAAGATATTTTAGTTTTCTGGTCTTTACAATATCCATGACTTCTAACTTCTTGTTCATTTTAGTTAGCACTGATTGGTTGGTCACATGGTCTGTCTATGGAATCTTCAGAATTCTGCGGTACAGCCACATTTCAAACGATTGTAGTTTTTTGTGGTAGCCTCCGTCAACGTCCATGTTTCTACTCCATACAGCAACACAGAGAAGACGTACCATCGAAGAAGCCTTATTTTGGTGTTCATTTGTAAATTTTTGTTTTTGAAGAGTGATGCCATTTTTAGAAATATTGTTCTCGCTTTCTCGATATGGCAGCGAATTTCTCGTGAGTAATCCCACTGCTCATTTATCATGGTCCCTAGATATTCATATTGTTGCGTTCTTTTATATATGTTTACTTTGTGTTTATATACCCTGAAGCTCGCATTTGTGCGAAGATTATAGTTGTTTAATAGTGACTAATAATTTTTTAATAGTGAAAATGATCAGCAGAGCAAATTGTTGTGTACCTGGATGTTACTCGGTGTGTAAAAAAAACCCAATTTGACTTTTCATTATTTCCCAAATAATGGTCAAAGAGTTGAGCATTTTAAAAAATTGGGAATGGTGATTTTGGTTAATAGAAAGAAACTGTAAAAGACCAAACTGAAAATAGAATAGAGAGTTATCAAAAACATGGGAGTTTGTTCTAAACATTTTTTTGAGAAAGATTTCGTAACTCCCAGTGATTGTAAGTATTTTGTTTTCTATATTTTATGCGGTTAATAGAACTACCTATTAATCTGTTAGGGGGCTATTAAAAACTACCCGAAAATCACTGCTATACCAAGTAAAAACTTACTCGTGTCCAGCATTATAACAAAGAAAAGATATGAAAAACTCATTGAAAACAGGCAGGCAAGTTCTTTTGTTGGTTATTTTGAATAAGGTCATAGGTAAATATATACTTATTTATCATTAAAGTCATGTCATTCATTGATTTCATAAGGATCACTTTTAGTGCCACAAACAATAATGTGGTTTGCTAACCTAACCTAACCTAACCTAACCTAAGCCTTCACGATGCATCGACTACTTGGAGTGGCAGCCAGAAAAACAAAAATTAAGAACATTGGTAGAAACATATCTGAGTTCCTTCCAATATAAAATATTGAATTTAATAACGTTCAAATATCGAAATTTTCAATAAATTGTATATTTCCCTTAGTAAACACATAGATTATAGCAAATGCAATTACACTTGGCGTCAAAATAACTGCTCGGGAAAATGAAGGTTAAAATGGCAATAGGTAAATAGTATATTAAAAACAAGTTTAGAAAAACAAAGATTTACTAAATTAGTATAGGAGCTTAGTAAAACTGCCTTTTTACGAGGTTTGTTTATACTATTTTTCGCATTTTGTGTTAATTATAAACAAATAATCATAGATATGAAAGCATTACAAAGATAGAAATTTAAAAAAATTCATAGTAGGTATATACTTGTGTAGAACTTAGTAACCTGACACTGTTTGTTTATTTACATAACATAACAAGTTTCATTTTTAAATTGAAATTAAGTTAAATATTAATTATAAAAATAAGTCTTGCTACTGCCAACACTTAAGAAAATTGTTCTGAAGACATTCTAAATGCCGCTCTAGAAGCTATAACTTTACATGATACCAAAACCAAGAAAAAACGTGTATTTACCGTAGGATCAGAGTGCAACGTTTATGAAATGTGTCATAAGTATTTACAACTTAGACCCAAACAAGTAAAACAATAGATTTTTCATTTACTATAGTCACGGTAAGTGCACAACACAAGCAGTCGGCATCAACAGTTTTGCAAAAATTCCTCAAAAAGTAGCAGAATACTTCAAACTTCCAGATGCATCCAGTTACACTGGCCATTGCTTGAGAAGGACTTCTGGGTATAATTTAAGAATATGGCTGCCAAATGAATTTTTATAAAACTTTCATAGGTCATTAAAACACACTATAAAATGAATATCCTGATAGAAATTTTTGCGCGGAAACGTTTTAAAAGTACTTTTTAAAAAAAAATGTGTAAAAAATTCATCATGGTGGCTATTTCAAGGGTAATTTTTATAACAAGTTTTTACCTCGATTAAACACTTAAAATTCCTCGTACTTTTTGGCAACACAATTTACACATTATAATTCGCCTATTTCACACAATTTTTTGCAATTTTTTAGCGAAATAAGCGTCAATAATTCCAAAGAATTTGATCATTGTTATTAATACATAAACTATTAACCTGTCCGACATAGGACAGCATCTTAAACTCTTGATTGGAATTGCGACGTTGCCGATTCAAACCAGAAGTAATGGTTTATTAGATAAAATATTTTTATGGCTCAGTTAATGAAAAAGAAGTTATATCTTATAGATTACTTTATAAATTTACAAAAGACTGTTTTTTTAGTTAATGAGCAAGTTGAGAACAAGTGTGCGTACAAAAGTTAATGTTTCAATTGGTTAAAAAAAGTACTGTTGTTGTTAGGTTAGGCCGTAGGTTAGGTTGGACTAATTTTTGTATGTTCATCATCGATTAACAGTCAAATATTATTATTTTATTCATTTTTGAAATTGAATTGACGACCGACACCCAATACGCGCATGCGCGTTGACATCCGCGCATACGCATGCGTAGTTTATATTAGTATCCATTTATTTACTTTTATTACCTTAAATAAACAGATATTTGAATTGGTTAAAATCAATCAAAATCAATTCCCAATCTCATGCCTTGGAGAATCCGTTGTCGAATTCCGTATCGACGTTCGTTACGCATAATATGACCAAGATATTTTAGTTTTCTGGTCTTTACAATATCCATGACTTCTAACTTCTTGTTCATTTTAGTTAGCACTGATTGGTTGGTCACATGGTCTGTCTATGGAATCTTCAGAATTCTGCGGTACAGCCACATTTCAAACGATTGTAGTTTTTTGTGGTAGCCTCCGTCAACGTCCATGTTTCTACTCCATACAGCAACACAGAGAAGACGTACCATCGAAGAAGCCTTATTTTGGTGTTCATTTGTAAATTTTTGTTTTTGAAGAGTGATGCCATTTTTAGAAATATTGTTCTCGCTTTCTCGATATGGCAGCGAATTTCTCGTGAGTAATCCCACTGCTCATTTATCATGGTCCCTAGATATTCATATTGTTGCGTTCTTTTATATATGTTTACTTTGTGTTTATATACCCTGAAGCTCGCATTTGTGCGAAGATTATAGTTGTTTAATAGTGACTAATAATTTTTTAATAGTGAAAATGATCAGCAGAGCAAATTGTTGTGTACCTGGATGTTACTCGGTGTGTAAAAAAAACCCAATTTGACTTTTCATTATTTCCCAAATAATGGTCAAAGAGTTGAGCATTTTAAAAAATTGGGAATGGTGATTTTGGTTAATAGAAAGAAACTGTAAAAGACCAAACTGAAAATAGAATAGAGAGTTATCAAAAACATGGGAGTTTGTTCTAAACATTTTTTTGAGAAAGATTTCGTAACTCCCAGTGATTGTAAGTATTTTGTTTTCTATATTTTATGCGGTTAATAGAACTACCTATTAATCTGTTAGGGGGCTATTAAAAACTACCCGAAAATCACTGCTATACCAAGTAAAAACTTACTCGTGTCCAGCATTATAACAAAGAAAAGATATGAAAAACTCATTGAAAACAGGCAGGCAAGTTCTTTTGTTGGTTATTTTGAATAAGGTCATAGGTAAATATATACTTATTTATCATTAAAGTCATGTCATTCATTGATTTCATAAGGATCACTTTTAGTGCCACAAACAATAATGTGGTTTGCTAACCTAACCTAACCTAACCTAACCTAAGCCTTCACGATGCATCGACTACTTGGAGTGGCAGCCAGAAAAACAAAAATTAAGAACATTGGTAGAAACATATCTGAGTTCCTTCCAATATAAAATATTGAATTTAATAACGTTCAAATATCGAAATTTTCAATAAATTGTATATTTCCCTTAGTAAACACATAGATTATAGCAAATGCAATTACACTTGGCGTCAAAATAACTGCTCGGGAAAATGAAGGTTAAAATGGCAATAGGTAAATAGTATATTAAAAACAAGTTTAGAAAAACAAAGATTTACTAAATTAGTATAGGAGCTTAGTAAAACTGCCTTTTTACGAGGTTTGTTTATACTATTTTTCGCATTTTGTGTTAATTATAAACAAATAATCATAGATATGAAAGCATTACAAAGATAGAAATTTAAAAAAATTCATAGTAGGTATATACTTGTGTAGAACTTAGTAACCTGACACTGTTTGTTTATTTACATAACATAACAAGTTTCATTTTTAAATTGAAATTAAGTTAAATATTAATTATAAAAATAAGTCTTGCTACTGCCAACACTTAAGAAAATTGTTCTGAAGACATTCTAAATGCCGCTCTAGAAGCTATAACTTTACATGATACCAAAACCAAGAAAAAACGTGTATTTACCGTAGGATCAGAGTGCAACGTTTATGAAATGTGTCATAAGTATTTACAACTTAGACCCAAACAAGTAAAACAATAGATTTTTCATTTACTATAGTCACGGTAAGTGCACAACACAAGCAGTCGGCATCAACAGTTTTGCAAAAATTCCTCAAAAAGTAGCAGAATACTTCAAACTTCCAGATGCATCCAGTTACACTGGCCATTGCTTGAGAAGGACTTCTGGGTATAATTTAAGAATATGGCTGCCAAATGAATTTTTATAAAACTTTCATAGGTCATTAAAACACACTATAAAATGAATATCCTGATAGAAATTTTTGCGCGGAAACGTTTTAAAAGTACTTTTTAAAAAAAAATGTGTAAAAAATTCATCATGGTGGCTATTTCAAGGGTAATTTTTATAACAAGTTTTTACCTCGATTAAACACTTAAAATTCCTCGTACTTTTTGGCAACACAATTTACACATTATAATTCGCCTATTTCACACAATTTTTTGCAATTTTTTAGCGAAATAAGCGTCAATAATTCCAAAGAATTTGATCATTGTTATTAATACATAAACTATTAACCTGTCCGACATAGGACAGCATCTTAAACTCTTGATTGGAATTGCGACGTTGCCGATTCAAACCAGAAGTAATGGTTTATTAGATAAAATATTTTTATGGCTCAGTTAATGAAAAAGAAGTTATATCTTATAGATTACTTTATAAATTTACAAAAGACTGTTTTTTTAGTTAATGAGCAAGTTGAGAACAAGTGTGCGTACAAAAGTTAATGTTTCAATTGGTTAAAAAAAGTACTGTTGTTGTTAGGTTAGGCCGTAGGTTAGGTTGGACTAATTTTTGTATGTTCATCATCGATTAACAGTCAAATATTATTATTTTATTCATTTTTGAAATTGAATTGACGACCGACACCCAATACGCGCATGCGCGTTGACATCCGCGCATACGCATGCGTAGTTTATATTAGTATCCATTTATTTACTTTTATTACCTTAAATAAACAGATATTTGAATTGGTTAAAAAAAATACTGTTTGTGTTAGGTTAGGCCGTTAGGTTAGGTTAGGCTCATTTTTTATGTTCATCATCGATTAACAGTCGAATCTATAATTTATAAAAAAAGATATACGCGCACTCTGGCAACGTCGAAATTCCAAGTACGGATTTAAAAAGCCTGTCATTTGTCAGAGTAGTCTTATCTCGTTAAATAATTGCAAAAAATGGGTGAAATAGGTGAATTATAATGTGTAAATTGTGTTGCAAAAAAGTACAAGGAATTTTAAGTGTTTAATCGAGGTAAAAACTTGTTATAAAAATTACCCTTGAAGTAGCAACCATGATGAATTTTTTACACATTTTTTTTTAGAAAATACTTTTCAAACGTTTCCGCGCAAAAATTTCTATCAGGATATTCATTTTATAGTGTGTTTTAATGACCTATGAAAGTTTTATGAAAATTCATTTGGCAGCCATATTCTTAAATTTTTCCGGACTTCTGCTACCTTCCTCGCTGACACTGGAGCTGACGTTCAAACACTCAAAAGGCATGGATGATGGCAGTGAACTAGTGTGGCTGAAGGGTATATCGAGGAAAGCATTTCCGATAAATTTAAAATTTTAAAAAGTATATTTCATCAGCAAGAACTAGTGGCAACTCAAGATTATTCAGGAATGCAAATAAAGAATCATAATAGTTTTCGAGACACAGTTTATACGCAGGTTAAAATGACATACTTTCTTTTTTAGGTGCACAATATACTACCTTTAACTTTAGATTATGTCGAATGTATTTTATAATTTAATAGGTTAAAATCATTTATTAAAAGTTTACCACATAATATATTTTTAAAAATTCAAAATTTACAAAAACACATGTTACTACGTTAGTTTTTATATATTAATACAAACAACCATTTTTAACTAAAGCATCCAAATGTGTTTAAAACTCCTTAGCTACGTATTCCTTCTTTAATGTAGAAAATAAAAGCAACATTTACCAAAATGTATACATTGTCTTTGTTTCATAAAATATATGTAGTACTTTGAAACAATCTTATTTTGCTGTAATCCACAAAGAGTTCCATATTTTTTACACACCAGAAGCAAATGATGTTTGATAATCCCAAACAAATTCGGTGAATAGATTTGGAGCCCGCATTCTTAAAAATAAAAAGCTTAGGTTCCCATGATACATTTTAATTCTACTAACTTTATTATAAAACTCGCATAAAACGTATTTAGCAAATCGCTTTATTGTTATAATCGAGTTTATTTGGAAAATTTATACTTGATTACGTCAAAGGTTAGAATTTCTAGGTTTGACATGAATTCCATGGCCTTTTATACGTTTAACTACAATAAACTAATTGATTATCTGTATACTCTGTGCGTTTTGGAGAAAACCTATATTTTGACGACTATACAGTAGATTAGATTTATTTAAAAAAGAAAAATTAAACCATTATTAACTTTTCTGTTAAAGTTTTATTTAACTAAAGTGGGTAAACAAGAAATTATGTCTCCTCGAAATAATAGAGAACTATTATAATACTATTACAATTCATATTATTTTTTTTAATACCTGTTTCATTATTTTCTACCAACTTTAGTAAAATGAATTTGTAAAAAACTAAAAAGTTAAAAAAAGATTATTTGTATTGTACCTAGTACATGAGGTAAAACCTTCATTATCCTAGTATCTATTTTTGAAGTGATAACTTCTTATGGCACGCTATGAACTTTTTTGTAATGGGTAAAAAATGTTAAACTCGCGTCAGGACACGTGGCCTGATCGAAAATTCGTAAGACGGATGTATTTCACTGAAGCAATATAAAATGCGACTTTTCTTGACTGGTAACTTGGCAACCTTATTCAACAAACTGACAAATTCAAGTACATTTTTTATGTCATTTTGACAAATTAATTTAGTAGCTAAATTTAAAATTTAAGTGCTTTTCATTAGTTTATTGATTAAGTTCTGCTTTTGCTGCATTAAAATGGTCCAAGGAGAGGTGTCGTTTTTAGCAGATGTTATGGACACCATAGCGTGTCTTAATGACTCTAATGGTTCTTCTCCCGACAAAATTTTAGATCGAATAATTTATCAGTGCAAGAAGCCGTTAAAAAATGCATCAATTTGTGTTAAAAAATCATTAAAAACTGGACTGAAAGCTGGTTTGATCAAAGAGAACGGGGGAAGGTTTAAATTAGGTTTTGGTTTGCCGATAACGGAGGCTCGAAGACGAAGAAAAAATAGAAGCAGAAGCCGTAGACGACGTAGCCAAAAGCGACAAAACCGAAAACGAGGTAGCCAAAAACGAAAAAGTCGAGGTAGGAAGAAAAGCGCCATATTGAAAGAAGATCAAACAAAAAGCGGAAGAAAGAAATCGAAAACATTCAAATCTGGTACTGACGTTTAATATATGATTTATAATAAAGCGTTAATAAAAATAATGCATTATTCATAAACTATGGAAATCTGGAGACAATATTTTTCAGATTAAAAATAATATTTTTTCAAGTGAAAACTTCTATAGCGGCGTTGTACACTTTTTTTGTAATGGGTAAAAAATGTTAAACTCGCGTCAGGACACGTGACCTGATCGAAAATTCGTAAGACGGATGGAGAGTAGACAACTGGCGTGGCGTAAGAGAGGGAGTATTCCCCTCTCTTTCTACGGCGCGGTGAAAATGTATGCCTGCGCCGGCTGTTTCGTTTAGGCGGCGCAGGGCGCACAACGTTAATACTTAAGTTTTCACTTCTGCCGGCACTCCCAGAGTGCAACCCGTAAAATTTTTTTTAAAAATATTTCTTTGTGAAATTTTATTACCGAATACCACTCTACTTCAAACTCTACTTTCAATTTAAAACAGAAATTTTTTTCTCGAACACAAATATTTTTTTGTCTTGAAAAATGTTTCATTTATAATTCAAGTGGTATTGTAAGTGAAAACAGAAAAAAAAAAATTTATTAATCCATTTCATGTAAATAAAAAATCTCTCAATGAAGGATAGGTTAGCTTGAGACAAGAAGGTATACACTTTTTTGCGAACAATATTTACACTGTATCTATTTTTGTTTTTTTCTTTCTTTCTTTCTTTCTTTCTTTCTTTCTTTCTTTCTTTCTTTCTTTCTTTCTTTCTTTCTTTCTTTCTTTCTTTCTTTCTTTCTTTCTTTCTTTCTTTCTTTCTTTCTTTCTTTCTTTCTTTCTTTTTTTCTTTCTTTCTTTCTTTCTTTCTTTCTTTCTTTTATTCTCCGTATCACCACTTGTCTTCATCTGAGGCAGTTTTCTGCGACTTCCTGCCACGTGTTCGGGTCCACTTCTATTGTTGTAAGGTCTTTCCTGATGTTGTTCCGCCATATTTCTTTTTACCACATCTGTAATAAAAAGTTCGAATTAAATAAGTATGTAAATAAATTTTACTTGATTAAATTATGGGTTAAATTTTATATATGTTTTATATTTTTCTTCTGTTTTATTGTAACCTACAATATTAATGAACAAAATTTTCATTGTTATCTGTTTAAGGTAAATCGTTTTAAACATGAACAACATTAATGAACCAAAATACCAAAAAATATTAATTATTTTTACTTTTACTTTCGTTATGTTTATAATAATAATTATTTAGGTATCAATCTTGTGTTTTTCAAATTTAATACTCAAAGGAGATATCATTGTAATAAGTACATCTGGGATCGTAATTTTTTCGGCGGACTATTTTATTCGATCATCTTCTATAAAACTTCTCGATGGTTGTGAAGACAAAAAGGTTCGTGCTAAATTTTTGAATTAAATATTGATGTTTCAAAAGGTGTTTGGATTAGTGGATGACTAAGTTTGAATTAGACAATTAGACGATCTGTCTATTGTGGGCTGAATTTTGACTACTGAATTTGGAGCGACAGGCAAAAAAGAATTTTCCACAATGACCGAAGCAAGATTTTTAATCAGTTTTAGTGGAACTTCGAGTTTTTTCTTTAGCAACTTCGTCAAAGTCAATTATTTTTTAATAAGTTATATTTTAACTGTAACTAAAAAATTTGACTATTTTTTATCTTTAAAATAATAAAGTATTTAAATTAATTAATTTGAATAAAGGTTAAACTTTTCTTTATTTATCTTTATGCGTAATTATTTATATCTGACGGGGAAAAAAAGTAAAAATATTTAATAAAATTATTTTTACCCCAGTAAAAATAAGGCATTTTCTTTGCTGAAAACAGAGAAAAAATTATAATACCTAGACACTGGACAGTGAATAATAAATTTAATGTAAACAAGTAAAAACTCGCAAATTTAAATGGATTTTATTAAATGAAAGATTTGTGTATTATGAGATTTAATTAATTCATTTTTGAACAGTGATAAATAGTTCGCTAACCCTTGCAGTTTCAAGTTCTTTTATAATTATGAAAAATTGCAGCAAGAGCGTTTGTACAAAAGGTTTACATGGCGACATAAAACCGAAACTAGGTCACATTTATATATTCTACTCCATTGAAATACAAATTCACTTGACACTGGAAGTTACGACACGATAAAACTACGATGTGCAATGCTTGATAAAAATTATTATCAACCAAAAATACGAGATCCATTTTATTAAAATTTCAACATTACAATGAGTTAATATTGTTATAACTTATAAAAATTTTTTATTGAAAATGTACATAGAACTTTTTAATAATTAGGTCACAAAAAATGGGGTCTTGTTTGTTGTTAGGTAACTGGGAGTCATTTGTAAAATAATTTGCTGCGTAGATTTCGCGTCCAAAGTTAGAATTTAGCCCTTACGTTAGGATTTTAAGATATTTAAGATTATGTACCTACAAAATGAGTCAATGAGTCACTTTAAAGGGTATGTAAAGAATCCACAATTTTTTTTTGGACTTATATACATATATTTATATATTTATATATATATATATATATATATATATATATATATATATATATATATATATATTTCGAAGATTTAAAAATTCTGTATTAAAAATAATATAATTCATAAATTGCAAAATTCAGGTAATTTACCATTTTTTTTCAGTTTTTTGATTCTCCATAAAAAACAGCTTTACCAATTTTGCTAAAAATCTAATTAGTTCTAATTTGTGTAATTATGCGTCGAATACAATAGTTCCACGTTTTTTGTTTTCGAGACGAAAAATAATTCCGTTTCAGTTTTTTTATTCCTCATAAAAAATGGTTTAACTGATTTTGTTGAAAATCTAGTTAGTTCCAAGTTGCGTATCTATGCGTCGAATGCAATAATTGGTCCCACATCAATATCATTTTTTGTTCTCGAGATAATCTAGATAATACATAAATTATCTTATCTTTCAGTGGATACTAAAACATTTATTAAAATAAAACATGGGTTTTTAAAAAATTAAAACAATTTTTTGAAATAAACCTAATTAAAGGTAACAAATCCATTACTAAAAATTACTAATCTAAAGAAGAAACAAAAATACTATAATATAAGTTTTTACAAAAGATAAAAGTGCTTAATAAATTTTTCATTACTATTTTTATTAAAATTGAAATATGTTACAGTATGTTACACCTAGTCAAGACTTTAAAAAAAATCGATTTTTTGTTTTGTCGCACATTTGGGGTTCAGCACTAAGGCATTCCAAATTCGTCTTCCAAATTCTATTCAAAAAAGGGTCATTCGGTTGATAAACAGCTTAACTCTTACAGATATCCTTTATCCACTGGAACATGAAAGAAGAGTTGCAGACCAGACATTACTCTACTGATATTTTTATGGCAGATGCTCCAGAGAAATAAAAACTCTTATACCACCACTGGCCACATTCGGCCAAAGAAACTAAATAGTAAAAAATTCTAAACATAGGAATAAAATTACTGACGAGAAAATTAATGTCACTGTCAAAAAAAAATTAATGTCATTCAATGTCACTGCTTAGTATGACATTTTTAAACTAACTCTGTGGTTCGGAATAAAATCACCCAACGCTTTAAGAACAGTAATATTAATTTTTTTCGACAGTTATTTTATTCCCATGTTAAGAATTATTTTTTTAGGATTTAAGAATTTTTTTATATCAGAAGATTATACGATTTTTTTTTCGATGCATACTTTTCTTTATATCAAGAAAATGAAGTGATTTTTTTACCAAAATTTAAACTTTCACTTTCGATCACCGACTAATATTTTAAAAATTGGTAATTTTTAAATTCTTCGATTAAAGACTAAATAATACAATACAAAAACCTAATTCATTTGGTTTTTTTATTTCAAATGATTGTTAGAGAAGTTACAGTGGTCACCGCTTTTTAACAGGAAATATATTATATCTGCTACGTTTGTAAATTTTTTACATTAAAAAAATTATTAAACATAAATAAAAATATCCCCTTAACTATCAAAAAGAAAACAGTTCAAAACCTGCAATTATTTTCCACAAAAAAAATTACGAAAACACGCCTTTTTTCGGCTGTTAACCAGATGTAAGCCCTCAAGTAATACGAAGAGCTCGAACAACGACCAAGAAGGTAAATTAAAAATTGGGTAAAACTTTTCAATTAAAAATATTTTAACAATGCCTTAAATCTCTCATTTAAATGTTTATAATGAAGCTTCATTAGAAGACTGTTTGTAACTAGTTTGATAAATTTTAACAAATTGAAGCTTTCACTAATGATGAATTTTGTGAAGGTAAAATAAAGACGTTCTACAGTTTGTGGGAAATAAAAGCTAAATTAAAAAGATTTTCTGTTAAACATGATTTAACAATGCCTCAAATCTTTTTCTCTACAATCTCTCGAACAAAATAAATGCAACAATATATCCAAAAATTATTTTTTGTACGTCCGTTTTAAAGTTTAACGAGTATTTAAATAGTAAGCTGCTATGTGTACTCCATATTGTACTATGGCATGGAATCCTGGACATTGACCGAAGCAACACAAAAGAAGCTGGAAGCCTTCGAGATGTGGCTATACAGAAGGGTCCTTAGAATATTGTGGGTAGATAGAGTGACCAACGAAACAATACTGGAAAGAATGGGAAAGGAAAAAGAGGTGATAAAAACGATTAAGAAAAGGAAACTGAAATCTCTCGGACATATAATGAGAAATGACAACAAATACAAACTCTTAAAATCCATCCTCCAAGAAAAAGTGTTTAAAAAGAGAGGGCCCGGAAGAAGAAGAAATAGTAAGCTATGCATATTTTGACTCGTTGGTAATGACAGTCATCAAAACAATTCGTTTAGATTCACAGCTTTAAAGATTTTGTTGCAACATAAACAACTTTCTGCAGTACTTGCGATAGAGTTTCGTTAAAAGTAAGTTTAAATGTTAGGTTAGGTATCATGTGAGTGGGGCGTAGGTCGCCCCTCCACTGCGACCTTTAGTAGGTCTATTGTGGCTCACCCCTAGAGGTTACAGTTCAACGCACAATCCAGCCCTTCTCACGAAGTTCATGGTTGTGTGGGGTGAGATTTTCTTGAATCGGTAGGTTTTAGGTTGGTAAAACCAAATGAGTTGAACCTTATTCTTCTTAGGTCGGGACATGAACATACCATATGTTCAGCAGTTTCGTCTTTCCCGCAGCAAAACCGACAATCCGTTTATAAATTATTCCTTTTTTTAAAAGTAATAAATACGTTTTTTGCGGTAGACTGCTTATTTTTTGACCCTAAGAAATTTGAAAAATTAATACATTAATACATAATTAACACATGTATGAAACAGCTGCTCTGAGACATTGCTTACTTTACTACCCTAGGTGTGTAATATACTGTTAATTGCCAAACAATTTAATAAATAAAAATATTTTTTACATTTAATATTCAATTATAAAAGATATTGTAATGAATATTATTAATGTGTTAAAGATGATAGGAAAAACTACGTTAAAATACTTTTATTTTCCAGTTTCTTGCAATTTAAACGTTTTTTTTTTGCCTGAAGGTGTATGTTTTTATTATTTTTTATGAAATTTAAAGTCTTTACTATAAAAATGAGCACTGGATGAATTGTCCAGAGCAAAAAAAAGGTTAGGTTAGGTTTTTCAAAAACATGAATTTTTGAAAAACTAATTAACTTCGGAGGAGTAAAAAATCTACTAGTTTAAGATATATAAAGCTAAAATCGTGTTAATTTTCATAATGTTTGGATTTTTTTTAAAGAAGTTAAAAAATAAAAACAAAAAAATCTGTTTTTTTGCGTTTCTCTCCCATATTGTGAGGTAATGTAAAAAATTACTTTTTACAAAAGTTGTGTATTTTTTAATAACCTACTTTTTTTAATTTTTAATTTTTTTTATGCAAAGAGTATTTTCGCCGGAAATCGCGAAAAACCATTTTTCACCCATTTCCACCACTGCTCATGCGCAATCGGGCGGATCCAGCTCCTCAATTTTTACCAAGTATTTGTAACTACAGTTTTTACAATTTACCGCTTAGCTTAGCCTCTCAGGAATTAATATATTGTAAAATGGTAATTCGCCTGCACTATTTTGGTGTGAAACCCAAACCCAAAGGAATGCTTTTTTTCATTGTATACATGAAAAACCTTCCTGGCATTTTTTTTCGAGAATGCTCGTAATAATGCATAAATCACATTTGGAGAAATACACATTTCCCAACCGATTATGTAACCCGTTTTTGGCAATTATTTCTCTCACCTTATTTCCCCAACAACAATATCCACTTTTGCGTTTTTGCCCATTCCATTCTCATCTCTTACCGCCGCTATCGGACTACTCGTTGTTCGTGATCTTTTTTGCAGCTTTTCATTTTGTTCCCGACTAAAGGGGCCGGTTCATAAAAGGATGCAGAATATTTTTAAAGGATGTTTGGATTAAAATTGTAATTTTTCACGCTTTAGGTGGAAAATATGAATTTTCACAGTCAGCATGTAGTAAAAACAAGAATGTTATTTTTACCTCGTAAACGACAAAACATTTTATTTTTACTTATTGATTTACGATTATATTATTAAAAAGGTTTAACGTTGACTCATAAAATGTTTTTTTTATTGACCTAATATTCGTTATTCCTTTAATATTAACTATCTTTTAGGTAAAAATTAAGAATTTACATACATATATATAGTCATGCCTTTTTCCCATAGGGGTAGGCAGAAAACACTTCCTTTTACTTGCTACGGTTCTTACACACATCTTTTGCTTCGTCTACTTTCATCACTCATACCTGCTCGTCGGTTGTTGGTACTCTTGACCTGGCCTTTCTTCAAAACAATGTTGATCTTATCGAGATATGTTCGCCGAGATCGACCTCTACCGACTTGTCCATTTAAACTCGCCTTATAAATTTGTTTCGTCAATATTTCTTCATCCATCCTTTCTACGTGTCCAAACCATCTAAGCATTCCTTTATCTATCTTTGTAACCACTACTTCTTTTACACCACAGCGTTCTCTTATCTCACTATTCTTTACTTTATCCAACCGAGTCACTCCGGCTATACTTCTCAGACTACTCATCTCCGCAGCATTTATCCTATTTTCATGCTTCTTTTGCCAAACCCAACATTCACTATACATAAGTGTAGGAACCAACACACATCTATGCACAGCCGGACGTGCCGTTTTTGACACTTTCTGGCTATTCATAAAGCTATGCAGTGCCCCATTCATTTGTTTTCCTGTTAACACCCTTTGCTCAATGTCACTGTCATACTTTATATCTCTCGTAAACTTTGAACCCAAGTACACAAATTCATTTACTTGTTGCACTGTTTCTCCCTCAATCGAAACTCCACAATTTGTCATGCTTTCCTCTCTTTCAAAAACCATTACTTTCGTTTTGCTCACATTTATTTTTATCCCTTTGATTTTAAGGGCATTATGCATAACATTAACCATCGCTTGCAACTTCTCTTCAGATGACGCTAATATGACTTGATCATCGGCGTAAAGAAGGCATTTGACGATCAAATTTTTACTCCATACGCACTCTCTTTTAAATCTTTTAAACAATTGTCTATGTATAAGTTAAAAAGCCATGGCGAAGCCACACATTCCTGTTTTACACCCTTTTTGATGTTAAGAATTTATTGCAACTTTATTTTTAATAAAAAAAAAAGCCGACAACCTCGTAAAACGGGGAGCCGAATCTGCGTTCACTGGACCAGAACCAGTTTTTTGAGTCGTTACAAGTGCCGCCAAAACAATTATTTTGGACTGGACGGAGAGAAAAAAAATTACGCACTGGTCCGATATACCAGGGTTGACTCACTCAAACGCGTTCTTATCTAAATATTATTGAATGCTATATTGATGCACTTGCATAGAAAGAATAATGTTTATCGTATTTGGTTTAACCAACTTAGATCCTACCAATTTAAGGAAAATTTCACCTTATACATTTATAAACTTCGTAAGAGAAATGGTTTGTGTGGTGAGCTGTAATCTCTGAGGGTGAGTTACAATAGACCCATCAAAGGTTGCAGAGTAGTAAAGATCTTACGACGCCTTACTCGTATAAAACCTATGCTTTGGGTAGTGGGGTTAAAGTAAATTTTCTTATAATACAAAACCTGTTTTGTATAATTACATTATTACGCTAAAACACTTGCTTCAAACACTCACGTACTGGTCCGAAATACCGGGTTGACTCACTCGAAGGCGTTTTTACCTGAACCCTCGAGAAACACTACGCGAACATGTCCTGCCCATTTCCATTTTAGTGTCGTGATTCTCTGTATTATGTCTTGGACCTTTGTTCTTTGCCGTACGTACGTATTTCTTACGCGATCTTGGGTTCGAATTACAAGCATAGCCTTCTCCATTTTTCTCTGAGCAAGCTCCAATCTATGTACGCTATTCTTTGTCCGTGTAAGCGTTTCGGCACCGTAGGTCATTAATGGTAATACGCATTGATTGAAGGCTTTTGATTTTAGGCTTATTGGTATGCTGCTTTTAAACCACCGTATGCAGTGTACCCCAAAGAGATTCTTCTTTGTAGTTCCTGCGTTTGATTGTCTCGACTTATTCTAATTTCGTGACCTAGATATTTGTATTTGTCAACCAATGATTTTGTCCTCTAGAGATATAATTCCACCAAGTACCAAATTAGTCATGATTTTTGTTTTTTGATGACTTATACACTTATACACCACAGTTCGTCACTGACACAAAAATGTTCATTTTATATTTTCTCATTTTCAGTATTAATTCAAATTAAGAAAATAATAACTGTATAAACTGCAAAATGTTTCTCAATGTTATCCCCAACACAAAAAACTCACAGCTCGTCACTGACACAAAAATGTTCATTTTATATTTTCTTATTTTCAGTATTAATTCAAATTAAGAAAAAAATTACTGTATAAACTGCAAAATGTTTCTCAATGTTGTCCCCAACACAAAAAACTCACAGCTCGTCACTGACACAAAAATGTTCATTTTATATTTTCTCATCCCGGAAAAATATTGAAAAATCCACACAAACTTTTTAAATTGAATGTTTCGGTTTTACATAATTTGGCAGCGCAGCTGAATACCATCAAGAAAAAATCCCAAGCATTCAAAAGGAAATCTAAAAATACCAGAAAAAATTTAAAGCTTTGCACAACACAAATCTAACTTGACTGTTACTGATGAAAAATAAAATGCGACACTGTGGAACATAGTAACAAGTTAGTCCAAACTCGTTATTAATATTAAAATAAAAGAAAATACTACAAATACCTTCCTCTTAAAACGAAATAAATAAGCTTCTAAAAGTATTAATTAAAAACACTTACTAAATATATTGTTTTTCCAAAAAAATAAGTTTAAGAGAAATGGTCGACTATTTGCAATAAAATTTGCTAAAATTGGACTATTATAAAAAAGGATAACATACTTATACTCATACTTATAACATACTCATATGTAAATTTTAAAAAAAAATTATTTTATTTTACGTTTTCATTAGTTTGAAGCAATATTTTATAGTAATTTGTGCTTAATTTAATAAGTCATTGCCCAAGTAGTAATTTGGCGACGAAAACATAATAATACACCAAAATAAACGTTGTAATTGCTGTTGAGCAGGGGTGCTTAAACTTGAACTGCTGGCGAACTACCTCAATATTGTTGGAATACGATTGATCGACTCTTCTTTTTCTTCTAGGTGCCATGACCGTTTAACGTACGTTGGCTATCATGTTTGCAATCATTATTTTGTTTGTAGCCGCTCGAAAAAGTTGTATAGTTATGAGACCAAACCACTGTCTGAGATTTTTGAGCCAGAAAGTTCTTCGTCAACCGGGGCGTCTCCAACTATTAATCTTACCCTGTATTATATGATGTAGAATGTCATACTTTTATGGGTGTTTCACGATATGTCCGAAATATTCAAGTTTTTGTTGTTTTACAATATTGACCACTTCTGTATATTCATGCATTCTTTTAAGCACCTCCGCGTTTGTGATCTTTTCCTCCCAACTTACTTTTAGCATCCTCCTGTACAACTACATTTCAAAAGCTTGTAGACGTTTGAGCTACTGCTTTTTCTAGAGAAATTAAATGATCGATGTAACGAATACGGTCTAAAGATAAATCTTAAAAAAACCAAGTTAATGGTAGTTACAAAGTTCCCCCAAAATCACAACCATGTAAACGTGTCAGTAGCAGACATCTTAATAGAGAATGTGCAGTCATACAAATACCTGGGAGCCTGGATGGAACAATCAGGTGACCAAACACCATCAAAAAGAGAAAGCTTCAATATCTAGGTCACATAAAGATTGGTCGAAAGAAAAATATTGGAAGACGCCGTGTTTCTTGGCTTAAAAACCTAAGGGACTGGTTTAATTGTAGCAATGTTAAACTCTTCCGAGCTGCAGTCAGTAAGATCCGGATAGCTGTGATGATAGCAAACCTCCGATAGGAGATGCACTATAAGAAGAAGAAGTAGCTATTGCTATCTGTCTTTGGAAAAACGTAGAATGCAGAAGTAACGCCTCTTTTCTGCTATAATTCCTTGGAGATATATCGCAAGATTTGCCCATACTAAAAACAAAATCTGAGGTTGTGATGAGTAAAAGTCTTACCAAAACTGATAATTATCCATTAAAATTAGTAAGACTAATTAATTACCCATTAATATTTACATTTTGGCTATCATGTTTGCAATCATTATTTTGTTTGTAGCCGCTGGGAAAAGTTTTATAGTTATGAGACCAAACCACTGTCTGAGATTTTTGAGCCAGAAAGTTCTTCGTCAACCGGGGCGTCTCCAACTATTAATCTTACCCTGTATTATATGAGGTAGAATGTCATACTTTTATGGGTGTCTCACGATATGTCCGAAGTATTTAAGTTTTTTTGACCACTTTTGTATATTTATGTATTCTTTTAAGCACCTCATCGTTTGTGATCTTTTCCTTCCAACTTACTTTTAGCATCCTCTTGTACCACTACATTTCAAAAGCTTGTAGACGTTTGAGCGTGGCTTTCGACTTCATACAAAAGAACTGGAAAGACATATGCTCTAATCATCCTCATTCGCATGGCAATCGATAGATCGTGACTGGTAAAAAGTTTTTTTTATGCGAATAAATGTTACCCGGGCACACTCAATACGTATTTAGATTTCAACTGATGGATCCCAGTACTCGTTTATCCTGCAACTAAGGTAGCTCGCACTTGAGACTCTGTCTAATTGTGTTCCGTTGACGTAGACACTAGCAACTCGATTATGGACTTTTTTGCCGCGTTTATTTTCAAACCAAATACTTCGCAAGCTTAAGTCACCCTATTAATAAGTCTCTGTAGGTCATCGATGGACTGCGCGAGTATTACGGCGTCATCCGCGTATCTTATGTTGTTGTTAATTTGTCTATTTATCACAACTCCCAAATCCGTGTCTCCTAGGGCCTGCCCAAATAACTCTTTAGAGTATAAATTAAAAAGGAGTAAAGACAATATACATTCCTGTCTCACACATTTCATCACTTTAAAATCTTGTCGGGTGACCGTTAATTCTGACTTTGGCAGACTGATGCCAATATAAATTACCTATCAAGCGGATATCTTCGTCATCAATACAAATTGTTTTAAGTATCTCAATAAGTTTGTCATGTTGCACTTTGTCAAAGGCTTTTTCAAAATCCACCAGTTCCACGAATACGTCAGAGTCAACGTCTCGGCAGCGCTGTATTAGTACTTGAACTCCAAAGAGTGCTTCACGCGTTCCCAATCCTGATTGAAATCCAAACTGAGTTCTGCCGATGCTCTGGTCATCTTTTAAAATTTTTTTGGTGGTAAATAATATTATATAAATATATATATATATATATATATATATATATATATATATAAATATATATATTTATTTTATTTATTGCCTTTTACAATCTACTCAAACATTTATACAGAGTAATTAGTAAATGATGTGTATATATCGCTGATGTCACGAGTCATGTACCATCCACTGATGGTTCACTAGAACTCTCTAGCTAGGTTTTCTGGCCATGTTTTGCGGAGTCTTCTCTCATCGTTTGGTTGGCTGAGTAGCTCTCTGATAAGCTGATTTCTGTGGTCAGTACTGCGCTTCTTGTATTTGTTGGCATGAAGATTGATTACTTCTTTTACGTATGGGATTCGGAGGCCGTTGTGTATGGTTTGATTTGATACGTTTTACGGGGCATCAGTTATCATTCTCATTGACTTCGATTATTATAAATGACGAAATTATAAACAACCTTCGCTACGCAGACGATACGGTACTGTTGGCCTCCAGTTATCGAAAAATGCGCAATTTCCGGACTTGGATTAAATGCAAAAAAGACCAAAGTATTAGTAATTAGCAAGTAACCCAATATCACAGCTAACATAACAGTTGGGGGTGAACTATTGAAGCAAGTAAACCAAATAAAATATCTAGGCAGCATAATAACCAACAGCGTATATAGTCAAACTGAAGTGAAATCAAGAACTGAGCAGGCTCGAGCAGTATTTAAAAACATGAGTAAAGATCTAAAGTTAACTCTAAGAATCCAACTTCTCAGATGTTATGTCTTCTCCACCCTGCTGTACGGTATGGAAGCCCGCACTATAAACAAGTACGAAGAAAGACCACTTGATGCCTTTAAAATGTGGGCTAACAAAAAAATATTAAAAGTTTCATGGATGGGAAAGGTATCCAACTTGGTAATACTCCAACGTCTGAATAAATTCACCGAAATTTTTACCACTATCAAAATAAGGAAACTGCAATATTTCGGGCATGTTATGAGAGGCGATTACTGTAGAACATCATGCAGGAAAAAATTTATGGTTAAAGAAAGCCGTGCCGCAGACAAGCATCAATGCTCAAGAATCTACGTGACTGGTATAAACTCAACTAAAGCTCTCTGTTCAGACTTGCCGTCGACATGGTACTTAAGAAGAAGAATTGATTTCGACTGGAAGGTTTAAAGAATTTTTGTATTAGATGGCTTACTGCATCTCCATAGTTCGATTCTATACGTCCAGATTGGCTTCAGAATTGCTTTGTATATAATTATTTTGTTTTCAGTTGAAAGTTTGGATTTTTTGTTATATCCGCCGTAAAATAAACCAGTTGATTTTTTGATATTTTTTTTTTTTTAATGTGATGGACTCCACTTCTAAATAATTATCGTTGATTTACATAACAGCTTCTTTCCTGGAGATAACTGGTCAAAAACTAAAAACCAGGAACAACTTAATCAGAAAACTGGCTGGGACTACTTGGGGAGCAAAAGCAGGAACACTACGAACGGCAGCTCAATCACTTGTTTTCTCAACGGCAGAATACTGCGCACCAGTGTGGTACAAGAGCTCCCATACTAACAAAGTCGACGTGCACCTCAATGACACCATAAGAATTATATCAGGAACCCTAAAGTCCACTTCAGTACCTTGGCTGCACGCACTAACGAATTTAGCACCACCAGACCTGAGAAGACAACAGGCTTCTGCTCGTGAGTGGGTCAAACTGCACGATCCTGAACACCCTAGAACTCTGCCAATCCACACGATACTGGATAATGCCCCAGGCCGCCGCCTTAAATCCCGGAAACCAATTTGGCAAGATAAGGTGCTAACTCACCATGAACCATTTAATATCAGAGGGGCTTGGAAAGCCAGATGGACGTCCAATTACGATCTCAACCACAATGACCTTGAGGACTATAATTGTTAGTCAATTTGCAAAAGTGTTAGTCTTATACATATATATGTACATACTTTATTTATATTTAACCCTTATAATACCAAGCGGGGTGCAAATGCACCCCACATGTACTTTTTTGTATATATCTAAGCCAATTATATTTTGTTTTATTTCTTCTTTTTAGTAGCTGCATTTTTTTAGGTTCCAAATGTAATTTACCTAAAATCTTACATGGATTTTTTCCATCTCAGTAATTACTTAGGATTTTAGAGTGTGGGGTGCATTTGCACCCCGCTTGGCATTTTACGTATACCAATATTTCTATGTTATTATGAGCTAACGGCAGGGTAAAATCCTTAAGCCTGAAAAAGGACAAGGTGAACGGGTTGTTCTTGAACTTTCTGATTATTTAAGTCAAGGATATGGTATCACAACTAATAACTTTTTTACTAGTCTTCAGCTGTCTCAAAAATTGTTGGATAAGAAGCTTACATTATGTGGCACTCTGCGCAAAAATAAGACGTTTATACCAAAGGAACTACTTCCATCATCTTCAAAAAAAGAATATTTTTCAATGTTTGCTTTTACAAAACATTGTATATTAGTGTCTTATGTGCCGAAAAAGAACAAAACTGTTATTTTGTTATCAACCGAGCATGACGATGACAAAGTAAGTAATAAGGAGTCAGACTACAAACCAGATATTGTCTTGCATTATAATAGTACTAAAGGAGCTGTAGATGCAACAGACCAAATGGCAGCAAAATATACCACTTAAAGAAAAACTCTTAGATGGCCCATGGTACTTTTTACCATATTATCGATATTGGAGCTATAAATGCCTAAAAAATATGGAAAATTAAAAATCCAAATTACCGGTCTGGGCACTTAGATGCAAGAAAAAAATATCTTCTTTAGTTGGGAAAGGAACTGGCCAAGGAAAATATGATTTATAGACTTAGAAATACTAATGGTTTGCAAGCAAGCATACAAGAAAATATTCTTAAAGTTGTTCCAGAATTGGAGCAAAATATCCCTTCAACAAGACCTGTAGGAACTCAAGGTAGATGTTTTCTCTGTGAAAGAACCAAAGATAGAAAATCAAGACAACGTTGTGGAAAATGTGAGCGTTTTGTTTGTGTAAATCACTCTGAAAAAGAAATTTTTTGTATCCCATGTGAAACAAAAAATTAAAATTAATTTTGAATACCTAATTAAGGTTTGTTTATTTTTTAGTTACTAAATTGGAATAAAAATAAATATAAAATAATTTATTTGCATTTTTTTTTTATTTTACTTAAAAAAAGTGTAAAAATTACAAAGATAGACAAAAAAAAATGGGGTGCAAATGAACCCCGCTTGGTATCGCACGTATGTAAAAAAGCTTGGTATTATAAAGGTTAATAGTGAATTTGTAGATCGTCATACGATAAATAAATAACAGCTTCTTTACATCAACGAAATTGTATAAGAAAAAAATTAACTGAGAATTTTTAGCAACAGAAAGGTAGGAAAAAAACTATTATGCTGATGCAATTATAGTGGCTAATGTTCCAAAATCGGTCCTGTTTTTTGCTTCGTCTGGTTGGATCTTAACTAGACCCGAAAAATAAATTACGTACGTTGATGCGCTACCGTGGAGAGATAAAAAGGTTTATGATAGCGAACGAGGGGTTGGCTGGCTCTTTCATTATTCCTCGAAAATTTCTGTTTAATCTCGTGTTTGCGAATAATGCGGGGATTTTCGCGCAAATGAGGATTGTTACTCTAATTTTCAATGGGTCATTGGATGCGGCCGAGATGAATTGTGGATTAGCATAAGGTTTTTGTGGAAAAAAAAACAACGGCTTTGTTTTTTCTTATTTTATATTTTACTTAGGTATCGGTAAAAAAGAACAAACGGAAAGGACAAAAATAAATATTTATTTATTCCACCACATAATTTAAAAAAAAAGAATTGCATTTAAATGTTGTACGACCCCATTAAACATAAAATCATACATGTACAGTGTGTGGCCAAATTATTAGTGACACAATACGAGGGCGGTTTGATAAGTCAGTGACTTTTTGAATAAAACAAATTTTTTTCCGCAAATAAACATTTTATTTTTCTACATAATCACCTTTTAGCTCTATACATTTAGTCCAGCGTTTTTCTAATTTTTTTATTCTCTCCAAATAATGGGTTTTTTCAAAGCTCTCAAAATACGCGTTTGTTTTGGTAATGACTTCTTTATTCGACACAAATTTCTTACCGCCCAGCCATTTCTTTAGGTTTGGAAACAGAAAATAGTCGCAGGAGGCTTAATCTGGAGAATATGCTGGATGGGGTAGCAGTTCGTATCCCAATTCGTGGATTTTTGCCATCGTGACTAGACAATTGTGCACACGTGCATTGTCTTGATGAAATAGCACTTTCTTCTTCTTAGCCAAATGCGGCCGTTTTTGCTTCAAATCAACGTCGAAACTGTTCAAAAGCTTTGAATAATATTCGCCGGTGATCGTTTTACCTTTCTTGAGGTAATCGATGTGAATGACACCGCGTACATCCCAAAAAACTGTGACCATGACCTTGTTGGCTGACAGACTCTGTTTCGCCTTCTTTGGTCCACGTTCACCCCGAGCAACCCACTGTTTCGATTGTTCCTTGGTCTTTGGCGTGTTGTGATGGATTCATGTTTCATCCACAGTAAAAAAACGGCACAAAAATTCGTCCGGATTACGGCTGAACATCGCTAAACACTCTTTTGAAGTGGTCACACGATTGCGATTATGGTAGAGTGTGAGCAATCGCGGCACCCATCTCGTAGAGAGTTTTTTCATGTCCAAATATTCTTTTAAAATATGATGTACCCGTTCAGTTGAGATACCTACAGCATGAGCCAACTCACGCACTTTCATTCTTCTATCATACAATATCATTTTATGGATTTTATCGACGATTTCCGGCGTGATCACTTCTTTTGGGCGACCTGGACGTTCGGCGTCACTAGTGCTGGTACGCGACCACAACGGAACTCTGTAAACCACTTCTTAACCATTGAAATTGATGGTGCCGAGTCCCCGTAGTATTTATCAGGTCTTTCCTTAGTTTCAGTGTTGGATTTTTTACGTAAAAAGTAATGCTTAATCAGCACACGATATTTACTTTTTTCCATTTTCGTAAAAATTCACGAGGTTGTCTGCTTTGAACGGCTATCAAACACCAACTATACGACGTAGCTTGCTCAAAATTAGAAAGTTGCCCACCAATAGATTATAGTTGACGGCAGCACTGTTGCATTTGGAGTAACTGCGCGGGAAATTCAAAAAGTCACTGACTTATCAAACTGCTCTCGTATTATTCTGTTAATTTTCCAATTAAAGTGAATTTATTTAAGTACTATGTAGGTTTTTGTTTTTGTATTTATTTTTAATTATTTTTATTTAGAATAATATTTTATTTAGCAATTTTTGTTTACATAAACATTTAAAAAATATATAAAAAATTGATGAAAATTTAAAAAAAATTAATATTTTGTAACGCCGCCGCGATGACGGCCTTCAGGAGTTTAGGCATGCTCTCTATGCAGACTTCAGTATTCAGCATTTTGACAGAGATAAGGGGCATGGTTCCATATCCTAATAACGGTTGCTATGAGTTGGCGCTTGATCGTTATCACTTCTTTAGCGATCTATCGCTTTGTGAGCGACATGTCACGACATTATCATTTAGGAATGCAGTAACACTTCTGGATTTGTGGTAAGGTACTGAGTTATGCGTAAAAACATACTCTTCATCATTAGGGAACCATTCTCGCACCAGAGGCAGAAGGCGACTTTCCAGTATTCGCTTGTACTGATCTTGCCTCATAGTCCCTTCTACGATGTAGAGACGTCCCATTCCCCCAGGCTGAGATTACAGACCATATTATTATGCTAAGAGGATGTTTTACCCTTTGAACAAGACAGTCAGGATGGTACTGCTCTCCTGGGCGTCGTCGAACAAACATGTTTTTGTTCATCAAAATTTGAAATGTAAATTTATCTGAGAAGCATACCTGTTAAAACCTACCATATTACAAAAAAGCATTTTTTGGAGTTTTTACCATTCATATTTACCCGACCCCAGTCCTCAACAGTAATATTTCGGGGTTCTTTTGCACAATGCAATCAATTTTTTTCATCGCTTCAGTTAACCGAGGTTTCTTGAGTGGCCGACACCCCTTGGGATTGAACTCGGCCAACCTTCTCCTGACTGCCCTTTTAAAGACGTTGATCCCTTGGTTATTGACAATTATAGTAAGGTGGGTTACGGATTTTTTTTGATTTTTGAGGCACAAGTCCCTTATTTGACGGTCACCACGAGTAGTGGCGATCCTTTTTCTGTCGCTTTTTCCTACGTGGTTGGCGGTTAATGGCAAATGTTTGTCCATTTTTAATTTTATAAAGTTAACTACGGATTAAGAAACACCTGTAGCTACTGCTTTTTCTAGAGAAATTAAATGATCGATGTAACGAATACGGTCTAAAGATAAATCTTAAAAAAACCAAGTTAATGGTAGTTACAAAGTTCCCCCAAAATCACAACCATGTAAACGTGTCAGTAGCAGACATCTTAATAGAGAATGTGCAGTCATACAAATACCTGGGAGCCTTGATGGAACAATCAGGTGACCAAACACCATCAAAAAGAGAAAGCTTCAATATCTAGGTCACATAAAGATTGGTCGAAGGAGAAATATTGGAAGACGCCGTGTGTCTTGGCTTAAAAACCTAAGGGACTGGTTTAATTGTAGCAATGTTAAAATCTTCCGAGCTGCAGTCAATAAGGTCCGGATAGCTGTGATGATAGCAAACCTCCGATAGGAGATGCACTATAATAAGAAGAAGTAGCTACTGCTATCTGTCTTTGGAAAAACGTAGAATGCAGAAGTAACGCCTCTTTTCTGCTATAATTCCTTGGAGATATATCGCAAGATTTACCCATACTAAAAATAAAATCTGAGGTTCAGTAAAAAAATATTATTGTTAACTTACCCTCAAATCTGGCATAACATTACTTCTATAGCCATATGACAGGCTGGCAGTGTTGCCACTTCTTAATAGCCATTACAGATGATCATCATCATCATCATCATCATCATCACTCAGCTATAGTAGTCCACTGCTGAACATAAGCCTCTCGTTTATTTTGCCACTCTGCTCTATCTTGAGCCATTTGTATCCAATTACCACAGATTCTTTTGATGTCATCGGTCCATCGTGTGGGGGGGCGCCCTCTACTACGATAAGCTTCGTGCCTCGGACGCCACTCCAATAGTTTTTTAGACCATCTTCCGTCAGTTCTTCTAGCTACGTGGCCAGCCCAGTTCCACTTTAAAGTTGTTATTTTTTCGATTATATCTATAACACCTGTTCTTTGGCGAATAATCTCATTTGGTATTTGGTCTCTGAGGGAGATACCCAGAATAGCCCTCTCCATCGCCCGTTGGGTGACATGCAGTTTCTTTGCTGACTTTTTTGTAAGCGTCAATGTTTCGGCTCCGTATGTCATCACTGGTAATATGCACTGATTGTATACTTTTCGTTTTAGACTGATGGGAATATCCGACTTGAAAACATACTTTAATCTTCCAAAGGATGCCCACCCCAAGCCTACTCTCCGGAGAAGTTCGCACGTCTGGTTGTCCCGTCCTATTCGGATCTCATGACCCAAATATTTGTAGGCGGTGACCTGTTCAATAGATTTGCTTCCAATAGTTATGTTTTTACTGGGGACTAGGTTTGTCATGACTTGCGTCTTTGCAAAGTTAATTCTTAGGCCAACTTCCCTTGAAGCATTGTATAATTTTTCCAACATCATGGACGCTTGATCTATACGGTCGGTGATAAGGACGATATCGTCTGCAAATCTTAAGTTATTTAATCTTTCACCGTCTATATTTAGGCCCATTTCCCCCCAGTCGATTTTCTTACAGACATATTCGAGCAGTGTGGTGAACAGCTTTGGAGAGAGGGTATCTCCTTGACGTACACCTTGTTCTATTCGGAATGTTCTTGTGTTTTTATGTAATCTTACACACGCCGTTGCTTTCTCGTATATACCCTTAATCAGTGCAATGTACCTGTAATCAATTCTGCATTCTGTTAATGATTTGAGCATATGTTGTTGGCTGATTGAGTCAAAAGCTTTTTCATAGTCTACGAAAACAAGGATGAGAGGTTTATTATATTCTGTTGATTTTTCTATAAGGGTCTTGATTGTATGTAAATGGTCATTTGTACCGTACCCTGCTCGAAATCCTGCCTGTTCTTTTGGCTGGTAAAAATCTAATTTTGGAGTTAGGCGTTTAGCAATGATCTTCATAAATAGTTTATACAAGTGGGATAGGATTACAGATGATACCAATAATAAAATAACGAAATATTAATTACATGAGACCGATTCATCTTCTTACAAAATTAATTTTATCCTAAATATTACAAAAACGCTATAGTGTCCATAATAATTTGACCACCCACTGTATAATATAGTCACGTCTTTTTTCTGTAGGGGTAGGCATAGACCACTTTTTTTTTCTTTGCTACGATTCTTACACAAATCTTTTGCTTCCTATACTTTTATTAGTGCTCTCATACATGCTCGTCAGTTATTGGTATTCTTGATCTATCCATTCTTTAAAACAATGTCGGTCTGATTAAAATATGTTTGTTGAGGTCGACCTCTGCCGACTTTTCCATTCACACTCGCCTTATAAATCTGTCTTGTCAATAAGGCTAGTGTGAGTGGGCATATGGGCAAGTCGATTGCAGTTTTTTAAAACCGGAATTTTTACTTTTGACCGCTATTCCGTCCATGGGGTCCATGAAGTCCATGCTTGTTGATAAAAAATTGGGGAGTATTTTGACAACAGTATAAAGGGGTCATCAGCGTAAAGCGTTAATTTGAGAGATGCAAGATATTTCACAATATCTGCTATGTAAACCAAGAACAATACTGGGGCAAGCACATCCCCTGAGGAACTCCAACTTTCATAGGTGCCAGACAAGAGTGAGACGTTGTGTTTTGACTTACTTTTTTATTGCAAGATATCTGTACATATTGATTTCTATTTATTAAAAAAGACTAGAGCCAGCTCAAAGCAGATCCTCTAATTTCGTATGACCAAAGCTTGTCAAGTAGCCAATCACGTAAAACGCAATCGAAAGCCTTACTTAAATCACAGTATATGTCTACAGGACTTCTTTCGCATATAAATCATTAAGAATGTTAATTTATGTATGTAATGTTGCCCTAGATGTGGATTTTGATTTTTTAAAATTTTGTTGTTTATCTGGGATTAGTTTAAATCTTGCAATTTATTGTCTTTTAAATAAAAAAATTACGTTTTAGAGCAATTTTTAGGTAAGTATATTTAAAGAGTCATAAAAATTTATTTTAATATTAATTGCCATACCAAATATTTTAATTTTTTGCAGTCATTAAATTTTTTTATCAAAATACAACTATTTTAAATAAATATTTGTATTAATACTCTAACCTCTAACTCTTACTCTTACCTTTTTAAAGTGCGATACATCATTTTGCGAAGTATAGATATTTTAAATAAGTTGATGTTTCATAAATTTTAAACATAAATCTTTAAGTAATTTTTTTTTATTTATTTATATTTTCGTGACCATCTTTTGGTTTTTAATTAAAAAAAAAAAACTTAATTTTTTATAAATTTAAGAAGTTTTACCTTTGCAATAAGTTATATGTCGAACTTTCTTAATCACTTGGCACACAGTTTGTTTCTCTGATTGTAATTAACTGTCTTTGAAGGATCTGTCTTTGAACTATTGCTGAGATTTGCAAAAGCAAAAGTTAACTTTCGGAGGATAGAATGTTTTTTACCACAGTATAACCGTCAAAGCATATATTTATATACAACTTTATCCTAAAATTACAAAATATTTTAAATTTTATTAAAAATAAATAGACAATAAACAATGTTTTTAATTTGTGACCCATCTTACTCCACAACTGTTACATTTTCTTCATCTTTGTAAGGCTACAAAAAATATTGTTGCAATAATTAAAATATTTTAACATAATCCAAAATAAAAATCCCGTAAATTTTTTATTAATTATAAATCTATATTATACAGGGTGTTTTAAAAAAGGTAACCCCATCTCTAGGATAGGTAAAAAACTAAAAAATAATTGGGGTTTGCAAAGTAAAAAAATGCTGTTACGCTATCCGTATTCAAGATAAAGGGCGTTGAAGAAAAAAATTGGTTATTACTTCATAATTTTCAAATCAAAATATTCTGAAAACGGATCACAGTGTCGAGTTTTACTAAAATTACCTTTTTGGTGTAAAATTAAATAATGTTTGAGTTCACTTAAAATTTTCAATACTACTTGGTACGAACCGTGTAACTAGTGACCTCTATGAGAGTCATACATAAAAACAAAGTCAAGGGATGTATCAGCTTCTTAAAAATATTCGAATAATATTTCTTTACAATGTTTTTAGTGGTTTTGGCAAAATCGTAATAATGTGTGTGTAAATTTTTTTTCTTTAACACCCTTTATCTTCAATACGGATGGCTTTACGAAAAATTTTTACTTGTACTCCAAAACAGCTGAACCGATTTTGATGGCATTTTTAGACAATTTTCAAATAATCCCGGTGGGTAATCCTGTGAAGTTTGGTAAACATCGGATCTGCGAAAGGGATAAGAGGAAGATAAAATATAAAAACTATTAATAATAGCGTCGAATTCATAGGTTTTGAAATTGCTAAGTTAAAAAGTGTCATTTTTAAATATGTAAGCACCCATACAAAAGGGATGAAAAAAAAATAAAATATAAGAACTATTAAAACTGCCAATATTAGTGTCAAATTCATATTTTTCGAGGTCGCTAAAATAAATAATGATATTTTTAAAGCAAGCCAACCAACTTTTAATTGAGAAAACGTCTGCCAGGTTTCACTGGTGTTAAATATCTTTTAATATTACCGATACCTATTATTTAAGGTTGATTTTTCAAATTGGTTTTTAAAATGTATTTGATACTTGTAAAATTTAAGTAAGAGACGCTCTTGTATGTGTAAAATGGGTATGAAATATTTAGGAATACGTTTTAAAGTTCAACAAAGTCAAATTTTTATTCGACTTTCAAAATTATGGCCGCCTTTATTGTTATTGTTTCATAAAAAAGTGATGGCCAAATGATCCAAAATACACTTTCAAGTGATACTTAAATGTAACTTAGAAAATGATGATAAAAGTTTATTAGAAAGTATAAATATAAAAACTTGCTATGTATAGCACTTATATTAAAAATAATGCGTTTTTTCGAATAAGGGTAACAAAAATAAAGTTTTTCATTACTTTTTTAAAAACTAATTAAAATTACATTCAGCTTTAATGCCAAGCAGTAAAGCTAGACTAAATAAAACCTTATCAACGTAACAAATGACACTTTTAAAAAAAATATTTTGAATTGAAATGAGCAGTATTTTATACAAAAAAATTAACAAATCAATTAACATTCCGTACCTATTGTCAGGTCAAGAGTACCAACAACCGACGAGCATGTATGAGAGCACTGATAAAAGTAGAGTAAGCAAAAGATGTGTGTAAGAACCGCAGCAAGTAGAGAAAAGTGGTGTCTGCCTACCCCTACGGGAAAAAGGCGTGACTATATGTATGTATGTATGTCATCCTGAGTGACAAACTAGAAGACCTGCAACATCTACTAAACTGTGTAAACGCAGAAGGACAAGAAATAGGGCTCAACATAAATATCAGCAAGACAAAATTTATGGTTTTTAGTCGACAACCACATCCTGATGCTTCACTGCAGATTGATGTGGAGAATATAGACAGAGTAACCTAGTTTAAGTACCTTGGATGTTAAATCACCAAACATTCAAATCCAGATAGAGAAATAAGATGTAAAATAGAGACAGCCCGAACAACATTCCAAAAAATAAAACCACTATTCTGCAATGATAATCTGAACTTAAAATTACGGCAAAAAATGGTAAAATCCTACATATGGTCAGTGTTGCTGTACGAAGCAGAGGTCTGGACCATTAAGGCCGCTACAGTTAATCGGTTAAAAGCGTTTGAGATGTGGTTACACCGGCGAATGCTGAGAATACCCTGGACAGCTATGCAGTTACTGCTAAATACAGTTAAGTGCAGGAAAGTCTCATATCTAGGACATATCTTTAGAGGAGAGCGATACAGAATCCTACAACTGATCATGATGGGAAAAGTGGAAGGACATAGAGGAGTAGGAAGAAAGCAGGCTTCCTGGCTAAAGAACATTCGTGAATGGACCGGTATACACAGCGCCGAGAAACTGTTTTGATTGGCGCAGAATCGAGAAAGACTTGCCGAAGTAATTGCCAACGTCAGGGGGATCTGATACGGCACTTAAAGAAGAAGATGTAGAAAAAATTAAACAAAGTTTTTTTTTAAATAAGCCATTTTGAGGCAAGAATCTTACTAATTAAAATATATACTTTTAAACATATTTCTTATTTTAAAGATTTATGATAATTTGGGTTAAAAAAAAATTTTTGCTTTAAAAGTGTATAACATTGACTATCACTTAACAAACATTACAAAACAAAATTATTTATAAACAACCTACATATTTAACCTAACCCTTTTAATAAATTAATCAAGGGGAGAATTGTTCTGAAAGTAGACATAATGACCTATTCTTGTTTGAACTTTACACATATGAACCCTTATATTCGCCTACACTTTACCTCTTTTATTTTTCCCATCACCCAAGACAGTTTCTATTATACAGGCTTAATAAGGGCTAAGTGTGATACGTGACCCGGATTGTCTATCGAACTATAGAGAAAATAGGCTGAAGGCCAATAGCAGTTTTGTAGGCCAGTATATTTAAAACACCTACGAATTTAAATTTGCTAAAAGCAATATTTTCAAGTTTTTGGATAGCCAGTAAAGTTTATTATAATTAATTTAATTAAAAAATGTATTAAAGTAATCAAGTCTTATGCTTAACATTTAAAAGATCGGTAGAAATAAATGCACATATTTATTTTGATAAGGTAATTGGAAATATTTACTAATAAAAATTAGTTTTATTTATTAAAAGAAAAATTTCCTTAAAAATCAATCATGATTAAAGAATATATTTTAACCTTTTTTTAAAAATTTTTATCGATTAAAAATAGCTGGGAAAATTATGTTTTGGTATCGTTAAATAAAAAATCAGATATAAAATATAGTAAATACTAAGATACAATTGTACGAGGGTAAATCAATATCAACGGTAATTTTTTTTGTACCTTATACACTTATTATTTCTTTGAATATTTTTTTAATGCGTAATCTACTCACTTTGTCACCAATTTTAAAGTTTTAGTATTCTCTGTTCATAAAAAGTTTGAAGGCGAGTAGTAAGCCAATTGCGCACGTGTTCCTCGACTTCTTCATTGCTTGCAAATCGTTTTGCCTCCAGTGATTCCTTAATAGGTGTGAATAACAAATATTCACAGGTAAGGGGGGTACCTAAGGGTTTCCCAGCCCATTTCTTCAAGTGTATACCTTTTCAAAGCCACAGTGCGAGGCCTGGTGTTGTCATGGAGAAGAATGACATTTCTGATGGGTTGTCTCGTCTTTTGTTTTGATAGGCGGCTAGCAGTAGTAAGCCGTGCATTGATTGAGTGAAAAATTAATCAGTAAAATTCCCCTAAAGTTAAAAAAAAATCGTTGCAAAGACTTTTCCAGCAGAGAGGCAAGTTTTGGCTTTCGTAGGGCAACCTTGATACTTTCTCCGCCACTTCTTGCTTGCCATTTTAAACTCAGGGGTGTAGCTATGTACCCACGTCTTATCACATATCACGCCTCTTCTTTTTGCTAAAATTGACCTAGAAGCCTTCTAGCAATCTCCGACCTAAACTGTTTTTGGTTTTCAGTCAACAACCCATCGAGCACTAATTTTTCTGTAACTAGCCATAGGATCTGCATTCAAATAAAAATAGCAATACATACGTTCTTAAAAACAATCTTAGATTTTTGGTAAAAAACTAAAAAAAATTACCTCGAAAGGTAAAAAAAAAATTAAAAAAGAAAGAATATTTTCATTTTCAGCATTTCTACATTAAACAATGCTGTATCACCAAACCCACAAATGACATTCGCCTCTGTTTAAAACTGTTTTTGCGAATTTTACATGATCGTTTAAAATTTAAGCACGAAATTGGGGACCGTCATTACCGGCTTTATTGTATCTTTTTAAATGATACCTAGTTAAATTTTTTATTCATTAATACTTACTTGATATTTAAAATTATTAAAAAAATTAACTTTTTTATACAATACATCAAAAATATTTTTGGAAATAAACTTAGAATGACTAAATCTTAAAAATAGTCTTTTTAACAACTTTTAAAAAGATATTTTATTTTAAATATTGTTTACATATTTTACATAAAAGATAAATGTTCAATACCAAAATCCTTTAATAATTTATATTCAATATAATTATATTAATATTCAAAAACAGAAAGTCCATAACATTCTATTACTTTTCTAAATAGTTAAGTTTTTGTTAATGTTATAAAAATTATTTTTTATTGTAGCGGGTTAAAAAGGATAATGTCTAATAATAATAATAATAATGGCAGGTACTAAAAAAAAAATAAATAATTATTGTAAAAGTAGACAAAGTAACACTTCTTTGCTTTAACCTCTAAAGCAGGGTTGCCAGTTTAGAGGTACACTATGGTACAGTAAGACAACAAATAAGAGGTAGACTATAGCTATGGGACTTTAGTAGACAAGACCACTGGACATAAAACTTTACATATTTTATATCTTTAACTGATTTATCAGACTTAACATATTTTATCATTTTCTAATCATCATTATTAATGGGTACGTGCAAAAAACACAATTTTAAAATAAATTGTCTTGCCAATTTCACCTCTTAGGTACAAATATTTAACCCCTAATTAATTAGGCGGAATCTGACCTATAAATATAAATAAAATGACTTTGGTACATGCAGCGCTTCGTAAACTTTGGTGGGAGCTTTGGTTAACCTTACTCTCAGTTTTATCCTCCAGTTGTTGGCCAAGCAGGCGCTTTAGGGTGTGCTTTTTTTCATTTTTCTCTTTTTAGTTAACAGAATCATTAAAGAAAAAAATATTAAGGAACACACATCTTTTTAAAGAGCTTTATTCAACGGTTAGAAAAGTATTGAGACATGAAGAGGATTTACCTAAAAGCAAAAAATACTTCAAGCAAAAAAAAACAAAAGTATGAATTATGCCAATACACAAAATACAGAAAAGGAAACAAAAATTGCTTGAATTGTGATACAACATTGTGCAAGAAACACACGATTATAGTATGCCCAACTTAAATTTTTTGTAAAAAAAAATAAAATAATTAATTTTTATAAGAGTGAGGGTTAAAACATAAAATCATAAAATGTTTCCTAAATATGTTTAAAAGACAGTGTATTTGGTATTTTTGACGTAAGTATTTGTAAAATTTGATTTTTAATAAGAATATACTAGCTTATTTTAATATATACAGTAGAAACGGTGAGTCTTTTCCATCACGTGACTATTACGTCAGCAACAATATTCATATGAATCAAATCAAAACTTCTGTCGACTCTATAAAAATAATCGTTATGACTAATATTCCAAACGTCGGCCTTCTACGAACTCGCAACCAAACAAGAAACTTAATTTTATAATTGTAATAATTATCTGGTTAACATCTTGACATATTTATTAAAAATATCGATATACTGGGTGAATAAGTTACAAAATCCAAAATTAATATTAACCATACTGGCTTATTAGTGGAGAGCTAATTTTTGTAGGATGTCTTGAATTATATATAAGTATTTACAATTAGTAAATCATAAAACTGACTTAATATTTAGTCTACTGACTCTAAGACTTTTAAAACTACAGTTTCTAAACTGATTATATTAGAATAATGTTTTTTTTGAATGGGCTATAGATTGTAAATAGAAGATTCCTACACAGCCTGAAGGTCGACGTTTCGGTGAATATACCATCATCAGGGCCATGTATTAAATGGAATCTGTTTCATATTAAAAATATAAAATAGAGATATCCGCAACAGACATCAAAATAAAATTGAAACACAGACAAATAATAGAATATGTGGAACCCAAGGCCTCATATATCTAATTAGTGCCTGGTCCTTTACATCAGCAGTTATTTACAAATAAGTAAAAGAAAAAAATGTACATTAGATGCATTTTGTTCCATTGCACTTACATATTACAAATCCTTCTTTAAAGTTCATCCGTTTGGGATGAACTGTGAATTGAGCCGTTTTCCAGGCATTTTCTGAAAATAACTGTTGGTTAATATACTGTTACAAGAACAATCAGACACTTGATTCATTTAACTTTGAAAATTCTACAGAGATTTACAAATTGTGGAGTATTATAAATACTATTTACCATCAATATGTAGTAAAATAAGCATTGCAATATACCCGTCCCACGGTAATTTAGGTATTATAAAATGTCAAAAATTTACAAGTTGATAATGAATTATATTCGTACTTACCAATGTCAAGTGGAATAAAAAATTAAATTAGTCCTCACAAGAAATGATTTTAACAATAAATACTCTTTCAATCCAAAAATTCGCTAAAAATAAGACAGTAAACTAACCTCGCATAACCTCAAATGCGGTAATGTCAAACTCAACTTTTAGTACGATCAGTTATACACGTTACGTCAATTATATCGTTGTCTCTTTTTACGATTATTACGACAAATTTAAAGAAACTATAACGTATGTCTAGTTGTTGGTCTTGTGAAGAAGACAATCGATCCTATGATGTTATGTTTGATTTATATTGACAGAAAGAGACAGTATGTAGAAAATATGTATTGTATCAATCGTAGATTGGGTCACGTGATGGAAAAGCTTCACCGTTTCAACTGTATTTGAGAAGACATGCAAAACGCATTTTGTTCATATTTTCCATATTTGTGATGAAGGTGGCGCCCCATTCTTAACGTCAAACGCCATCTTTTTTATTAGTATTTGGACAGTCAATAAGCTTAAGTCCTCGTGATATTAAATGGGAAAAAACACCTAGACACACAAACCGAATTTGGTTCATGTTGTTTGTACTTTCAAAGTACATATTGTCCAAAAACAAAGTCAAAATGCATTTTGAGGGTGTTTTTGTTCAATTTACCAAAAAACCTGCTAGTGTGGTGATGCCTTATTGTGTTGTGGTGTATTTATTGAAAATAGTAGTTGTCTTTTGTTCAAAATGGAAGATCTAGAAGGTGAACATATTGTTGGTGATAACATGGACAGAGGTAGCAGAAAAAGGAGTACATCATCGCGTGAAAGAAAAAAACAAATAAGGTACTGTTGAGCTTAAAAACTTAAAAAATATTATGAATATTTTGCTTTTAATTTTAAAGATATTTGAATTTGAACATTAATCTAAAGAATTTGACTTTAATTTGCAATCACAAAAATACTAACTTGGATTACCATGAAATGTCAAAGGAAGATATGGTAAAACTTCGTCAAATATATTTTCAACATTCCAATAAAATTACTCAAGACAACAAACACACTTGCAAGCTACATGGAAATTAAATAAATCAAAAGGCAAACGAGGTGGAAGATTTCATAACTTTTTTGTAAATTATTTTGTAAATAGCATATCTACCAATATTTCAATTGAATTTTAAGAAAATACCACAGTTTGTGTTTATTTGTCATTCAAATTGCATTTTGTTCACTAAAGACAAACGAAGTGCTTTATGTCCAATAATTTTTTAATTGTTTTTTTTTTAAACTCGTGATTGAGATACTTACATCTGATTACTTAATATTATACCAAACACTTTTTTTTCTTGCGATTAGTTTTTCTCTAATAGTTTTGTGCTTCCCCTGAAAATTTGTAACAATGAACAACGTGCAATTTACAAGTTTGTTAAACGTTTAAATTACGTATTATTTTGTGGGTACTTTGGTCCCACCATAAACTGGTCTAATTTAACTGCAAAGCAAAAGGGCAGCAAAACTCTTTTAGGGCACGGTAAATGTCGGAAGCAGAATCGATGTATCATATTCGTGGTAGGTTAAAGGAAGCGATTTTTATGTATAAATAATGTAGCCAGCACTCCTACATGCAACGCCCGTTATCGAACAATCATTATCAAAATTTGATTGATGCGTCGAGTTCCTCCCACTTTGTTTGCAAATTAAATGCTTCTTAATCAATTTCAGTTCGTTTGTTCATTTCATTGAAGTTGGGATGATTTATTAACGGTTTAAAAATAGAAAAAGCCAAATAAAACCAAAACAAGCTATGATTTAAAACACTTCACAAGTATGCAGTAAATTAAATAATTCGCTTTAATTTATAAATGATAGTGCTTTATGGTTCGTCCTCAAACGTAACTATTTTGACCTCTGAGACAACAGCAATTGTCATTATAAGGATAACACTCTTTATTTTTTTTATTTTAACAGAATAATAATTTGCAAAGGGCTTTCCACAAAAAAGACGTTTATAAAATAAATCAAATACACGCAACTATAATACGAAGGCAGTTTGATAAGTCAGTGACTTTTTGAATTTCCCGCGCAGTTACTCCAAATGCAACAGTGCTGCCGTCAACTATAATCTATCGGTGGGCAACTTTCTAATTTTGAGCAAGCTACGTCGTATAGTTGGTGTTTGATAGCTGTTCAAAGCAGACAACCTCGTGAATTTTTACGAAAATGGAAAAAAGTTAATATCGTGTGCTGATTAAGCATTACTTTTTACGTAAAAAATCCAACACTGAAACTAAGGAAAGACTTGATAAATACTACGGGGACTCGGCACCATCAATTTCAATGGTTAAGAAGTGGTTTACAGAGTTCCGTTGTGGTCGCGTACCAGCACTAGTGACGCCGAACGTCCAGGTCGCCCAAAAGAAGTGATCACGCCGGAAATCGTCGATAAAATCCATGAAATGATATTGGATGATCGGAGAATGAAAGTGCGTGAGTTAGCTTATGCTGTAGGTATCTTAACTGAACGGGTACATCATATTTTTCAAGAATATTTGGACATTAAAAAACTCTCTGCAAAATGGGTGCCGCGATTGCTCACACTCGACCATAAGCGCAAATATGTGACCACTTCAAAAGAGTGTTTAGCGATGTTCAGCCGTAATCCGGACGAATTTTTGCGCCGTTTTGTTACTGTGGATTAAACATGGATCCATCACAACACGCCAGAGACCAAGGAACAATCGAAACAGTGGGTTGCTCGAGGTGAACGTGGACCAAAGAAGGCGAAACAGAGTCTGTCAGCCAACAAGGTCATGGTCACAGTTTTTTGGGATGTACGCGGTGTCATTCACATCGATTACCTTAAGAAAGGTAAAACGATCACCGGCGAATATTATTCAAAGCTTTTGAACAGATTCGACGTTGATTTGAAGCAAAAACGGCCGCATTTGGCTAAGAAGAAGAAAGTGCTGTTTCATCAAGACAATGTACGTGTGCACAATTGTCTAGTCACGATGGCTAAAATCCACGAATTGGGATACGAACTGCTACCCCATCCAGCATATTCTCCAGATTTAGCCCCCTGCGACTATTTTCTGTTTCCAAACCTAAAGAAATGGCTGGGCGGTAAGAGATTTGAGTCGAATGAAAAAGTCATTACCGAAACAAACGCGTATTTTAAAGCATTGAAAAAACCTATTATTTGGAGGGAATAAAAAAATTAGAAAAACGCTGGACTAAATGTATCGAGCTAAAAAGTGATTATGTAGAAATTTTTACAAATAACTCAAAAATAATTATCCAATTTAATCAAAAATGATTTGTCATCAAACGTAACTATTTTGACCTCCAAAACAACAGCAATTGTCGTACTATTGATAACTGTTTATTTTTTTTTTATGAAAAAAGTCGCAAAAAGGGTAGACCTATTGTGTGGGCCACGGACGGCCCGCACTGCGACTATTAGAAGGGGAAGGGATTATAGATTATTATAGATATTATAGATTATTTAAACACAAAAATACTTTACAAAAGACTCCATAAAAAAGACGTATTTAAAATAAATAAATTAAATCCAATACACGCAACCATATTGTCTGGGGGTAATAAAGATTTTAGCTAATCATTTTTTTAAACTCAAGCGTATGAAGGTTTTTGGCTTTACTTTCCATCAAGATCAAGATTTGCCTAAAATTTTGACAATCAGTACGAAATACCTAAGAAGTAAAATATATGCCAACGTGCGCTTATTCGCCAATGCTAAAAACCTTTCTATCTAAGGGAGGGATCAATAGAAAAAATAATTCTAAGCAAAACGTGTATTATATAAGTTTTTCGAAAAATCGATACTTTCCGAATTATTCGTGAATGACAAAGTCATTTTTTTTTAAAAACTCTCGTCTTTATTGCTTTTTCACAAATTACTTAAAAATTATTACCTAATATAATTAAAAGTGATTTGTCCTCAAACATAACTGTTCTGACCTCTAAAACAAAAGCAATTGTCATAATAAGGAAAACACTCTTTATTTTTTTTTGAACACAATAATAATTTGCAAATGCTTAGATGGTTTGGACACGTAAAAAGGATTAATGAGGGTAGATTGACGAAACAAATTTATAAGGCGAGTGTGAATGGACAAGTCAGTAGAGGTCGAACTCGGCGAACATATCTCGATCAGATCAACATTGTTTTGAAGAAAGGCCAGGTCAAGAGTAGCAACAACCGAAGAGCATGTATGACATTAATGACACTACAGCAATTGCGGCATCAGAGGAGAAACTATGCGACCCGATCAGGCGAATAGAGCATTTAAGCAAGGAGATTGGTTTGAGAATAAATAAAAAGAAAACCAAAATTATGATAGTTGACCGAACTAACAACAATAGACCAGAATTAAAAAAAATAAATAACATTGACACAGTTAACACTTTCATTTACCAAGGTTCACTCACTCCCAACGAGGGCGGAGCCAGTGAAGAGATCAAAAGGAGAAGCTCCATAGCAAAGAAAGCTATGACTAAACTTACAAACATATGGAGAAGTCATGAAATCTCTTTGGCAACAAAAATGGGACTGATAAGGAGCCTGGTCTTCTCAATCTTTCTCTATGGGTCATAATGCTGGTCGCTCAAAGTAACGGACAAAAAGAAAATTGACGCCCTAGAAATGTTCTGTCGGCGTAGAATGCTGAGAATCTCGTGGATATAAAGACGAACCAATAAATCAATACTTCAACAAATAAAACCAAAAACAAAATTAAGAACAATAGTAGTAAAAACATCGATAAATTTTTTGGCTACGTAGTACGAGGAAACGGCCTTGAAAGACTAACCGTTGAGGGCATGGTAGCCGGAAAAAGACCCCGAGGTAGGTCCCCCACTAGATATACAGACCTCATTACTAATATCACGAGACAAAGTCTAGCCTGCAAATTAAGGATTGCAGAGAACAGAGAGGAATGGAGACATTGTGAAGAACAACTCTTGAAAGCACGTTTCTCGAGATACCAACTAAGAAGAAGGAGAAGAAGACGCTCAGATGGGCTGACTGACGCCGACTGACGGTGTTACCCCCATTATAAATACAGAGTACAATTGTTTTATTTTAGTTAAAGTACAAAGATTCAGCTGTAAGAAATTGATACAGTATAAAATGAATTTTTATCTAAAAAATTTAATACCGAGACTGCTTGTGGAAAAGTTTTATTTTAAAAATTATTCAGCAGCGCGTCATAGGCAGGTGCGTTGTCCTGGTGCAAGATCCACGACTTGTTTTTCTTACGAACTATCTCTCGCAGTGTTACTAAAACTTTCAAATAGTAAGTTTGGTTTACAGTTTCACCCTCTAAAACCTATTCAGTAACTACGATGCCGTTGATGTCAATCTGGACGTTGATAATCTTCGGTGCTCTCTCGGCCTTCATAAAAACGTTTAACTCATAGCATTCTCACCATAGGCTTCTTTTAACAACTTTTAGCACTTAGTGGGAGTTTTTTTTAATTTAACGAGAAATTTCTTCTTGATCCGTTGCTCATGTTTTCGTCACACTTTGTTATCGGTACAAAAAAAAACGCGTTCGTTTCTAACCTTTACAGAAAAATACTGCTTGAGCGACAAAAACGTGTTTTCGTACTGAAATAGTAGAAACTTTCAGCCATCCAACGCTGCATTCGTTTACCCTCCCTTCCCCTCTAGGACACCTTTTGTGCGAACAGCCTCGTTATTTAAAAGCCACACCTCGTATACGACTGACATACAACCCCTCCCCATTAAGACAGCTGATTATTATTTTTTAGTTGGACATCGTCTGAAAAATCATATTATAAATTTTTGCACGGTATGAAATCACTAAAACATTTTTTTTTGACCACTTTCATATGCTGTCACCATAAGCTCCATCGCGGGTATCATTTTACTTTTATTTTAGTATACTTGCTGATTCAATGTTTTTAAATATTTTATCATTTATAAATAAATTAAAACATACGAGCACGAAGTGAACATAATAAATATTTATAACGACCCTTTTATTTAATTGTCACATTGGAAAATAATTAGTTATATTTATACAGTTTTTTTAACACAACAGGAAATGTGCATTAAATTTTTTTTGTAACAAACTTTTTATTCATTATATTTTTATAGAAATAAAAAATGAAAATATAAATTTGTAAATCCGTACCAAATTTTATAATAATTTTTAATATTGAATGGATTCTGTTGTAAGTTATTTTTATCTAAAATTTACTCTTAAAATAATTTAGATGGGTGGGATTGCACCATCGACGGTGTCTGGAGATCCATATCCTATGGACACGCGAGTATCACGTACCGAATCTCTGACTCATCTTTGAGATCATCAGTGACATGCAGTCAGCCAACTTTTGGGTGGGCTTTAAACCACCGGGGAAGGGCTCTTTTGTTATGTCAGTAATGAGTTATAAATTTATTGCTTTGGTGGCAAAGCAAATAAATGATCCTGCGTAACACTTATTAAGTTTTGGATCTTGACCTTTTCGATTTTTAATTTGAACCTGCGTAATTAATTCCTGTTGTATTAAATGGTGACGCTGGTTGAAGGCTAGATTTAGGTAATTGACCCATTTGCGGTCCTATAGTTTTTGGTTTATTACGAAAACTAATGATATTTTTTGCAAAACATCTACCCCCTGTGTGCCAAATTTTCTTTATAAGAAAAGCTAATCATTGTTGGGGTCCTGCGTGCATAAGTTTAAAATACTAATGTTTGACTATTGTTCTTGTTAAGTGATGATCGGAGCTTAGTATCAAAGGGTATTTTTTTTCAGTGGTGAATATGGAATTTTGTAATCGACCACATACTCTTAAAATTCGTTCTGCATCTTAAAAAGGATTAAGGCTTAAAATTTTGCTTGATCTATGTAATGGTTTCTTAGTTTTCAGATATCTTATTTCATTTCCTAATAAAAATTCTTGCACTAGTTTAGCTAGACATTTGAAAGCAGCAGTAAGTTCTTGGTTTGATAAAGGACCAAAATTGCGCCTTTCTTTCGGTGTGTGGTAATTGTTTTTAAACCCAAAAATCCAAGATAACTCGCGCTTCAAATTTGTTAATTTTGAGAAATCACTAAATGAAAAAGTTTGGATATTCTGTTGAACAAATGATTAAACGTATTGTCGTTTGGATAAAGTGAAGAATACTAAGATATGAGAACGCTGTGGTGTAAAAGAAGATGTGGTTACAAAAATAGATAAAGGAATGCTTAGATGGTTTGTATAGGTAGAAAAAAAGAATGAAGGAAGATTGACGAAACATATTTATAAGGCAAGAGTGAATGGACAAGTCGGTAGAGGTCGATCTCAGCGAACATATCTCGATCGGATCAACATTGTTTTAAAGAAAGGCCAGGTCAAAAGTACCAACAACCAACGAGCTTGTATAAGAGCATTAATAAAAGTGTAAGATTTGTAGCAAGTGAAAGAAAGTGGTCTCTGCCTACCCATACGGGAAAAAAGCGTGACTATATGTATGTATTTTGGCATTAAACCACGAGATAGAATATCTGCAGGATTATAATTACTGGCTACAAAGCACCAAGTATCAGAACTAGTTAAATTTTGTAATTTTTCGATTTTATTAATAACAAATGTTTTAAGTTTGTTGGGTGGCTTTTTTAGCTACCCCAAAACAAACGCAGAATCCGACCAGAATATGCTTTTATCAAGCATCAGATAGTTCCAATCGTGGCAAAGTTATCGTTTTAAGTGTAGCTACCATAGTCTAAAAACAAAGCAAATTTACATATATTTTATTGTCTTGATCTATAGATCCCAAAAAAATGCAGGCACCATATGCTTTTTCCAATGCATTAGCAAAGCCATGCATTTCTATACTTTTAGGATTAAAACAAAGTACAGGACGGTTTATGTGAAAATTATTTAAATTTGTCAATTCGATCTAAAATATATAAAGGTAAACCTTCATTCCAAGTGACCTTTTTCAACCAAAACTTTTGTAAAAGTATTTTTGCAAGAAATGTACACGGGTTTTTTTTCATATTTGTATAAAAAGTTTCCACCTTCCATGATAACTGTGTAAAGGGGTTCCAGCCTCTTACTTTGATTTGTTAAAATAACCTACAAAAAAAAAACCTTTAGTTAAGGGTCTTTATATTTTAATTTAAAAAAAAAACAGTTAAAAACCCTTTTAAATTTTTATGCATTAAATTTTACCTTTTACTACAAAAATTTATTAAATTATTTTATCAAAAATATCAAAATTTTAAATTACCCCAAAATTCCACCTTCTAACGTTTATTGGTATAAAATACTTGTGTTTAATGTAAAGGAGCAGTTTTATGCAAGCTTTACAAATTACATTAATGAACCTACTAATAGATTGCACATTAAAATTATTTACATTTCTCTACTTGATTATTACCTGTTTTACCATTAAATTTATGCAAATTCACGCAGTTATGAACCATTCAATGCGCTAAACCTTCATGTACATAGTTAATACTTTGCATTTGATTTGGTTGTTAAACATTCCATATTTCCAAACAAATGGATCTTTGTCAGGTTATTTTATAAAATGATAAAATCGTGCAGCTATAAATATAATATTAAATAAAATTATGTATGCTAGGTGATCTCAACGTATTTTTTAAACTATAAATGTGTTGTTTCATGCATTACCATATAAACCCATATAACATTGATGTTGATTGCTTCTTAAAAAAAATTAATGATACTTAAACGAAAAAAAAACACGTCAAAGAGCACAACCGTGATCTTTACCAGAAAATACAAAACTGAACCTATTAGCCCTCTGAGGCTATGGAATCAGGAACTGAAATACTCTGCTTTAGTGAAGTAGGTACCTAGGCGTACAGCTAAATGCAAAACTGAAGTAGAGCGTACACCTCATGGCAAAGAGAAATAAAATGTATGCCTTATTGTAGGCATGCAAGACAGCCATGGGAAAAACCTGGGATTTAAAACCAAGGGAAAGCATGTGGTTATATCAGGCAATATAACTACCTTCACTTACGTACGTATTCAAAGAACCGAGAAGATGTAAACTCGCAATCTATGAGCAGAGTGTAGAACAAGTGATGTCCTTTAAATATTTAGGAGCTAATATAACTAGCACTAGAAATATTAAGGAGGAAGTAAAAGCTCAAACAACAAAGGCATCTCTAATCTCAGGATTCTTGGGAGACATAATCTGGAGACATAAATACATAAGTACCAGAAGTAAGGTCAGAAGATATAAGACATGTGTAAGACCGATTATGACATACGCGATAGAGACCAGAGCGGAGAACACGACTACAAAGCGACTTCTTAGATCAACGGAAATGCGAATTCTTAGATCGATAACTGGCTATACCTTACTTGACCATAAAAGAAGCGAAGAGATAAGGGAAATATGTGAAGTCCAAGACATAGTAAGATGGGCAAGAAACCGAAGAAGAGAATGGAGAGACCATGTTAGCAGAATTCCAAACGACCGGCTGGCAAAAATTGTGAGAGAGAAGCGGCCCAACACACCACGCCCAACTGGACGCCCACCAAAAAGATGGTATGATCGCTGGTCTTCATCGTCCTAATTGTTTTTGGGCAACTTTTGAGGCAAACACAGGACGTAGTCCTAACGTAAGAAGAAGAAGAAGAACTTACGTACGGAGCAGTAGTCTGATGGCTAAGGGTAGCAGGGGCCGGGGCTGTTAAACTGAAAAATTCTTGCGGTAATATGAGACTTGGGCCCCGATTTCTAAAAAGAAGAGTCTCCGTTTTTTCCTTTCCCACTAGGCTTTATTAAAAAGGGTTGGGGAGATGGTGTCTTCCTGGTTTAGGTCATTATTTATAGTAAAAAAGGTTTAAAAATTCACTACGATCCGTATTTCACTTGCGGAGCCTTTCATGCTAATCTTTGTTAAACTGAGAAGACGTTGTCATACGCTTGTTTGAAGTCGATAAATAGTTGATGTAGGACTTTATCGTATTCCCAGCGCTTCTCCATTTACTGATGGATTGAAAAAATCTGATCCATGGTTAATCGGTTTTTTCTGAACCCTCTTTGGTAGTCACCTAGCTGATGTTCTACGTAGGGAGTTAATCTTTTGAGTAGTACTAGAGACCAGACCTTATATCCAGTATTTATCAATGATATTCCCCGATAGTTGGAGCATTGCCCTTTTTGTATAGGGGCACGATGACACTATCTTTCCAACTACTTGGTATTTTTTCTTTCTTTCAAATCTTATGTATAAGGGTGTGGAAGTTTTTGAGACCTACCGCCGAATAAAATCTTTGCAGAGATACTGCAAGAAACAAACCTCTCTGCTGGTCTTTGCTAGATTCGTTTAGGACTCTCTGGGTATTTTGGGCTAACCCTAATTTCATCTGTGAATTAAACTTCTTTACAATTATTATCCACTGTTGAAAATTAGTACTTCCAACTGTAAAATTCCTCTCTGAGAAATTCCTTGATTTTTAAAGCTACTCAATACGGCCCTGACGCCGACAAAAAAATCAGCTTAAAAACGAGCATTCATTATCCCATCAGATTATTTCAATCACCCTCTTATAACGTGAAAACGTATTAATCAGCTAGAAACAAAAGAATCGTGCGCAATTTTAAAAATCAGCTATAAGATTACGTGAAAAAGACGGTTTCGCTGAATTCAGCGCGAGAAACGAAGCCAAGTTTGACTGGGTTTCCGGCCTCCCGCCCTCTTTTCCATTTCAACACCCGAGCAATGCACAACGCTCGCTTTCAGAGCACCTCTTTCCCATTATATCCACCGGCCGAAGAACATCTCGCCGCAAGAGCACAGCAACCCGCTCTCTTCCGAACACCTCGTGTTAACAAACATGTGTATCAATGCAATCAAGTAAAATCAAAGTTAAATTCAAAGTCGACACCCGGTAAAAATTTTCTAAAGATACAGGAGGCTTGAAACTGTAAGCTTTATGTATAAATTCTACAATATATTCTCGATGAAAGGTGTGGTTGTTTTATTTACTTTTATAAATAAAATTCACGGTGATAGAGCCAGGAAAACTGACATCTACGAACCATCCAACTGACTATTGAAGGAATCTAACACCTACGTTGAGGAAGACGTCGTCAACAGCAGGAGTGAGTCGAAGCCTCAGATGTTCAGGTAAAGCCACCCACACCTTAGCGCAATTCTTTAGCCTCCAAGCTTCTAGCTACTGTCGTCGTCGTCGCTATCCACAGACCAATTTTAATTATTTTGAGCGAAACGTAACCTGGCTACTCTGATCTCTTAAGTAAGCAAGCATTATTTAACTGTCTTTTAACTCTTTTAAAATAAATTGTAACATTGTAGGCAGCTTTGGGTTCGCTTCTGATCACAAAGATAGTGACAGTCCTGTTTCTTAAAGCGCATTGTCTAACAAACCGTTCATCCCGATTATAAGTGCATTGTTTCCGCCCTTGCTCTGGTCTTTTGGAATTATTTTTCTACCCCATTTAAGCGTCTTACCACAAAACAAATTTTCACAAATATCGTGTAAGTAGTTTCTTATATACAAATAGTTTAATCTCGTCGTGACACACACTGTATACCTAAATTTATGTAGGTAGTAGCAGGTGACAAAAAATTATTTTTATTATATCCTCGAACTCCCGTAACAATTGCTGTCAGCAACATTCGGCAGTTAGGGATCCCATGACTTTGTGCCCTTAGTAAACGTGAAGGTGTGAAAATACCGGCCCTACGCAAAAATCACTTTTAGATTGTTTGCCCTTGTTTTAAAAAATCTTTTAATGTCTCCAATTTAATTCGACGATCCATTTATAACTGAACCTATTCCAAAGATACATACTCAGTTTGTTTTTTAAAAAATAATAATAGACGAAACAGTACAATGGCTTTGACATAATTATATTTTTCATCAGTTAAATTGTGTAAACGTTATTCAGTGAAATGCGATTTGAAATTTAAAACAACCATATAACGATGACGTGCAATTTAAACGAGAATTGTTTTTTGCCTCATTCCACTAAAAACAGCATAAATCGTGTCTATTTTATGCAATTTAACAAACGCAAAAAAATTCGTTGTCCTATCTGAATACAGCAGTTTTTGCTGACGCCGCATCCTTCTCAAAACTGTAGTGAGATTCGTTAGCGTTATCGTTACAGCGTTAAGTGCATTTAAAAACAACAAGAAAAAAGACGTACTACAGAAGAAACTAAAAGGTAAAGCAAAATTAACGCTAACGAAAAGCATCATCATCAGACTGTGGAAATGGACCATTCCCTTTAATACGGTTTTTTAAATGCAATCAGATCTTATAGTTATTTTAATTGGCATTTTATCTTGCGGTTTTATCTATCATCTAAGTATTTTTTTTTTTTGGATATACCATGTCATGGTTAATGAGGCGTGTTTTAATGTCACTTAATGGGTCCTAAAAAACCAGAAAATCCAACTATACTTGAAAACAAGAGTATTTGATCAATGCATACTCCCGATTCTTACATACGCATGCCAAACGTGGACCTTGACTAAAGCAAACATGGATAAAATAGTGAAGACACAAAGAGCCATGGAAAGGTCAGTGCTAGATGTAAAATTAAAAGATAAAAAACAAAACAACTCGATGAGAAACAAAACAAGGTTAAAGTCGCAGGACAACATATAGCAAGGCTAAAATGGAGCTTCGCAGATCATAACGTCAGACAAAAAGACAACAGATGGAATACCGCTATACAACAAAGGAGACCATGGATGAGATAAAGAACAAAGAAAAGACCTCAGATGAGAAGAAGAAATATTTATTAAGTAGGTTTCCCTAATATACAAAAAAAAAACTCTAATATATGTATACATAAATAACAATATAATCATCCTATATGAATGATCTGTTAAATAGGTTATTAATCTGTAGTAATAAGAATAACATTATTACAATTAAATATAAAAATTATTACAATGAAATATAAAAACAGTTATAATTCATACAGTGTAAAAAAGAAAAGTATATAACAATTTAATTATTAATCCTTTAAGATTTAACAGTAAACTGGATAATAAGAGTAACATTGCAGATAAAAAATAGTTCTAATTTAGTTCCCTTATATGTATCAACAATTTGTGTCTGAAGTTTTCACAAGATCCACTAGATTTAACATTATGTGTTAAGTTATTGTACTCTACCATACCTTTATAAAACAATGAATTTCTCGTATTTGATAATTTTACTCTCGTCACATTAATGTTGTTCAAATTACGGGTGAAATGATTGTGAATCTCGTATTTGAAATCAACATAATCACGAAAGTAAGAAGGTGCTTCATTATGTATTATTTTATAAATAAATATCATTGTTAGGAAGTAAAGACGTTTAGAGACTGGTAGCCAATGTAATGTATTCAACATTATTAAAATGGGGGTATAGCGATTGCAGCTCAAAATAATCCTCATGCTTCTATTCTGTAGTTGTTGAAGCTGTGTCATTTTATTTAGATTGAATTGATATAGTAAAGTTGCACAGTAGTCAAAATGAGGTAGCAAAATTGACCGGTACACAGTGATTCTTGTATCCATAGATAAATGCTTCGCAATTCTTGAAAAAAAGTATAGTTTTTTCGAAATTTTTTTAGTAATATATATAAAGTGTGCATCGAAAGTAAGTAAATTATCCAGTTGGAAGCCCAGATACTTGACACTTGTTACGATTTCAATTTGCTCGTTATCAATCCTTATATCACTGTCATTAACATTTATCTGCGATGGGAAGACGACATCAAAAAGATAGGAGGAACACATTGGAAACGAAAAGCACAAAACAGAAATGATTGAAAAATACTAGAGGCCCTCTGCTAAGACCTGTAAAGGGGCCCTCCACCGTAAATTTTTTAGAAATTAGGTGCTTGAAAATAATGAAAACGCGTGTGTTATCGTTTCTCTCTAAAATAGAGCTTGATGGTTTTAACCACGTAGACATCAAACTGGCATACTGGAAAGCTTCTTGATTCTTTTTCTTTCTTTTTTGGAAACCACTCTTGTATGTTCTCTTTCTTGTTTTGTGTTCCGTTCGTAATATTTATTAATCAAACAATGTACGGGAACTTAGCTCTTAACGACTCAACATTTATCTAAACAAAACTGCGCTGTAAATTTGGCAAACCGCATCACATAAAATCTACTTGTAGTGACTTAAAAACAATTGTGTGGGGTAGATGTTATTATATGTAGGAGAGGGGGGAGGGCAAGGACGATATGCGCTTGCGCGGGCCTACTGTTGTAGTTGTCTGCTGGACACACGTCACCGCGCAGATGATGTACTACATCACAACCAAGATTAGGATTATTAACTGTCAGTTTGTACTAAATCTAAGTAGAAAAATGTAATAGATTCTAAAAATGCGCGGTAAATTTGAATCCACACAAACCTTAAAAAAAAAGTATGCAAGCATAAATAAAGTCAGTACGATTTTATGAATATTCTTACTTGTTCATTTTATCACAGTCAGGTCTATGCTATGAAATGGCTATTATAGCTGCGGTTTTATTAAAAATTTTAATACAATAACTTTGTATGACTTTTTTTTTATAAAAATAGTCGCAAAAAGGGTAGACCTATCGTGTGGGCCGCGGACGGCCCGCACTGCGACTATTAGAAGGGGAAGGGATTATAGAAAGGAGATGATTGTGGACACGCTTTTTAAAAAGTTGCAGGTCATAGTTCTCTGGAAAAACTGATTTTGGAAGCTAATTCCATTCCGTAGCAGCCCTGTAAAAGAAGGATTCTTGATGAAGATTGGTCCTAGTAGTGTCAATCTTAAGAGTAAATGGGTGAGACTGATCAGCGTGTCGAGTTCTTCGGCTGAATGTGGCCAATGGTGGTACAAGAGTTTTTATTTTTCTGGAGCATCTGCCATGGAAATATCTGTAGAGCAATGACTGGTCTCCAACTATTCTTCTATGTTCTAGAGGGTGAAGGGTATCTGTGAGAGTTGAGCTGTTTATCAAGCGAATGGCTCTTTTCTGAATGGAATCTAGAAGACGAAGAGAATGCCTTGGTACTGAACCCCAAATGTGCGAGCAATACTCCAGTAGAGGTCTGATTTGAGCCATGTACGTCGTCAAGGAGTAAAAAACTTTCTGAATTTCCACAGAAAACCTAGCCTCTGGCTTGCTGACTTTGCGATAATAGCAACATGGTCATGCCAAGACATATTATTGGACACCGTGACTTTCAAAATCGAGATGTAGGGACTTGGTTCAAGGGTATTTCCGGAAATTGTGATGGGATGATTTGAGGAATTCACTTTCTTGGAAAACGTGGCACTTGGTGTTTTTTGGGCGTTAAACTGAACAAGATTGTTGGTTCCCCTCTCGACGATTGCTTTAAGATCTCTATTGATGGAATCAACCTGTTCCTGCCTGAGTCTATTTGTATCATTCACCGAAAGTGATCGATAGGATGTGAAAGTTGAGACAAGTGTGCTATCGTCTGCGAAACTGTAAATGGGGTTTATGGTGGTTTTCAAGAGGTCGTTGATGTGTAAAAGAAATAAGGTGGGGGACAGGATGGAACTCTGGGGGTCCCCGGCATTAGTTTTAAACGCATCAGAAGAAATACCGTCAACTGCCACATGTAAGGAGCGATCTTGCATGAAGCTCAAGAGCCATTGGCGCAGTTTGGTTGGGAGACCGTTGGCAGATAATTTACTTAACAATGCCTGGTGCCAAACGCGGTCAAAGGCTTTAGATATATCCAAGGCTATTGCACGGGATTCACTGAAGTTGTCGAAATCCATATTGTCTGTCATTGATTATCTCTATGGACGTGTTCTACTGTTGGAAAATGTAAACAAAACATTACCAAGAACACCAAATAACTTTTTAAAAGACAAATTTTTTTTTTCTTCAGTGCCCACCGCGACCTGCGTACCCGGCCAGACCGGGCCTGCTTAACCGTGAGGAGCTAAAACAATTATAACACGGCGTACCAAAAAAAGTTTTTTATGTGATTTGTCAAATACCTTCGTGCCATAATCATAGCTATTTAAAATTTGCATACGTTGAAATGCCAGCTTTGCCGCACTGCCTTTTGATCAATTTACAAACGTAAGTGGATGACGTGTGTTTACATTGAACTCTTCACGCAATGGTGGACAATTGATGCCTGTTTCTCACATGTACACGTATTTGCGTACACATCACACATGATCGTATTAGTAGGTGAGAATATATACACGTTTATATAACTATGGGAATATCCGCCATATACGCTCGTTCGTGATTATACGGAGAAGAGGGTGCAAACTCAGAACTAATTTAATCAACCTAGTTGTACCTGTATTTTTGTTTGTTTTTATGTTTTTTGTATGATCCTTTGGCCTCGATTTACTACTTTTAGCGATCAGATTTAATTTAAACTTCGCACACTTGTCAAACACCGACGACAATGGAATAATTCGATCAAAATATCCGATTATCCTAATTGGTTTTGCCAGCATTTATAAATTTCTTTGGGGATCCTTTGCTTGAAAGTAAGAGAGATAGAACTAGTTCGTGAACTACGCATGCGCGCAGTTTCAATGTCATATTATAATTTACCCAATCCAATAAACTGGTAAGAATCGTGCCGAGGGATGAATGGCAAGAGGGTGAGTAAAACAAATCCAACTAAAAAGTGAAAAATAAATTGTAGTTTTTAGAGAAAACGACGAGACAATTATTGTCACTGTTCTAAACCGTGAGGTGCTTTCATTTCGATACGCAGGTTATTTAAAAAAATTTCTCGTCAGTAGTTTTGTTCTTATATTAAGAATTATTTTTTACTTTTTGATTTATTTACTCTAAAAACGTGTTTTTGGTTTTATTAAATTATAATTTATTTAAATTAAAATAGAACAGAATAAAATAGAACTTTATTTAGCATTAAACCGTAAATTATAATGTATGATATCTGCCCTTTTGATGATGAATAAGCTTGCTTAATAAAATTTTTAAAAATTTTAAAAATTGGTATCATGTAGACTCTAAAGTCGGTTTGGGAAATATTTAAAAATTTCAAGGTCATTTATTGCAGTTAATTTGCTAAAACCTGGTTAAATTCGCATTGCTTTATTATGAAGTAAACGATGTATTTAAGCAGATAAACAGGAGGAAAGTATGGACATGCAGTAATTAAAATGTGGAAATATAATAGAGTTATATACCATTTTTCCAAACCATGGGAAACGGTTTTTACAAATTTTATAAATTTTTTTATAAAAATTGAAAGATACCAACAATTGGTCAGAATAGAAATTCCAACATAAAGTTATCTTGAAAGCAAGTGATATCCCCGAGGTCGTGACTGGAGAAAGTAGAAAGCCAACACTATCAGTACATGACAATGAGGAAGAAATGGTATTGAAATGATTTAGTTATGTAGATTATGCAGAAAAAGTCACTACGAGGCGTTCCATAAGCGGTTATATCTTCCATTTGGGAAATTCACCTATCTCATGGGGATCTCGGAAACAACATTCTGTATCTCTTTCAACAACGGATGCTAAATACGTAGCCGCAAGTCTAGCAGCAAGAGAAATGATATGGTTGAAACGTCTTTTTGAGGAATTAATTGGAAAATTCCAGATACTCCCATATTATTTGTTGATAACCAAAGTGGTTTTTGAAAGAGAAGAAAGCATGACAAACTGTGGGGTTTCTATTGAGGGAGAAAGAGTGGATAAAGTTAATGAATTTCTGTACTTGGGTTCAAAATTTACTAGAGATGGAAAGTATGACAGTGACATTGAGCGAAGGGTGTTGGCAGGAAAACAAATGAATGGGGCGCTGCATAGCTTTATGAATAGCCAGAAAGTGTCAAAAAAGGCACGTCTGGCGGTGCATAGAGGTGTGTTGGTTCCTACACTTATGTATGGTAGTGAATGTTGGGTTTGGCAGAAGAAGCATGAAAATAGGATTAATGCTGCGGAGATGAGTAGTCTGAGAAGTATAGCCGGAGTGACTCGGTTGGATAAAGTTAAGAATAGTGAGATAAAAAAACGCTGTGGTGAAAAAGAAGATGTGGTCACAAAGATAGATAAAGGAATGCTTAGATGGTTTGGACACGTAGAAAGGATGGATGAAGGAAGATTGACGAAATAAATTTATAAGGCGAGTGTAAATGGGCAAATCGGTAAAGGTCGACCTCGGAGAACATATCTCGATCAGATCAACATTGTTTTGAAGAAAGGCCAGGTCAAGAGTACCAACAACCGAAGAGCATGTATGAGAGCACTGATGAAAGTAGAGGAAGCAAAAGATGTGTGTACGAACCGTAGCAAGTGGAAGGAAGTGGTCTCTGCCTACCCCTATGGGAAAAAGGCGTGACTTTATGTATGTATGTATGTATATTTTGACTGAAGATCAAATAGCCGATATTTTTACAAAACCAATACTAAAAACAAGATTTCAGTACCTCCGAACTCTACTGGGAGTAACTTAAACATGGATAAATCGATTCAAGTTTAAGGTGGTGTGTTAAAGATTAAACTTGGAAGTTCAAATATATTTATATAAGATTTTATAAGCATATCCATTTTGTTGATATTTTGAAGTTTAGTAATGGTCAGGTAGTTTTTATATATGACATTTTTCAGTAATTAAAATTATTATTCCGTTTTCTTTTCTCCGAGAGTTTATACGAATAATATCCATTGTGAATTATAACAGGTTGCAGGTGATGATTAATGTTATGCATGATGCCCTAAAAATCAAAGGGATGAAAATAAATGCAAGCAAAACGAAAGTAATGGTTTTTAAAAGGGAAGAAAGCATGACCAATTGTAAAGTTTCGATTAAGGGAGAAAGAGTGGAACAAGTAAATGAGTTTGTGAATTATGTATGGTAGTGAATGTTGGGTTTGGCAGAAGAAGCATAAAAATGGATTAATGCTGCGGAGATGAGTAGTTTGAGAAGTATAGCCGAAGTGACTCGGTTGAATAAAGTAAAAAATAGTAAGATAAGAGAACGTTGTGCTGTAAAAGAAGATGTGGTTACAAAAATAGATAAAGGAATGCTTAAATGGTTTGGACACGTAGAAAGGATGGATGAAGGAAGATTGACAAAACAAATTTATAAGGCGAGTGTGAATGGACAAGTTGGTAGAAGTCGACCTCGGCTCGATCAGATCATTATTCTTTTAAAGAAAGGCCAGGTCAAGAGTACCAACAACCGTCGAGCATGAATGAGAGCCATGATAAAAGTAAAGGAAGCAAGGTATGTCTGTAAGAACCGTAGCGAGTGAAAGGAAGTGGTCTCTGTCTACCCCTACGGGAAAAAGGCGTGACTATATATGTATGTACGTATGAATCATTTACTTCAATGAATATTTCGAGTTAAAATTAAAATAAACTTTATTACCGGAAACGAGGATTTGTATCAACGCAATAAAAAATATATTAACTAAATTAATTATTAATAAAATGGACTTGTGTTAAGGGTTTCTATATTTAACTTTCTGGATTCGCTTAATAAATACACGCAAGGCTATATCGTTGTTGATATCAAAAATATGATTATTATTGAAAGTTTTGTTTTGTAAAGGACCATTTAGAGTTTGTGTGTCCAACGTTAATCGGTGACCGGGTGTGGGTTGGCAGGAAACCAAGTTGGGGCTGTTCGCATTAATTAAAAGTTATATCAGTAGTTTAGACAGCTACTTTACAGATATTCTCAATGGGAAATGGACGTAACTGTTTGGGGGAAATATGCTTAACACCTTCTACGCCAGTCTTTTAATTAATTATTAATGAAATATTAATAAAAGTATATCGCTTATTTTTATTTTTTATTAACTTTTTATTACCAATAAAACCATTTAAATAATATTTTTTAATTTTTGACACCTCCTTTTTTATTTAAAATATTGTGTGTGCAGTTTACTCGCAGTAGAAGAAAAACTTTAGAAAACAGAGTAAATGCAGCAACATTTATTGTGAAAATAGTCAAATTCTATTTATTACTCTTTTAAAACAAAAGTCCACGACGGCCGGGCCTTTGTTCTTTTATAAAAGCTGAAAGACTTTCTATACATGTCCCCCATACAGGGGACCAGCGACTATAGATTTTGGGTTGTGGTTACTTGGGCAGGTAACAGGTAGTAAAGGTGTAGAAAATAGAACTTTAATTCGTTAACATATAAAGCTTAATTTTTTTATATATTCTTCGGGATAACTTAAGAAATCTCGTCATCCATAGCCAGACACTTATGACAGTTGCTACCCCCTGCCAGACCCCCTTAATAAATTATAATCATACTTTCGTTATAGTTTAAATGCTAATTTTTTTATATGTAATTTGAAAAAATGTAACCCTAATAGACGGACAGTTTTAATGGTTTTTACATCTTGCCAGACACATTAAAAGTCCGCTGTAGGTGCGAGCGCGAGTGCTTAGTCGATAGTGATATCCAATAAAAAAATAATTTATTTCGTTCATATTTATGTTATATAAAGTAAACAATATTTTTATTATTATAAAATACAAAAAAAAGTATTTTTATACATAACAAAAATGTTTAATTGTTTTTATAAATTTCATCACTGTCGTCAATATTTTCATTATCTTCGTCACTACTCCTCAAGTCGATTGCATAATCGTCGTCAATATCACCTTCTTCGTCAGTTTCTGACAAAAAATAAGCAAGTTTATACATTTATTTATTTAGCGTATGGCTTAACCTTACATCACAACAATGCCATAATAAAGAAAAACAAAAAAACATTATATACGATTACATATAAGGACATAAACACCAAGTTGTATATAGTCAAACACAAGTCGAATTACAAACAAATGTCTAAATTAGATATGTATTCAATTGACTCTTGGGTTTCCATTAGGTCCAAGTCCTGCGGGTCACCTGCGAATGCCCTTAGCGGGCATTCTTGCACTATATGTTTGACAGTTTGCCTCTCACCACCACAATCGCAGGCCGCAGAGGAAAGTTTACCCCATCTATGCAAGGAGTCGGCGCACCTTCCGCAGTTGGTTCTAATGCGGTTAAGGGTTGACCAGGTTTTGCGAGGAAGGTCAAATCCTTCTGGTTAGCTGGAGATGCATGGCATCCTGCGGTAACTGGGTGTTATGCTACTTTCCCATTCTTCTTTCCAAAGAGCATTTATTTCGAAGTTACGAGGGCAGTTTGATAAGTCAGTGACTTTTTGAATTTCCCGCGCAGTTACTCCAAATGCAACAGTGCTGCCGTCAACTATAATCTATCAGTGGGCAACTTTCTAATTTTAAGCAAGCTACGTCGTGCAGTTGGTGTGTTTGATAGTCGTTAAAGCAGACAACCTCGTGAATTTTTACGAAATTGGAAAAAAGTGAATTTCGTGTGCTGATTAAGCATTTACGTAAAAAATCCATCACTGAAACTAAGGAAAGACTTGATAAATACTACGGGACTCGGCACCATCAATTTCAATAGTTAAGAAGTGGTTTACAGAGTTCCGTTGTGGTCGCGTACCAGCACTAGTGACGCCGAACGTCCAGGTCGCTCAAAAGAAGTGATCACGCCGGAAATCGTCGATAAAATCCATGAAATGATATTGGATGATCGGAGAATGAAAGTGCGTGAGTTGGCTCATGCTGTAGGTATCTTAACTGAACGGGTACATCATATTTTACAGGAATATTTGGACATGAAAAAACTCTTTGCGAGATGTGTGCCGTGATTGCTCACACTCGACCATAAGCGCAATCGTGTGACCACTTCAAAAGAGTGTTTAGCGATGTTCAGCCGTAATCCGGACGAATTTTTGCGCCGTTTTGTTACTGTGGATGAAACATGGATCCATCACAACACGCCAGAGACCAAGGAACAATCGAAACAGTGGGTTGCTCGGGGTGAACGTGGACCAAAGAAGGCGAAACATAGTCTGTCAGCCAACAAGGTCATGGCCACAGTTTTTTGGGATGTACGCGGTATCATTAACATCGATTACCTCAATAAAGGTAAAACGATCACCGGCGAATATTATTCAAAGCTTTTGAACAGATTCGACGTTGATTTGAAGCAAAAACGGCCGTATTTGGCGAAGAAGAAAGTGATGTTTCATCAAGACAATGCATGTGTGTACACTTGTCTAGTCACAATGGTCAAAATCAACGAATTGGGATACGAACTATTACCCCATCCAGCATATTCTCCAGATTTAGCCCGCTGCGACTATTTTCTGTTTCCAAACCTAAAGAAATGGCTGTGCGGTAAGAGATTTGAGTCAAATGGAGAAGTCATTATCGAAACAAACGCGTATTTTGAGAGCTTTGAAAAAACCTATTATTTGGAGGGAATAAAAAAATTAGAAAAACGCTGGACTAAATGTATCGAGCAAAAAGGTGATTATGTAGAAAAATAAAATGTTTATTTGCGGAAAAAAATTTGTTTTATTCAAAAAGTCACTGACTTTTCAAACCGCCCTAGTAGTTTGGTGAAGCGCCTTTGCCGTCTTGAGTGGAGGTTGCCTGGATCGGAGTCGGTTTGTCTGGACGTCAATAATATCGTTATGGACTTGCAGTTGAGGATTGTCCATGATTTTCCTTAATTCTCTAACCAGGGCATGTTCTCGGCGCTATATGGTTATGGTGCTATATGGCTGAGAGGGGGCAGCCATATTGTTGGAGTTGGTTTGATTGTCCCTGTTACAGCACGCATAGTAGCGTTTAGTTTGATATTGATCATGTGCGTGTGTTTACTGTTAAGCCACACTGAAGCACAGTATTCCGCCACCGGATACACCAAGCTCAGTGCAAAAAATCTGAAAGTAGATGCTGAGGAGGCCCAAGTAGTGCCACAGAGTTTGTTAATTATGTTGTTAGGTGCAAGTTTATAAAATTATTAATAATTAAAAAATTAGGTACAATAATTTGTCATAATAATTACATACCTGATTTAGTTTGGAGCGAATCACCTACATAACTTGGTAGTTGATTCCGTCTAACCATTTGAACTGGTATTTGTCATCTTTCAATACCCAGACGTTATTGTCTCGTTGATACAAAAGAAAAGACCGGCAAATTCTAGAATACTGCGTCTAATGGTTTTGAAATGGTAAAAGGATTATTCGGGCACTTTCTAGAAACAGGTCCAATACTTTCGAATGGTGGCAATTCTTCTAGAACGATGTTTTAAAAATATAAAAAGGACAGCGGTCGCGAAAAAGTATAGTTTTAAAATTTAAGTTGAAGTTAGATTAAAGTATTTTAAAGTAAATATCCAAGTGATTTGTAAAAAATAAAATTTATTGCGAAGAAATACCAGAACAAAAGTTGTTAGTTATTGTACTAAGAATTAGAGAATTGGAGAATTAGAATTACCGAACCCAAAGAGGAAATATCCTAACAATACAATGATATAAAACCTAGTCCAAAAATTCTAGCATTAATGGAAATTAAAAAAAAAGATTTGCTGGAATCCCTTTGATCTCAACAGAATATACCTTTGTATCGTGTAAAGAAAATATCAGCAGACATAATTAAAAATGGAGAGTTATTTTGTTAAATTAATTAATTTTTTAAAAGTAAATAAAAAATGTGTACCAGTTTTTTTTTATTGTTGTTTACATGAAAACTCAAACTCAGTCAAATTGATAACACTTATCTTTAAATATGCGGTATTTTTTAATTCATTAAAAATTAGATAATTAGCCAGTGTTTTAAGATTATTTCAACTACTTTGTAGGGTATAGGTATAATAAAAAAGGGTCGAAAATTTTCTAAACAATCATCATTTTCTTATTTTAGTATAGGTAAGACCTTAGAAATTTTAAAATGATCAGGAAAAACACCGGAACTGAAACAAATATTTATAATGATTGTGAGAGGGGGTGTAATAGGTCAGCGTTTTCTTTGAATAACATACCGTCGAGTCCATATATATATATATATATATATATATATATATATCTGTAGCTTATAAACTTTTTTTTCTGGGTGTGTCTTATCGAAGATGTCGATCACGTTAGCCCATCTGACTGACGTTATCGACTTACTAAAGGAGAGAAACGCCCGACAATATCGTGAAAGTTATACACAATCTAAATACCAGTAACTATACAACTAAAACCATTCCTGGTATGTATAAAACAACTTATGAACATTTCATTCCAATCGGTCCAGCCATTTGGGAGTTTTAAAGGACATACATACATTCGTGATGTCATAAGTTAATATTAGTCGCAATTTACATACACACATACAAATAGTCATATAGTAAAGCACTAAGAAAGACCAAACGTATCGTAGGTAGACCCCAGAAGAGGTGCCTGGATGATGTCAAATATATTGCAGGCAAAAAAAAGGTTCCAAACATCACAGGACAGGAAAACATAAAAACGGATGAAAAAGGCCTACGTCCAGGAGTGAACAAATGGGGGCTTAAGAAGAAAAAGAAGAAGAATACATATAGTCACGCCTTTTTTCCGTAGGGGTAGACAGAGACCGCTTTCTTCCATTTGCTAAGGTTTTTTTGATTTTTTACTTTCGTCAGTGCTCTCATACATGCTCGTCGATTTTTGGTACTCTTTACCTGGCCTTTCTTCAAAGCAATGTCGATCTGGTCGAGATATGTTCGCCAAGGTCGACCTCTACCGACTTGCTCAAATCTCATTGTCGTAATATTACTATAATTTAATAGGAAATACCCACTGGGTTACTCCCCACAAGTCTTTTGGAAACAATCAAAATATTTACCTATTGTAAATTGTAAATTAATTATAATAAATAAAAATATTAGTGGTCTAGGTGCGACCAAAAAGGGCAACACGACTAACTTCCCAGTGGAAAGAATGAAAAAATACCATATGTTTTGTTGTTATAATCCTAGATTGTAAATTGTAGATTGTAGGGTGGGTCGTAAAGGCCATGCTGCCTCTCAAGCACTTCGACCTATCAGATCTTTTGTGCAGAAAAGCGCTGGGCATTCGCAAAGCAAAGCGGCAACTATCACTCTCTGTTTTGCTCATATTTTTAGGTGATACCTCAGAGGGCAGTGTCCAGTGAGGAGTCCCGTCCCCAGTTTTAAGTCTTTCTTGTCCAACTCGAGAAGCTGTTTAGCTTTCCTTGGCGAAAGACATACTAGCCTTATAATATATAATCCTAACATGTAATAATCATATTATCAGTTACCGCAGTCAAAAAAAAACCTATTATTTAAAAGATCCTATAATTCTGTAGTAAAAATAGTATAATTGATATATTACAAAATTCAGGTAGTTTACCAATTTTTTTAGTTTTTTTCTTATCCATAAAAAAACATCTTAAATGATTTTGCTGAACATTTAATCAGTTCCAGGTTGCGTAATTATGCGTCGAATGCAATTGGACCCACGTTGATATCATATTTTGTTTTCGAGATAATCAAGAAAAAAAATAATTCCAAAAGTTTAACATTTTTTCAGTTTTTTTTATTCTCCATTAAAAACAGCTATACCGATTTTGCTGCACATCCAATGAGTTTTAAGTTGCTTAATTATGCGTCGAATGCAATTGGACCCACGTTGATATCACATTTTGTTTTCGAGATAATCGAGAAAAAAAATAATTCCAAAAGTTTACCATTTTTTCAGTTTTTTTTATTCTTCATTAAAAACAGCACTACCGATTTTGCTGAACATCCAATCAGTTTTAAGTTGTGTAATTATGCATCGAATGCAATTGGTCCCACGTTGATATCATATTTTGTTTTCGAGATAATCGAGAAAAAAAATAATTCCAAAAGTTTACCATTTTTTCAGTTTTTTTTATTCTCCATTAAAAACAGCTCTACCGATTTTGTTGAACATCCAATCAGTTTTAAGTTGTGTAATTATGCATCGAATGCAATTGGTCCCACGTTGATATCATATTTTGTTTTCGAGATAATCGAGAAAAAAAATAATTCCAAAAGTTTACCATTTTTTCAGTTTTTTTTATTCTCCATTAAAAACAGCTTTACTGATTTTGCTGAACATCCAATGAGTTTTAAGTTGCTCAATTATGCGTCGAATGCAATTGGACCCACGTTGATATCACATTTTGTTTTCGAGATAATCGAGAAAAAAAATAATTCCAAAAGTTTACCATTTTTTCATTTTTTTTTATTCTCCATTAAAAACAGCTCTACCGATTTTGCTGAAAATCTAATCAGTTCTAAGTTGCGTAATTATGCGTCGAATGCAATTGGACCCACGTTGATATCATATTTTGTTTTCGAGATAATCGAGAAAAAAAATAATTCCAAAAGTTTAACATTTTTTCAGTTTTTTTTATTCTCCATTAAAAACAGCTCTACCGATTTTGCTGAACATCCAATCAGTTTTAAGTTGTGTAATTATGCATTGAATGCAATTGGTCCCACGTTGATATCATATTTTGTTTTCGAGATAATCGAGTAAAAAAATAATTCCAAAAGTTTACCATTTTTTCAGTTTTTTTTATTCTCCATTAAAAACAGCTCTACCGATTTTGCTGAACATCCAATCAGTTTTAAGTTGTGTAATTATGCATCGAACGCAATTGGTCATACGTTAATATTATATTTTGTTTTCAAGATAATCGAGACGAAAAATTATTACGAATGCACATACGAACATACGCACATACGTACATGCACACACACAGCCGTCCACTTTAAAACTACTATATTTGACTATGGCGACCTTAAAATGTGGAGATATGTCAAAATTTTAGACTTGCAAAATCGGACCCATTACTGTAACTTCCATTGAGTAGTTAAAAAAATATAAGAATAAAATTATTTTAAAACTTACCTTAAGGCAGCCTCAAACAAACTATAGGTTTTGTGAAAATAAAAAACTAAGACTACAGAACTGAAGGGATCAGTTAAATTTTAAGTAAATATTGTCAATAAATTCTAAGACATGTTTTTAATCGAAAAAAGGGTAGACCTATCGTGCGGGCCGCGGACGGCCCGCACTGCGACTTTTAGAGGAGGGAGGGATAATGGAAAGGAGATGATTGTGGACCCGCTTTTGAAAAAGTTAAAGGTCATAGTTTTCTGGAAAAACTGTTCCATTCCGAAACAGCCCTGTAAAAAAAGGACTCTTGATGGAGATTGGTCCATGTAGTAAATGGGTGAGACTGAACAGCGTGCCGAATTCTTCGGCCGAATGTGGCCAGGGGTGGTACAAGAGTTTTTTATTTCTCTGGAGCATCTGCCATGAAAATATCTGTTGAGTAATGTCTGGTCTGCAACTATTCTTTTATGTCTTAGTGGGTGAAGGGTATCTGTGACAGTTGAGCTGTTTATTTATTTATTAGCGGAGTATTATTTTTAAATTAAATTTCCGTTAAAAATTATTTAATTTTAAATTATTATATTACATTAATATATTTATATTGTTTTTAAAGCTAGTACGCCTATGATCAATAGGGTTGCTTTGTGCAAATTTTCTGTGTACTACGGAAGAGAAATTTCCGATAGCGATATTGTTAGGTAAACTAACAGCAAACAGGAAATATGATTAGTGTATCTTCGTTTAAGGGAAAGTCCCCTTTGAAATATATATCGAAAATTTACTTCGTGCAAGATCACACGTGGATATTTTAACTGGAATAACTAACATATCTTAAATGTATGCTACTCCATGCTGATCGAGATCCAGATAATATAATTAATTTTTTATTTTTATTTGCTTAACGTTTTTCTACTCTCTTTTACGATAGTCATATTTTTGTCGTCAACGCTTTTACATTGCACACTTTTTACAACATATGTTGACGAAGCTACAGTGTAACACAGCCAAAAGGAATAAATTTATTAATTAATTTATCACGCGTATTTATAAAAAATCCCGGAACATGTTAATTTCGAATTATAAAATGTCATCATGCATGGAAAAAATATTATCCCCATTTTGATTTACCAAAAGTCTCACCAGGAATAAAAGTTAATACTATTTCAAAATTTAAATCAAAAATAAAACAAAATCTCTTAAAGGCTTAGGGATAATGTTAACAATAATATACCAATAGCTTTTTTATCATTACGTTTATACTTACCTATAGAAACATATTTTATATAAACATATAGCTTAATTATTATCGTGCTGCCCATGCTCACTTTAGCAGTCCTATCATTGCACTTTTTATCCAAAATTAAAAATAGTATACAAATTATTATTATTATTATTTTTTTTTTCAGTCACGACTCTGCAGTTCCAATACCTCGCAGAGCCGAGCTGGAGAAAAACCAGTGACCACTCCTCACGCCGTAAGGTGAGTGATCACTGAGACCGAATATCGTGTGCCCTGAGCAGACGCAATGATCCCAGGGTAACGGCCATCTGCATTGCCCCAGCTAAAACGTCTGTCTTTTGTCGGCAAGCTGGTATTTTATGGAGTTCCGAGAGCAGTGTGTGGCGTGTACCACCGGATGACTAGTTCAACAGAATGGTCTGGATAAAGTCTGCGGAGTTCGAAGAGAAGGTCTTTATATTTTTTCCGTTTTTCCTCTCCTTTTAAGGCGATGTTCGGTTCGGCTGGTGCCGAAAATTCGATCACTAACATCTTCTTAGTTTGGTGGTCTAGTAGGGTTACGTCAGGCTTATTGGCTTGTATCTGCCTGAGGGTGGGAATAAGAAATTCCAATAAATTCGACACCTCTCATTCTCCACAACGGACTCAATATCCCCCGGAGCATAAGGCAGCACTGGAGTTTCATCAATACCGTACGAGTGTTTATATATCCGCTGATAAAGCGGGTCTACTACTAGGAGCATCCGTGTAAACAGCTTGTATCATGCGTAAACAGGTTATTGGTCTGTAATTCTTTGGATTATACAAATCTCCTTTCTTGGGGAGAAGCATGGTTCGTCCTACAATAAACCATTTCGGTATTTGCTGCTCCTCATTTAGCCAGTCATTAAATATTCTATTATTAATATTTTTTTTTTATTTTTAAAGGGCGTCGACTGCTATGGTCATTAGCCCATTAGTCTATTAATATTTTTGTTCTGTTTTTTTTTCCTATATCTGATTGTAAATATTGATTTCTTTTAGAAATTTTATGAGTTTTCTTTCGACATCTCGGTTTCCGTTAAGGCATTGTTGCAATTCTGCTGGTATTCCTATTTGTTGTCTTATCACTTATTTATACGGGCATCGTGTTATATGTTGTACTGTTAACCTTTGTCCGCATTGTTCACACCTAGGTTGTCTTACCCGCAAGAGCATAAATAAATTTGTAAGGCGGGTGTGGCCTATTCTTAATCTACATAATACAACTTGCTCTTTTCTGTTACAGGCAAGAGGATGTGTATTTTTCTTGATACTTGGTTTCACACTTTTTAATTTGGCTTCTGTTCTATCCCATTCCCTTTGCCACATTTTAGTAGTTTCATTTTTTAAGTATGACTTTATGTCGTCGGGTCTGAGTGAGATATTTTCAAAGTTTTCTTGTGAAGCGGCCATTCTAGCTGACTGGTCCACCATTTCATTGCCTGCAATTCCTTGATGACTAGGAATCCAACAAAATCTTACTATTCCATTCTGGCTCTTTAGCCAATTAAGTCTTGATAGAAAAATTTTCACCATGGGGTCTTTAGTGAAGGGGTTTTTCAGTGCCTGCAGGGAGCTGAGTGAGTCACAACATATGAGGTATGATTGGTGGATAATAAATTCAATATAAAGTAGTGCCTGTAGAATTGCGTGGAGCTCTGTAGTGTACACTGTGGCATCTCTAGGAAGTGACCATGAGTAGCAGGTTTCCAAATGACAGAATGAGCTTCCGGATCCGCTTTCAGTTTTAGATCCATCTGTGTAGATTATTTGACATTCTGGGTTGTGATCGATTATTCTTAAAAATTCCATCAGGATAATGATACTGTTTGTATCTTCTTTTTTGTATTTTAGTAATTCTAGATTTATAGGAGGTGGGTCAATTTTCCAAAGAGCAGTTTCAAACTGGTTGATATCATAAACTCTTGGAAAGTTATAATGAAGGGATGTCAAAAGCTCTTTTAGGCGGACTCCTGCCTGTCTTGTGACTATTATTGTGATTATCATTATTATTATTATTATTATTATTATTATTATTATTATTATTATTATTATTATTATTATTATTATTATTATTATTATTATTATTATTATTATTATTATTATTATTATTATTTTTATTATTATTATTATTATTAATATTATTTAAAATACAAATTCTTAATTGTAATATTAGTTTGTCTTATTTTGATTCTGGTTTTCCTTTAGTGGTATATTTTTTATTTTATCTATACTATTAATTCTATTATTTATATTTAATCTTTAGAAAGTAAGACTTCAAATGTAATTTTTTATATAACAGAGGTCAATAAACGTATTATATATATAATTATTAATTACGCTTGCGATTAGGTGCTAGCTGTTATGGCCGCGATCCCGTTTCCAATGGACTCCCTGGATAGAGTTAAAAATCATTAGCTCGACATGTGGGTTCATTTTGCAACCTTAAGTTGGCCTTTGAACTTTTCTACTGTACAGAAGAAGCCGGCAGTTTGCAATCGGTACTTTTAGCTGAGATGAGATACACGCCGCTGGAAGGGTGGTGCCATCTCTTGCTAGCTTGTCCGCTCTACAATTGTCCGATGTCCTTGTGGCCAGGTATTCAGACAATGTGAACTTCGAACTCAGCTGCTAGCTCATTCAGGATGAATCGGCATTGCACGGCTGCCCTAGAGGTCAAGTAGACTAAGTTTATTGATTTGATAGCAGCCTTTTTGTATCAAGGTAAATACGCCGAACTGTTTTTTATGTGCTAAATGGACTTTTTTTTTAATTAAATTTTTATTATCAACCCTATTTTTAGGTCATTTTATTTAAAATGATCAATATTACTTAGAAGTTTATAATCAAATTATGCATTTAACTAATAGGTGAACTTAATATAAATTTTTTAACATTTAAATTAGTTAGATAAAATTGTCAAATAAAACAGTGAAACTGAAAAAAAAGAATAAAATGCCACTTTTTATCAGGTAGTAGGGAATTATTGCATTATATTTATTCGCACAAAGCCAGTAATACATACAACGAACTTTTACGCTGTTTTAGTTTCGTGATCACGTATTTTCTTTTTCAATCCTCCAACACTGTTGCAATTCCGCAAAAATATATTAATCTGAGCGGCGAGACATAGAAAGCAATAAATGTATTTTCTACATTTCTCGGAGAACACAACTAAAGCATTAGCAGATTGCCTAACAAAGAGCGAGTCTCGAAAATAGCAAGAAGCTATTGTGGCTGGATAATACAACACACAGTCATTGTGAATTCAATGAAACAGCCACTTAAAAATAAGCAATAAGCTATCAAAATTAGAACGGTTCCCAAAAGAAAATCACCAACACTATAAAAAAAGATAGGTACAAAAGTGTCTCAGTAGTTTGTTTTATATAAACGTTACAACAGTGTACAAAAATACATCAATAATTTCTTTATATTCACATAAAGATATATATCCAATATAAGGGTGGTCTAAAAAGTTTTCGACCTTAACGTTAAGAAAGCAGCATTTGTCGATAAAAGCTAGAAAATGTCGTTGCGCAACTTTTGATAGGTACTCACTAAAATTTTGGTCGCCCAGTGTTTATTTGACAATCGTTTAAATGAGTCAATTTGCCACCATTTGCCACCGCTTAATTTTGGAAAGCTGAATTTAAACGTTGCCGCACCAGCTTGGGAAACGATGAACATTCGGCATGTCCATAAACTGTAACCACTCGCTAAAGTTTACCGAATGGTGCTAAACGACCGTCGAATTAAAGTTAAAGAAATAGCAGAGTACACGTTGCTGGGCATTGTTGACATTCTTAAAGATGGCCCATGGTCTGTATTTCTCCACATTTGCATGGGGTATCACTCTGTTCCAACTGCTCTTACTTGATTTTATTAACTTTTACAGCTGCTACTCCCGTTTTTATTCCATTCAGTAGTCTCCAGGTTGACTAGTCCTGTTCACATCATGGTGGAGGGTTTTCGCAAATCGGGAAATGTTGTGAAGGGTCCAGACTTACGCATTCAAGGATACTTTTTTTGGATTTTAGTCTTTTTTATAGCAAATAGCATGTGGCGTTGATCAAAGACTTGCTTAAAGCGTTAGACGTGTTCAGCTGCCGCCTGCGATTGAATGGCGTTTTAAATCTAGCAGCTCTGTAAAACTGATCTAGTGGCGTTGCTCTCATGCATCCTAATGTAATTCTGATTGTTTAATTAAGAGCTCAATTGCAAGAGTTGAGCGACTCCACACATGCATATTTTTCTGCTGAGAAGCATAGCGCTTGTACTGTTGTACTGACAAAGCCTGGATTTGCGCCCCATTTATTGCTTGTAAGTTTGCGCAATAATTTATTTCTTGCTTTAACTTTCTGTCTTGTTTTGCGGCAATGGTGTTTATACGACAGGATTATATCCAGGGTTACGCCAAGATATTTGGGGGTATGTGTATTTAAGTTCGTTTCCTTCCCAAATGACCCTTAGTCTCTTTTTCGCTTTATGCGTATTAAGATGCAAAGCGCTTGCTTGCATTTTGTTAAATATGTCCAAAAAATCTGTTTGTTTTATATTAAATCAAGAATAAGGTAGGAGAAATTTGCCGAAATAAATAAATAACTGAAAATTAAACACCTGAACTATGGCCTTTAACCAAAAGCATGGTCTAATAGGAACGAGGACAGTAACGTGGCTACAGACAAGAGTGACGTAATCGAGGTATGCCGCAGGTACTGCGTGACACTTTATGCCGATCACAGCATTTCAACCGACTTTATAGCAAGCGATCTCGAGCCAGATATTATGATCCCAGAAGTGAAACATAGAATAAAATAACTAAAGGCCAATAGGGCAGCCAGTGTTGATGCGCTCACTGCTGAGGCTATAAAGTGTTTGGCCGATGACGGTCACCGATTCCTTCATAAAACCTGCTAGATGATCTGGACCACATGCAAATGGCCAGATGATAGGAAAACTAATATTTGTCCCGCTTTATAAAAAGGAATCGCTGACAAATTCAGACAGCTATCGTCTACTAACCTAAATCTCACACGCTAGCAAAGTAATGCTTTATATTTTGCAATCCAGCCTAGAAAATTTTCTGAGCTGGCAGATAGCTTCAGAACAAGCTGGTTTTGTTAATGGTCGCGGTACACGTAAACCGATTCTAAGACAAATAATTGGAAAGGCCAGAGAACACTACTTCCCAGTATAAATATGCTTCGAAGACTACTCGAAAGCGTTTGATAACGTACAATGGGCTAAACCATGGAATGTTCTGCATGTAATGGAGGTTTCCGCTCATCTAATATCAATTACTGAACAACTAATTAAAAGTAACACAACTCACGTGCGAATTGACGGCATACTGTCAGCCGAAACAAAAACGGAAAATGGAGTTCGTCAGGGCTGTATACTATCCTCTATGCTATTCAATGCTTACTCCGAATTCATCATACGACAGTTGCTGGACAACTGGGTGGAAGGTATAACTATTGGTGGAACTAGGATGTCTAACTTGAGATTCGCCGACGACACAGCTCTCCTAGCAACAGAAGCTAAACTATTGCTCTCCCCAATACCTTAGAAAAACTAGCGAGGCTTACGGCCTTAAAGTCAATTACAACAAGACCAAAGTAATAATTATAGACAAAGAATATAACCATCCTCAAAAATCCCAAGTTGGAAGCTGTCAAGTAGTGCAGAACTTTGTATACTTTGGATCATTAATTAAAAACACAGGCAGTAGCAGAAACAAAATCCGCAGGCCCATTTAACAGGCATGACAAAACTTAATAAAATATGGCATGACTTTAACATTACCAAAACAACTAAATTCCAATTGTGGTTTTCTTCATCTTGCTGTACGCGTCAGAGACGTGGACTACCAAACAGGCTGATCGTCATCGTGTAGATGCCTTCAAGATGTGGTGCTGGAAAAGAATGCTACGGATTCCGTGGACGAAATCCGCCGTCACGTTGTCGCTCCAGCGCAATCTCTGTCTTCCCAAAGGACGCACGCCGACTGGTGCTTGCTCCCAAACCAATTTCACAACTCGGTCGCCTTCCTGCCTCTTGATATGACCGGCCCATCTCAGTCTGTAGGATTTAATCACCTTGACGTTATCGGGCCGACGATACTTCTTCTAGTTCCATGTTAGTTCTGGTTCGGTACTGTTGAATATTCTCATCAAAGATTGGTCCATATATGCCCCCGTTTGTGCCCAGGAGTGCATCGAAAGAAACACCCGAAGTGCAGAAATCTATATTTTATCAGATAGCCAAGCAGCACTAAAAGCTCTGAAGTCATACACTTGTGAGTCTAAGCTGACTTGGGACTGTAAACAGTCCCTGAGACAACTGGCAGCAAACAATCAGGTTACTCTAATGCGGGTTCCAGGTCACAAGGGAGTTAAAGGCAACGAAGAAGCAGATTGCCTTGCCAAAGAAGGGGCAAATACAAAATTTTCCGGCCCAGAACCCTTCTGTGGATTTTTCAAAGCCCACTTGAAAGAAGAGGTTCGACGCTGGGAAACAGATAAAATGAAATCTCACTGGTATAAAGTGCCAGGACAAAGGCAAGCTAAAAGGCTAGTAAGTCTTTCGCCAAGGAAAGCTAAACAGCTTCTCGAGTTGGACAAGAAAGACTTGAAACTGGGACGGGACTCCTCACTGGACACTGCCCTCTAAGGTATTACCTGAAAAAGATGGGCAAAACAGAGAGTGATAGTTGCCGCTACTGCGAGAACTTCGCTGAAACTGCAGAACATTTGCTTTGCGAATGCCCAGCGCTTTTCTGCAAGAGGCTCAAGTTTCTGGAATGGGCCTTTCTAAAGCCCTTCGATATCAGAAACTTAGCCCCCAGGAAACTGATAAACTTTACTCGAAGTCTCGGAATCTCGGGCCTTAAATAGATTAAGGGTTATGCACAAAAGATCTGATAGGTCGAAGTGCTTGAGAGGCAGCATGGCCTTCACGACCCACCCTACAATCACAATCTACAATGCCCCCGTTTGACTTTTGTTAAAAAAATTTGGGATTTGTTTTAGTTTTTTACTTTATGTATTTACTTTTGTTTTGTATTTTTTGTGTGCTTTATTTCTTGTGGAAAAGAGAGGAGGCCTAGAAAAAAATTTTTAGTGCCTTTAGTGGATTAATTTCGCCCCGCTTTAAGCACATTGCAAGTAGAATAAAAGATTAAAAAAACAAAACCATGTGCTACGCTGGTCCACTTCTAGAGAAAACAAAAAAGGAAGAAGCTCTTTTAAAATACGCCTTTCCTACAGACGATTTAAAAAAGAAATAATTTCTGTTTTGCTATAAATTTTAACTCTATCACTTACATGTATTACAATACTGCATTTTTTAGTTTTTGATGTATAATTTTTTTATGTCATTTAAAACTACAAACAAATTCGGTAAATCTTCAAAAAAGCTTTGCATACATAAAATTTTTTTTTTGAACGGTAACTTTATAACCATATAATAAATTATAACAAGGTGTAGTTTGGGTGGATGATAATTAATTTTTAAAAAATATTTTTCTTAATAATTCAAACAAATTATTTTTTAAAATTGTATTTTAATGTAAAAGCAGAAATATTGTTAAATAAAATGAAACTGCGCCATTTTCTTTTGCTTTCACTACAAATAATAAAAATGTTTACTAATAAGTAAACAAAAGATATTTTAATTTAGTTTTACTGATTAAAAAGACCAAACTTAAAAGTGATATTTACTTTACAAATTATTTTAAAATACTTGACTTTAAACAAACTTTAACTTAAACTTTTAAAACTGAAACTTCTTCGCAACCGCTGTCCCTTTTATATTTCCACATTATCGTTCTAGAAGAATCGCCACCATTCGAAACTATCGGACCTTTTTCAAGAAGGTGCCCGAATAATCCTTTTACCATTTCGGAACCATTAGACGTAGTATTCTAGAATTTGCTGGTCTTTTCCCTTGTTCCAATCGCCGCGCCGGCAGTCCCCCAATTGTAATCAACGCTCTGTCACGACAGACAAAAGGGCCGGTTCGTAACAATGGAAAAGTCAGTTTTAAATCTATACAATTTCATGGATAAATATAATATCTTAACAGAAAATTAATTTGGATCCAGAACAGCTAAATTAACAGAATAAGCCACCGTAGATAAGGTACATAATATAAATAATATACTAAATAACAAAAAAAGGATTCAAGGCCTTTTTTTTTATTTCACATTAGCATTGCATACCGTAAGTACTTATTTTTTATTTATAAATTTGAAAGGTTGGGGAATAAAGGAAAAGCTGGCGAATAGATAGGCTCATATATGAGTAATAGAAAATTTGCAGTGTCACTACAGGACTACACGTCAAACCTAATGGATATTTCTAGTGGAGTAGGACAAGGCTCCATTATGGATCGTTTACTATTTCTAATATTTATTGATGATTTAACGAAAAATATCAGTTGTGGGGCAACATAAATGGATGCAGACGATAGGTTTAATATTAATACTAGACGATAAAAATATGGAAGGTTTAAAATTTAAATCCAGTATTGTAATTAAGGAATTTAAAGACTTGTGTTTTAGTAGTTTCGGGAGATGTACTCGTATGTTTATCGGCTTGTATATGGCTGACGGTTTGGGACATTTGTATGTCACGAGCGCAGGTTATATTCGTTTTGGTGATTCATCCAAAGAATAGAAAGAAAATTACTACTAACAGCTAGGCAACACTAAAGTAAAATACCTTAAAACGAAGTCCTCATAATGCTCGGAGATATGAATGCTAAACTGGGACGATCCGATATAATAAAACAAGAGCTGACCTAGTTGATCGGATCCTTCGGACTCGGCACGAGGAATGACAGGGGAGAACGAATGCTTCAATTCTGCCAAAAACTTAACCTTTCTGTAGCCAACACATTTTTCCAACATCATCCTAGACGAATATACCTGGAAATTTCCAAAAGATAGAGTATTTTATCTATTTTTATGAAAGCGCTGCGAGCTACTTTAATTTAACACTTGATTTCTTTTGTGTGTTCGGCTGTTTCAGTTACCCATGTGCCAAGATATTTGTAAGAGGATACCCATTCCAGGATGTCGTTATTAATATTTATAGATGGTCTATTGTGAATTGTGCTTTGGTTTTTTACAGTTGCCATGACTTTGGTTTTCTTTAGGTTTATATCTAGGCCATATCTCTTGCAGAAAATGCTTGTTACCTTAACCAGATGTTGTAGGTCTTCCAGACTGTCGGCGAAGATAACGGTATTGTCTGCGTATCGCAAGTTGTTGATTATTTTCCCGTTTATGACAATACCACTTGTTTTCTCTGACAGCGCTTCTTCAAAGATACCTTCACTGTATATATTGAACAAGAGAGGCGACAATACACATCCCTGTCTAACACCTCGACATATCTTAATCTACTCACTCAGATCTTTATCGACTTTGACTCGTGCTGTTTCGTGCCAATAGAGATTGGTACTAAAGCGGTCGATTTCTTTTTTAAAGTCTTCCACGTCAACAAAAGGTTCATTGGCTTTATGATCCTGCCAATCGCACAGTCTGCTAAATGGTTATAAATTAACAGCTAATTTAGTGACGAAAACACTTTTGAAAAAATTGCTTTCACCTTACTCAGTTGGCCTTTAAAAAAATCGTAACTGGAAAAAAAAATTTTAAGAACTGACAAGTAAGGTATGGCACACCCCAGCTATTGTGCGGTGCAGACGCGAGAACTTATTTTTCAGAAAGTTTTGTGAGAGTTTTTGAACACTACGTGTTATACGCCGGGTTAAGTACAGAGAAACATAAAAAAATAAATTCAAAAATGATTATTCTGTCATGTATATATTCATATAAAATTTTAATTTACATTCACCAAAATCCAGCAAAATTTACCCTAAATGCGAATAAGCATGGCTACTCAACAAGACAAAAACATAATATTTACATCATGCCACATCATCTATCTAAATATAAGAAAACTTCAGAATATGCTGGAAGTAATTTATACAATGTATTACCCAAAAAAAAAAATATATTTGCCAGTATCTTATTTTTGATATTTTTAATGTGTATGTAATGTTATATAGTAGTAAATTGTATTCCTTGTCCATCTGTTCGGACAAATTAAATTATTTTATTAGCTTCTAGACGTTGCATTACTGTAATAAGTGTATTCTGACTAAATAAATATCTTTCTATTTATTTATACGACAGCATTAGTCCAAGCAATAGGGAAAAGTGCGTGCACAAATTAATATCAAAAAAAAATTGAGTGTATAGGAAATTAAAATTCAGGGTGAGTTTCTATTTCATGCGACTCGATCCTGATTACCGAACAAACCAAAAAAATAAATAAAAAAATTAAAATAATATAAAAGAACAACTTTTACAGAAAAAAATAAGCCTTAAATGGTTACTGTAGCATCATCCCACGAGCAGAACTAGCTAAATTAAGAGAGCATCTTTTTGGAGAAAACTTCATATATCTTAAAAAATAATCAACATTTATCAATTTTTTTAAAAATCACTCTTTTGGCTTGCCAAAGGCTACACTTAACAGTAAGTAACAAGTTTGAATACGTTACAGTTAACGAGTTATAGAAAACCCGATTTTTTTCTGTTTTTCCAATATAACTCGAGAACTATCAATGATATTAAAAAATTATTTTTAATTAAATAGATAGATCTTTTTAATACCTACAATTTCCCAACTAAGCTTTTTTTAAACGGAGCCATAGTTTTTTAGTTATTAACAAAAAACCGCTTTTCGCAACTTTGCCAATTTTTTAGGTTATATTCGGTAATCAGGATCAAGTCGCATGAAATAAAGACTCACCCCGAATTTTAATTTCCTATACGCTCATATTTTTTATTTTTGGATATTAATTTTTGCACATATAACATTGGGCCGCTTCCTCGTTTCTTGGACTACATACCGGTTAATCTCAGCCGAGACAAAAAGGTGGTTTGTGATTTTAGAACAACGAAATTATGATACAAATTTGAGCGCCGGGATTTAATTTTTACACCTTACCCGAAAGCCTTTTGACGACGTATTTTTCCCCGAAGAAAAAATAACTAAAAACAATGAGAACATAAAAGAAACCAATTTCTATCCTGCGTCAAAAAAATATTTATTTACTCATTGTATAAAAAAAGGAGATAAGAGGTTTTTGTCTTAAACAAAAAAAAATAAGTTTCACAAAAATAATATGATAAAATTAATGATATAAAAATAAAAGCAAAAAAATGGTACCAATAATGTAAGGGATACAAAAAATTAAAATTGGTACGTATAATGTGCAACTTATGGCATAAAAAATCGTAATAAAATTTTATAAAATAATATTATACAGGTATAATAATATAGAAAGTTATAAATAATCGTATTAAAAAATAATTTTCTTAAACTAAAACCGCCGAGAGGCTGAAAACCAGGAACAACATAATCCAGAAGCTATGCGGAACCACTTGGGGAGCATCGGCTTTCGCACTATGCTGCTCCGCTTTGGGACTTGTCTATTTGACAGCTGAATACTGTGCCCCAGTTTGGCTTAACAGTCCGCACGTAAAGAAGGTGAACGCCCAACTGAATAACACCTTGAGGATGATTACTGGTGCCACCGCCAAAGCTGCGACGGATAAATGCCCTTACACGAGAGTACAAGAAGATCATGAAAAATAAAAATTTGCCAATACATCAATATATTGGGGACGCTATAATGTCAGGCACGATTTATTATTGCGAAGTACGTCTGCCATGTGAAAGAGAAACAGAAGAATTTCCAATTAAAAAAGGAGTAAGACAGGATGCATTTTATCACTAATGCTGTTCAATCTGTACGCCTTTCAGGAAGCACTTGCGACAAGCACTTTAGGAATTAACGGCATCCCTATCAACAATATCAGATACGCTGATGATACTGTGATACACAGCAGATGATTTACAGTCGCTATTGAATTCCGTAAATGATGCAAGCAATGCGTTGGGTCTAAAAATAAATGCTGCTAAGAACAAGTTTATGACAATTTTAAAAAACGTCCTGCCAAATTTCAGATTAACCATCAATGGTATAAACCACAAGTACGGAAATTTAAATACCAAGGCTGCTACTTGAATGATAAGTGGGGCCCGGAGGTGGAGATGCCGTATAGAACAATCGATAGCTGCATTCTTACGTCTACGCCATATATATAAGCTCTTTTGTCCTATTTCTCCTTTTTATCATTTCTATAGTTATTTTGTCCTCTCCTGGTGCTTTCCCATTCTTCAATGTTCTTATTACTTCGTCTAGTTTTTGCATTTTTATTAATGGTTCGTCTTCGTTCATTTGGTTTACTTTCATTATTTCTATTAACCCTTCTTCAGTGTCTTGACCTAGGAGTGTCTGAAAATATTTTTGCCATTATATCACTATCATTTGTAATTATTTTACCATTTGAATTTTTAATGTGTACTTCATTTACGGGTTTATCTATTCTTATGGCTTTTAGTGCTTTATAGAATAATTTTTGGTTACTTTTACTGTCTTTCTTTAGTTTATTGCCAAATTCAATTCATGAAATTTCTTTCGCTTTATTTATTATTGTTTTCACTTGCTTTCTTCGATTTTTATATATTTTATATAAATATATTTACATTAATAAAATTTCATTTTAGAACGGTATATTTTTTTTTTTTTATGTTCTGGTTCCCACGAAAAGGGATATCCTGTAATGTTCAGAGAACATCGTGAGAACCAAGGGAAAGAAGGTAGGAGTTGGTGTTCTTCTTAAATTTCTGGAGGTTGTATGCCTCGGGGAACACCTCCCTAGGCAATGAGTTCCAAAGCCTCGCAATTCGTTGGATGAATGAGTCTTTGGAAAGTGATGTTCTGCAGGTCTCCAAAGTGACCACGAAGGGGTGTGAAGACTAAACTTGACGGGTTAATCTCGAAGAGACTGCCAAAGGAGGAACGATTGTTGATATTTCAGAAGAGCATCGCCCATGAAAATATCTATAAAATAGAGACAAATCGCCAACTTTTCTACGGTGTTCCAGACAAGTGAGCGAGTTTGTAAGCGAGGCATCACCGACGAGACGAATTGCCCTTTTTTGGACAGAATCCAGTAGCTTTAGGATATGTTTAGGTGCTGCACTCCAAATATGGGAACAGTACTCCAGTACAGGTCGGATCTGCGCCTTATAGATCATAAGCAGCTGACTGGAGGTGAAATAGCTCTTGGCACGAAACAAAAAACCAAGTTTTTGGAATGCACTTTTGGCAATGGACCTCACGTGATTTTCTCAGGAAAGGTTATTGCTGATAGTAATACTAAGCATCGATATGGATGACTTCAGTGGTATGGTTACTCCTGACAAAGTTATGTTAGGCACAGTGAGATCGGCTTTTCTAGAGAAAAGACATGCTTGTGTTTTGTTTGCATTGAATTCTACCAAGTTATTGGATCCCCATTCGAGAATTGTTGCTAAGTCCATATTTATATTGTTAACATTTCTTCCTCGTTCATTTCTGGTTTCACGGGCTGATATAGGGGCCCTGGAAAAGAAAGCGGTATGGAGTGTACTATCATCGGCAAAGCTGTGTACGGGACATGAAGTTGCTTTTAATATGTCGTTGATGTGAAGTAAAAATAGTGTTGGTGTCAGAATGGATCCTTGCGGAACACCAGCATTTATGAGTAGAGTGTCAGATGAAACTCCATCGACCACTACATGGAGAGACCTGTTTGTTGTAATTTGTTGATGTTCTCATAATCTTGTTCTCCACTGTTCCCTCCGGAGATCCGATTGGGGAACTTTTGACTCCGGAATATTTCGTTTTGAACCTTTTCATGATTGCTGTGTATGATTTTACTAAGGATACCTTTACGGTCTTTAATGCAGTGGTTTCCCATTGCCTTCAGCATCCTCATGCCGTTGATTATTTCTTGATTCATCCGCCTATAGGTCTGATTTCTCATCCATAGGACAAGTGAGTGCCCTTACTCTTAATGGCTCCTCCACCCAAAGCTGTTGGCCATTAAGAGGGGTCTGCTTATTCCAGCAGATACTCGGTCGAGCTGCAGTCAATAAGGTCCTGATTGCTGTGATGATAGCAAACCTCCGATAGGAGATGCACTATAAGAAGAAGATATTGTAATTCTAGGTAACCGTAATTTAAAAGATTAATTAAATAAATGGAATATTATTTTAATATTAAAAATGAAGATGTTTGTTAAAATTAATAGTTACGACGGCACTGCCAATTAAAATAATTATAAGAGTTATTCTGCACGGCCTTGAAAGTCTGGGAAAGTTATTACCGTCAAGTAGTTACTTTCTTTAACCTTTCTGAAATCAAAGCAACCAACTCGCGTCTGCTACATTACACATTAACACACACACACACACACACAACACGTGCGTGAAAGTAACATAACACATTGAAGCTACAAGAACACACAAATTCAAAATCCCCGTTAAATCAAGTTTTACCCTTTAATTAAATTATATAGTTGCGTCAACTGTGACTTACTCAATTGTTAATTGGACACAAAGAGTTATTGAAGTTTAGCGTCGTTGTTCTCATGTTTGTTGTCTGCAGCACGCGACATGGCAACTGTGACATTGAAAAATGCCACACGAAACGATTATGACCCATTATTATATGTGTGGTTAATTTAAAACGTGACTTTGCCTTTTTTTTAAAGTGTTGGAATATTAAAGTGATATCGCCACGCAAACCTGTTTTATTTTGTATTTTTTAAAAATTTTACATCAGTTATCGTTTCCACTTTATTTGGTCAACTGTGATTTATAATTCAGAATTTTGTTTTAAATCAGCGTTTCTCAAACAGTGGGGCGCGCCTCCTAAGTGGAGCGCGTTTACATGATTGGGGGGGGGGGGCGCAGTAAAGATTAAAAATAAAATGGTAATGATAAAATGCTACAGATAGATTTTTAAAAAATCTTTATTGAAATTTTACTTACTTAATGATGACAAAGAAACATTCTAAGGACTAATGGCTAACATGAGCTTGTTTTAAGGCGCACAACTGCTCTAAATTTGGTTCTATGTTAGAGATGGCCACTCTGAGTTCATTTTCTACTTGAAGTTTATTTCTGTATTTAGATTTCACAACAGCAAGTGCAGAAAATCCAGTTTCACAAAGGTAGGACGTTGGAAAAGGCAACAGAATTTTAAGCGCTTTGGCTTTTATGACGGAGTAGTCGTTCGGAAGTTCAGTCCAGAAGTTTGTTAAAGATTTGTTAACAAAGTTTGATTTTTGTAAGGGATTTGTTGAAATATCTATCAGTTGCTCTTCTTCTTGCAGTGATAGTCTGACAACCTGATATCTTTCTCTGCAAAGAAGTATCGCTTGAAATTCTCGGTTAAGTTTTCTAAATGGCTTTCTATGGTTTTTAGCATCACAGCTTTATGAATATCTTCCAATGGGGAATCTTGCACAAAATCGCAAAATGTGGGAAACATTTCCAAACTGTTTTCTTTCAATTTGTTATGCCATAACTGCAATTTCTTACAAAAAGCATCAATCTTTTGACTTAAATCAAATATATTTACGTCTTTTCCTTGCAGCTGAAGATTAAGTATATTAAGTTTTTCAAAAATATCTACTAAATAAAAAAGCTTCAGTAAAAATAATTTGTCGAAAAAATCTGTTGAATGCTTGTGACCTTCCTCGCTTAAAAATATCGCTATTTCCCTTCTTAATTCAAAGACACGCTTAACCGTCTTACCGCTTGACAACCATCTGGATAAGGAATAAAACAACAAAGATTGATGCTCAGCTCCCATATCTTCACACAAAACAGAGAACATCCTTGTTTTTAGTGGTCTGGTTTTTATAAAGTTAACAACTTCAATAACTACTGTCAAAATCATGTTTAGTCCAGGGCTTAGCGATTTTGATGCTAACGCTTCCCGATGTATCATGCAGTGCGTCCAGATAATTTCTGAGGATTCCTTTTTTACTAGCGCTTGTAAACTGTTGTATTTACCAGACATGGCTTGAGCTCCATCGGTGCAAATTGCAACACAATTTTTCCATTGCAAATTCATTTTAGTAATAGAATCATTTGTAATCTGGAACAACTCGGTGGCTGTAGTTCTTCCTTTAATCTGTTTACAAAACAATAACTCTTCACATATTTTAAAACATTGACAGAATCTAATGTAGCAAATCAAATAGGAATCATTACTAGAGTCAGTTGCTTCGTCAAGTTGTATAGCAAACAAGTTTCCAGTAAGCTCAGATTCAAGCTGCTGCTGCATATCAACTGATATATCGTTAATTCGTCGACAGATTGTATCATTTGACAGAGGAATATTGTTAAGTTGTGAAGTAAAATTTTCACCAAACATTATTTCTACAATGTCTTTGCAAGCGGGTAAAATAAGTTGCTCTGCAATAGTGTGCGGTTTTTTGCATTTAGCTACTTTGTATGCCACTTTATAAGATGCCAAGAGAGCCTTCTCATTTACTGCCAGTACTCTATGGAAGCTGGATTTTTGTTTTTTAAACAATCTGAGTTTCTCCACAAAAAAATCTCGCGGTTTATTGACATATTCTCTGTGCAGCGTTTCTAGATGCCTCTGTAATTTATTTGGTTTCATGCTATCTGCAGCCAATACTTTTAAACAGATAACGCATTGTGGTTTTTCTTCGCCACCTACTTCAAGGCTAGTAAAGCCCAAATTTAGGTATGATGGGTCATATTTTCTTGTTTTAGATTTCGGACGATTTCCACCTGAACCTGTCGATGTACAAGCCCCGTCATCCTCAAGTTTTCGTTTTAAAAATTTATCCATACTACATCTACTTATACACTTACACTTCACAATAATGCTTGCTTAGTGTTAAAACACCTTCACTGAGAGACTGAGAATACCGTATGTGCGCTTCTGTATTTATAGTCGCGTTCAGACAGTTCGAGAAAGATCAGGAAGCTTGAATACGTGGCACGAACGCCGCGAACTTTCCGACAGCATCTTTGGCGCTCTCGACGAGACAATGTTGCCTATTTTAGTCCAAATTCCTAGGTCTACGGATTGGGGGGCGCAACATTTTTTAAATTAAAACAGGGGGGCGTGAATAACAAAAGTTTGAGAACCGCTGTTTTAAATAATGTCTAAACGTAAACTTAGTGCGGATGAAGCTAATAGGGCTATTGGTATGATTGAGGCGGGTCGTCTTAACAGAGAAGTGCGGACGTTTTCCAAGTTGGTGAAAGTGTCATTTTGCGGTTCCTTTGTAAATATCGAGCAACTGTAAACATGTTAGAAAGACGTGGACGACCAAGGGTTATCATCACCGCACAAGATCGCTATCTGGCTGAGTATACCCGTAGACTACCTGTGACTACTTGTCGGATATTACAACACCATCTTTTGAATGCTTCTGGTGTTTAGGTTTCAAGTGAAACATTACGTCGAAGATTACATGAGGTTCACGACCACTTTTGAGAAAACTTCCATTAACACAAAGGGGAGAAGACGATAATTGGTAAATGTATCACACCGTTTTACTACGAAATACATTGAAAAAAAATCCCAGTGTGTTAAATATTCGAAAATACACCTACCCGGTGGTTGAATATTGACCTGAAAGAACTTGAAAAAGAGTGTAAAACAGTAATGTAGTAAAATCCTTTATATTAATACGAATGTTTAATACAATTTTAATCTTCCTATCCAAAAAAAAAAAAATTCTACAAATAACTTCCGATGTTATAAAGACACTAGCGGACCCGGCAGACGTTGTCCTGCCCGAACGTTGGCTTGCCTGCTTTAAGAATATCACTATCAAACTAAGCTAACTTGAATGTTTAAATTCAACACTAATAACAGCCGTTTTTGATAGTTTTTATGTTCCATCCCTTTTCCACCCTTTTCGTAGGGGTGCTAACAAAATTGGGAGTAAATCTCATACTCTCATGTAAATCGGCTAAGCTGTTTAGGATATATATATATATATATATATATATATATATATATATATATATATATATATATATATTTATATATATATACTTTATTATTATTAATTATTTAATTTAATTAGGCGAAGAGTTAAGTCAGCTACAAGTAATGTTTTTCACGAAGAATTTTGCTTTTTTTATTAAATAATTCCAAAACTTAAATAAACAGGTGTCACGTGCCTATTTTTTTCCTTCTACGGTTCATAATAATTGTGGCTTACTCGTAAGTAGTGTTGCATACAGTACTCGGTGGTAACTCGAATATATCATTCGTTGTAGATAATGTTGCATAGCCTGTAGGGGTAAGATTCGATAGTTGGTTTGCAATTACTGGATATTCCCACGGACGAGGCGATTGTGGAGCACGGACTTGAGAAGATTGTGGGTTGACGTTTATTCCGCGCATTTTTCTTGATTTTCGATATAGGAGCGTCAGTCGTTTGGAGAGCATCATCGAAGTAGGAGGTGTTGGTGAAAGTTGTTGTGGACGGTGTGTTATTAGCACGTGTGCGGAACCTCTATGGGATTTCTTTCATATCTGGCTGTATTTGGGCAATCTTAATTGGATTTTGAAGAAAAACCATTTGATTTTCAACTTGACCATTTTGTCTTGCCTTTGTTGTGGATATTTTTGGAGTTGGTGTCGAGTTGAATAGCCGTTATCGGGATTTATTTGAGGCAAGCCATTGTTCACTAACTGGTGCCGCCCCATAATCTAACCAGCCCCCGGAGTAGTTCAGGAGTAGGCCACAGGAGTAGGCCAAAGAAGTACATGTGAATACGCGTACCCAAAGGTTATCAGTGATTTATTTTTAAATATATAACGCCGTGTCTCATTCGACACCAGGAGTAAGTTTTGCTTTAGTTCATAAATATAGTACTTTGTGAATTCGTATACCCAAAGGTTATAAGTGGTTTATTTTTTTTAAATATTTAACGCAGTGACTCATTCTGACACCACTATTACGCTCTGTTTTAGTTTATTAATATAGTACATTGTTGGAAACTATTTATTGCATTAGATATTATGCCAAAACTAAACTTGGATTAAAATAACTTTTTTAATAATTCTTTATGTCCAAGTAAAAACATATTTTCCTCCTACTTATTTGTAAATATCCTACAATCTTGATATTTTAAAGGTCAATCATTGTAAAGATATTTTTAAATGAACTCGATTGTTTTGGCAGTGAAAATCTTTATGTAAACGGTTAACTTCTTTGCCTTTATGTAAATGTTTGAATTAGTGTTATTAATGAGTTAACTTATATATATATGTTTTACCTTTTGTTCTTTGCCTTTATGTAAATGTTTAAAGTTAATTTATATATATCTTACTTTTTGCTGTAACTTGGTAAAGTCTGTTACTCTTACTTCTGTTCTGGTTTTTTTATAAAGTTGTAAATTTTACATTTTTGGTTTGTTTTAGCAAGAAAATTTTACCATAGCTGTTAATTTTGACTATATTTGTTATGATGTTGCTATTGAACTGTGTACCTTAATTATCTGTTGTGAGAGTAAAGTATCCAACATATTTTTGCTATAATTTTATTTATTTGGTTCACCATAATCATAGTTGTTTATCTTGTGGCTCTGCTAGTGCCTATAAGATCTAGGGGTTTCCGGCTTATACCGTTTAAGTCGGTGGCGCAGCTTACTTTTATATTTTTTTCTTCTACCCTCTACGGCTGAGCTCGGGCATAATTTGCCAGTAGAGAAACTGCTAGCAGAGTACTCTTTAGAGAACGAAAAAGACGTGGCACAGGTATGTCAAGAATGCATTTGACTAATATGGTTAATGTTAAACCAGCAAGATAACTTTCAAACTGTGATGTTAGTTGTAAAGTTTCAGCCATTTTTGTTATTGTTTTATTGCAGTTTGTCCATTTAAAAAATAAGTAAATAGTTAAAAATGTAATAAGTTTTTAAAGACAATCAGTCCAATGACACGTGCCTTAATTTCCTGTTACCCTTCTATAGATATTCAGGAGCGTATTTTTTTAATTCATGGAATTTGTATTACTTCTCCCAAAGTGCTTTGCTAGTATTTATGGATGAATATTTAATTTTTTTTTGTAGGCCATCATAAAGTGTATGATTTTGTCTTTACCCATTTTTATTTTAAAATTGTGGTGCAATGTCTAATTTGTTACAAACCAAGAGACGTTTGAGATAATTCTAAGCATATTTGACTACTTTACACCTTTTTAATGTTATTTTCATACCAACTATTGGTAAATTAAAGCGAAATTTTAAATAATGTAAATATTTATTGGAAATGTAAATATTGACACTAATTTAAAAATTTAAAAACCGGACGACACTTTTGATAAAATATATTTAACTTGGTAGGTTCGTAAAGAGTATCGGTCGTTTTTACGTGATAAACTTAAAAGTGTGGGCTTTCTATTTTTGATGATATAGTAAACTGGATTATTTAATGAAAATAACATACAGAAAATTCGAAAATTTATTAACAATTTTAAGGCTACTGAAGTTGGTAGAACATTAAATTTCATGTGTCTGCAGCTTTAGCATCCATTATGAATGGTTGTTAACTAGTCTTTTAGATGGTTATTCTATAATGTCTTACGTTATTTGCACATGGAAAATAAAAATTTACAATACCATTATCTCCATTTACCAACTTTCGACTTTAAGTTGCCTTAAGTAACATTTGTGAGCTTATAAAACCTTCGAAATAAACATATTTTCTACTTGTATTTGTATATTTTATTAAGTACACTATTGATCAATTATTGTATTTTTTTAATAGTTTAACTTTCATTTTATTTTAACTTAAATAGTAAAAAGTCCATAAGTCTATGGTATTTACTTATTATACTTCTTCTTCTGCACTTCAAGGATTAGGCTTGCAGCCTGTTCCATCTTCATTCTATTCATCTTCTTTTGGGTTTACCAATGTCTCTTCTTTCTCGTGGTCTGTAGTTTATCATTAGTTTGACTAATCTGTCTTCGTTCATTCTTTCAATGTGTTGTCTTCATTTTTTAATAAGTTTTGCTGTTCAATTTGGCCCTTCTTTATCATACTAACATCTTAATTCAGAAGACTTGCCTAGATATCATAAGTGTCTTTTTGCGCTTTGCTACTACAGCTTGTGGTTTTGCATTCTGTGTAAATTTGCTGTCACGCATCATGTGCCACGTCTTTTTTCGTTCTCTAAAGAGTACTCTGCCAGCGGTCTCTCTACTGGCAAATTATACCCGAGCCCAGTCGTAGAGGGTAGAAGAAAAAAATATAAAAGTGAGCCGCGCCACCGACTTAGACGGTTCAAGCCGGAAACCCCTAGGTCTTATATGCACTAGCAGAGCCACACGATAAACAACTAAGATTATGGTGAACCAAATAAATAAAATTATAGCTAAAATATATTGGATACTTTACTCACACAATAAATCAGAGTACAAAGCTCAATAGCAACATTATAACAAATATAGTCAAAATTAACAGCTATGGTACATTTTCTTGCTAAAACAAACCAAAAATTTAAAATTTACAACTTTATAAAATAACCAAAACAGAAGTAAAAGTAACAGACTTTATCAGGTTACCAAAAAAAAAAGTGAAACGTATATAAATCAACTCATTAATAACACTAACTCAAACGTTTACATAAGGCTGCTAATTTACTCGTTTTAACCATTTACATAAAGATTTTCACTGCCAAAACAATCGAGTTTATTTAAAAATATTTTTACAATGGTTGTCCTTTAAAATATCAAGATTGTAGGATATTTACAGATAAGTAGGAAAAAAATATATTTTTACTTGAACATAAAGAATTATTGAGAAGGTTATTTTAATCCAAGTTTAGTTTTGGCATATTATCTAATGCAATAAATAGTTTCCAACAATGTAATATATTAATAAACTAAAACAAAATTTAATCGTGGTGTCAAAATAAGTTCCCAACAATGTACTATATTAATAAACTAAAACAAAACTTAATCGTGGTGTCAAAATAAGTCACGGCGTTATATATTTAAATAACCTTTGGGTATGCGAATTCACAAAGTACTATATTAATAAACTAAAACAAAACTTAATCGTGGTGTTAAAATGAGACAATGGCCAATTCTTAATCTAGTAAGGGCAACTTTTTTTCCTCTCCATTGTGATGAAAAAAGTAGTGTTTTACCGACTTTGTTTTTAATTATTTTTAGCTTATGGTTACTATCATTGCATTCTACGTTCCATTTGTCTTTTATTTAATTTTTCAGGTGTGCTTTTATGTCTTTAGGTCTAACTGTGGTATCGTTTAAATAATTTTGTTTGGAAGCATCGCGAGCAGCAGTATCTGCGAGTTCATTACTGGCTATTTCTATGTACCCTGGGATCCAGAAAAAATTATTCTTTTGCCAGAGTTATGCAGGATGTGGACTACGGTTGAAATAGTCTAAATTAGAGGATCAATATTATAACTGTTTTGTATAGTTTGGAGTGAAATACATGAATCAGAAAGAATCATGTAAGCTCCTCCATCCAATGTTTCGATGAATTTCAGTGCTTGTAGAATGGCATATGATATAACTGCGAATATAGAGGATATAGGGATCAGTGTTCATTGGTGAGTTTTTCCCGTATAAACAAAGGCTGATCCGACTCATTGATCAGCTTTTGACCCGTCAGTATATATTACGGAACAATTCTCATATTTATTTGTGACCTCAAGGAATATTTAAAGATATTAAATTTGGTAAGTATTTTCTTCCTTGAATCTATTACATTCACAATGCACTTTTGTTTTTACCTATGTCCAAGGGGGTATTTCATTTAAAACTGTTTAAATCATTTTCTATTCGCTTTCCCATTATTTTATTTGCTGATACTTTATTACAAATATATTGATATTTGGGATGACTAGGTTAGGACCATATTTTACCTCCATAATTCGCCTTATTTCCGTAGGGGTAGGCAGAAACAACTTCCTTTAACTTGCTACGATTCTTACACACATCTTTTGCTTCCTCTTCTTTCATCAATGCTCTCATACATGCTCTTCGGATGTTGGTACTCTCTTGACCTGGTCTTTCTTCAAAACAATGTTGATCTGATCGAGATATGTTTGCCTAGGTTGACGTCAATCGAATTGTCCATTCACAATCGCATTATAAATAAGCGTCAAGCGTATTAACATATGGTAGTAAAGTATGGCAGCTCAAAAAAAAACAGAAAAGATACTTATAGCTACAGAGATGGATGTTTGGATAAGGTCAGCTGGAAGATCGAGAAGGTGACAAATGAAAAAGTTGGACAAATAATGGATGTAAAACACACCTTAGTAGATGATATTAGAACAAAACAGCTAATTGAGGAAAGATTACCAAAACAGATTCTAGAATGGTCACTACTGAAAAGTAAAAAAAAGGGGAAGACCAATAAAAATCTGGAGAGAAGGCATCAATAAAGAAATGAAAACGAGAGATCTAACAGTTAATATGTGTAGTGACAGAGATCTGTGGCGGTTAGGTGTCGGAAAGCGACGGAGAACGCTGTAAACCGATGAGTATATATGTTACGTCAATCTTTCTTCATTCATTCTTTCTACGTGTCCAAACCATCTAAGTATTTCTTTATCCATCTTGGTAACCACATTTTCTTTTACACCACAGCGAATTAATAGTTTTCAGAGTGGCTGAGTTTGATCGTAATATCTCCAATAATGTTAGCACCCCTACGAAAGGGGTTGGATGCCCTTTCATTATATAATCTTTTAAAAACGCTTTATTAGTGTCGAATTTATAGCTTTCGGCGTTGCTGGGTTTGATAGTGATATTCCCAAAGGAGGCAAGCCAACAAGTTTGCAAGAAATTAATAAGATTGTAAAAAATTTTCAAGACAACAAAAAAAAATGCTTTTTCCCTAAAAATAACCGAAAATTCAAAACAACTAAAACAAAAAATTTAAATTACGTCTATAACAACACTCGTAAAAATTTAAAGGTAATTATACATCTTGAAAGGCTCTTCATTTTTTTTTTCGTTAAAAAAAATGTCCCTGTACCCACCGCAATTTGGTTAAAATTCAATTAATTTAAGCACCCTCTGAAGCTCAGTACTCCTACTCCGATTTGATTACAACGTTTTATCTTGATAATGAAGGAAACGTTAGAATAACGTCGCTTTATAAGTGCAATTAGTGGTAAAAACTAACATTAACATTTATGGTAACTGGATTTGTTGAATTTTTAAGTGTAGTTTAATCAGTAAACGTTATTCTGCGGTTTCGTTTCAATTATAGAAGAGTGAATGAAGTGTAATTACCTTTACTGGAGTTATCAAGAGTTGAAAGTAAGTTATTGTTTATTTTATGTTTTAATTAAGGCCACCGAAAAGTGGTTCATTCAATTATTTTGTTGTAAACCAAAATTTTAATGTTGCCTTTCGGGAAAAATTAAAAGTTGAAGTTCTAGATAATTAATATTATTACAAAAATTACTTCTTTGTTGGGTTTGGTGATTTTAAACTATCGATACTTGCCACGTCTTTTTCGTTCTCTAAAGAGTACTCTGCCAGTGGTCTCTCTACTGGCAAATTATGCCCGAGCTCAGCCGTAGAGGGTAGAAGAAAAAAAATATAAAAGTGAGCCGCGCCACCGACTTAGACGGTTCAAGCCGGAAACCCCTAGGTCTTATAGGCACTAGCAGAGCCACACGATAAACAACTAAGATTATGGTGAACCAAATCAATAAAATTATAGCAAAAATATATTGATTACTTTACTCACACAATAAATTAAAATACACAGCTCAATAACAAAATTATAACACATATAATCAAAATTAACAGCCAACAATAAATCGAAACTTCAAAATTTACAACTTTATGAGACAACAATAAATCAAAAATCCAAAGTTCACGATTCCATAAAATAATTAAAACAAAGGTAAGAATGACAAACCTTATCAGGTTACCAAAAAAAAAACGTATTCAAGTCAACTTTTTAACAATACTTCATCAACGTTCACGTTTGGCTGCCAATTTAATCACGTTTTTTTTTCATTTACATAAAGATTTACACTGTTAAAACAATCAAGCTTATTTAAAAATATTTCTTTTTACGATAGCGGTCCTTCAAAATAGCAATATTGTAGGATATTTACAAATAAGTATGAATAAGTATGAACAGAAAACGTTTTTACTTGGACACAAAGAACTATTGAGATATTACTTTAATCAAAGTTCAGCCTTGGCATATTATCCAATGCAGTAAATAGTTTTCAACAGTGTACCATATTAATAAATTAAAACAAAACTTAATCGCGGTTTCAAAAATAAGTCACGTCGTTTAAATATGATAAAATAAATCACTTGTAACCTTTGGGTACACGAATTCACTACTCCTGTGGCCGGCTTGATTATGGAACGGCACCTGCTAATTAACAATGGCTTTCCTCCATCAGATCCCGCACGCGGATATTTTAACTCGACACCAAAATCCAAAATATCAACAACAAAGGTAAGATAGAATGGTCAAGTTAAAAATTAAATGGTTATTAAACCTCCCGGAAAACTTTCCAAGTAAAAATACCCAATGACTGTACTATTACAATTGAAAAAACCGAAATTTTAAAACCAAAAATTTGATTATGAAATATGCTAGTTTAAATTAATTTAAAAAGTAAATTTTATGTCAAGAACAAACTTTACAAAATTATACTTTTACTATGTAAGAAATTTCTGAAAACCTTACTGCTTTCGTTAAGTAGGAAAAAACTTAAACAGTTGTAGGGATCTGTACCAGACACTGATTTTTAAGAAAATATCTGCACAAAACAGGCGTGTTTGACACAAAACCTTTATGCAAATTATGTAATGAAAAAATGGAAACAGCCACTCATATTATCTTTAAATGTGGAGCTACCGCCCAATGGAGGCACTACCTAGGGTGTATACAAGACCAAGAGAGTGATCCACCTGGAGCAATAGCACGTAGCAGTACAGGAGCTTCTACTTCTTAACAGGAAAATTGAAGAAATGGGACTAGACTTAGGAGCTGGTAAAATACAATAAGCAGACAATGCTGCAGTGCCTAGGAAAAAAATAAGACCTCTTCCATAACCCCCATTTACTTATTCATTTATTTAATCAGATCTTCTGAATCACTAATTTTCTCGTACGTATAAATACTTCAAATGGGAATTACTACCAGTATCCAATTATGAGAACATAATAATTAAAAGGACGCGGCTGATTATAAATCCTTAAATTACTGTTTTTTACATTGTATACACTGCTTATACACGTATAGAGTGCCCGAAAAACATAACGGAAAATGCGCAGGCGCACAAAATTTTTAACTATTAAAAGGTCTACAAATGTTTATAATTACAGTAAAATCATTATTGCACTTATTTAGTTTGCACTTTTTATGGAATTGCATCGAATCCTTAGAGTATCTTGGTGCGAACAACAGGGTGACCCTACTGTGGGTACCTGGGCACCAGGGGGTGGAAGGAAACGAAAAAGCCGACACCCTTGCAAAACAGGGGGCCGAATCTGCGTTCACTGGACCAGAACCGGTTTTTGGAGTCACCACAAGTGCCGCCAAAATAATTATTTCGGACTGGGCGGAGAGGAAAATACTCACGTACTGGTACGACATACCAGGGTTAACCCACTCGAAGGCGTTTTTACCATTTCAACCCTCGAAAACACAACTAAGCAGATCCTAGAATGGTGCAGAAATGACCTGCGTATTCTAACAGGACTACTTACAGGACACTGTCGGTTAAGATACCACATCAGAAAATTAGATCTGAACCAACAAACAGACTGTCGGTTCTGCTGCGTGGAAGACGAAACTGCTGAACAAATACTATGTTCATGCCCCGGCTGGGAAGAATAAGGTTCAACATATTTGGATACACCAACCTAGAACCTACCGATTTTAAAGAAATCTTACCCTATACAACCATGCACTTCGTGAGAGGGGCTGGATTTTGCGGTAATCTGTGACCTCTAGGGGTGAGCCACAATAGACCTACTAAGGGTCGCGGTGGAGGTGCGACCATGCTCCACTCACATGATACCTAACCTAACCTAACCTAGTTTACACCTTATTTGCACTGTTCATTTTTATTGTCTAAATTAATTCTAATGAATTTAGAATAATCAAATTTGGATTCCTAACATAAATATTGCCTTAAATGTTTTTAAAATTAACCTAAGCCAAAAGTAGTTAATCTTTATTGTCAATCATGGAGGCGAAAGATTTAAGTAAACTATTTCAATATTCCAAACTTCGCTTTTAAACTTTTCTCCATAAGTATTGCTATTTTCTGTTTCGTCGGATTAATGAAATAAATTTTTAATTTCGTTAATTGATTTATTACGTTCTTAAATTTAAAATTACCTTATTTTTTTTAGTAAATTTACTGACTGTAAGCAATAATTATTAAAAATGAATAAGATACATATTGGCGGATATCCGATTGTATATTATAAGATTTTAAACAAAAATAATTAAAAAAAAAGTTAAAAAATATTTAAACGGGGTTTGTTTTTTTTAATTAGATTTATGAACAATTTTAATAATTTAATTAATAGTAAAATTTAGTTTTTCTTCTATACTACTATTGCGTTTTCTGTACAGCAATTATTAAAATAGATTAGTCCACACCTAAATAAAGTTTAAATTTGCCATACAGATATTATTCTTTGAATTTAATATTTGCAATGGCATTCGGGGTGTTACTACGTTTTTGTCCTAAACAAAAAAAAAATTTTATATTAATGAATAAAAAATTTAAATTAAATAATACACTTAAAGATATTGATATAAAAAAATTCGAACACTTAGAAAAAGTCAATTAATTGCAATAATAAAATCTTCTTTACTTGACTCAAATACAAAATGATAATAATGCAAAAATACATCTTTTTCCCCATAAGAATAGTCTGCTTCTTTTTACTTGCTACGGCTCTTACACACGTCTTTTGCTTTTTTTACTTTCTTTAGCGCTTTTATACATGCTCGTTGGTTGCTGGTACTTAAAAAAATGTCTGTTAACAGTACATTTGCGTAGGTCGACCTTAAACCACTTGTCCATTAACACTTGCTTTATAAAAATCTGTTTCAATAATTTTCTTTTATCCATCCTCCCTACGATGTCCGAAGCATCAAAGCATTTCTTTATTATCTTTACAGTAGAAAGTAATGGGTGTGTGTGTGTGTGTGTGTGTGTGTGTGTGTGTGTGTGTGTGTGTGTGTGTGTGTGTGTGTGTGTGTGTGTGTGTGGGCGCGTGTGTGGGTGTGTGTGTGTGTGTGCGCGTGTGTGTGTGTGTGCGCGTGTGTGTGTGTGTGCGCGTGTGTGTGTGTGTGTGCGTGTGTGTGTGTGTGTGTGCGCGTGTGTGTGTGTGTGCGTGTGTGTGTGTGTGTGCGTGTGTTTGTGTGTGTGTGTGTGTGTGTGTGTGTGTGTGTGTGTGTGTGTGTGTGTGTGTGTGTGTGTGTGTGTGTGTGTCCTCAGGTGATACAAATATGACCTTATCATCGGCGTGAAGAAGAAATTAAACCAATAAATCATATTAAATGCTGGATTTTTAATTATTATCGTTATAATTTCACAGATTTATTTTTTTGCTACTTCTGCTTTACACGTGTGTGTTTGTGTGTGTGTGTGTGTATGTGTGTGTGTGTGTTTGTGTGTGTGTGTGTGTCCTCAGGTGATGCAAATATGACCTAATCATCTACGTGAATGAGAAATTTAACCATTACATCATTTGGTTTTAATCCACATGCACTCTCTTTTAAATCTTTTTAGCAATACACTATGTATAAGTTAAAGAGCTATCTCAAAGCCCCACATTTCTATGTATCATCTTTTTTAATGATAAACCAGTATGTATAAGCTCCGTTTGTCCTGGCACAAGCACCGGAATCCTGGTTAAGTGATTCTAAAGCTCGTATCAAACTACCGCTACAATGTAAACCACAATTTATAATATGAACAAACAATTTTAACAGTTGTATATTTTTTAATTTTGTTTTAACAAAAAATATCTTTTTTTATTTCGAAAATTTACAACAGATATTTATTTAGTAGGTTAGGAAAGGTTTAATGCGAAATAAGCATCAGACGGTTTTTAAACAAAAATCAGCAACTCATTTTATTTTACTGTCAAAAATACAATTTCTTTATGCCAAAAAAACACGTACGCATTCATTCCGGTGCGAATTTTTTAAAACTCAAAAATAAACAAAAATGAATTCAGATAAACATTAGGTAATTAAAGTTAACATTAATTTTGATGCCACTTTAACGAGATATAACTAAATTTTTTCTAGAAAACTAAAATAAGGCTTAATAATCATTTGTTTTTTTTGTTTACGTCTCAAATTTTAATGTCCAACAATGTTTTTAAAAAAAATTACACTTGGCATTAAACGTGGCATAGAAGTATTATAGTTGCAAAGCAACCAACTTTCAACGTTAGTCAGCCAGACCACTTAATTTATACCCGGAGCGCCACTGTTGTTACCTATCTAATCAAAAACTGAACGCAGTTCAATTAACGAACATATCTCTATCGCTACACATTTTAAAACCCAGTTCTTCGTCACAGAACACCTTAACCACGTAGAAAATTAATACCTAAATATTGCCAGCACGTCCTTTATAAAAAATTTTGGAAAAAAGTTTGGTTTTTTTTGCAGAAAAGAGGAAAATTCTTCATGCAGAAGTTATGAGTCTATAAGCTCAAGGTCTACTGTGATACTCCACTGACTGTGTCAGGTCTACTCACTAAAAACCCCTTTTTAAGTCTGTCTGGCTATTGCCTCCGGTGACACTTTGGCCTGTTGCCCAGTATATCTTGCCTTTATGTTTTTGTATTATTGTACAATGCTCCTCGAGCACTAATAGCTCTGAAGTCATACACTTGTGAGTCTAAGCTGACTTGGGACTGTAAACTGTCCCTGAGACAACTGGCAACAAACAATCAGATTACTCTGATGTGGGTTCCAGGTCACAAGGGAGTTAAAGGCAACGAAGAAGCAGATTGCCTTACCAAAGAAGGGGCAAATACACAATTTTCCGGCCCGGAACCCTTCTGTGGACTTTTCAAAGCCCACTTGAAAGAAGAGGTTCGACGCTGCGAAACAGATAAAATGAAATCTCACTGGCATAAAGTGCCAGGATAAAGACAAGCGAAAAGGATTGGAAGCCTTTCGCCAAGGAAAGCTAAACAGATTTACGAGTTGGACAAGAAAGATCTGAGAAGTGCTTGAGAGGCAGCATAGCCTTCACGACCTACCCCGCAATCTACAATCTACCTGTTAGTTTGTGGACTTGTTACTTACAAATGCTTTGCTTTTTTTTTCTCTATATGTTCTTACACTTACATTATTGTGTGTTGTTAATGTTTTTAGTTTTAATTTTGTGTTTTTATGATATAAGATCTTACCATGTATACTATTGCCATACGCTAAATAAATAAATAAATAAATATTTTATGCTAGTTGACTGGCTACTGTCCAAGTCGCTTTTTTGCATTGAAATTTTTATATTCCGCAAATATTTTTTGATATCTGCATACACCATAATATTAAATAGCTCTGCGAAAACCAAAATATAAAAAAATCGTAGAAAAACAAATTAATCCAATCCTCCATTATTATTTTTTGTGATGAAAAATTATTCTTTTCTTAAATATTTTTAAAAAAATTACCCTCTACGTGTAAAACTTTAATTGCCAATTTAAAAAGATTTTTAATTTCCTGACATGAAACTAAAATAAATTTGTTATCTTTCCGATCCAAAAACTCGAAAAATCAAGGGAAATACCATTATCCGGATTAATACAAAAATATCGATACTTAATTATCCACATAAAAGTTTCAAACAGTAAGATAAGGCCAAATGCATGAAATGAAAAATTTAATGGTTAAAATAGAGAGAACAATGACAACAATCAATCCAGTCAAGCAATAATAATGCAGTGAAGTAGAAAAGAAAGTTTATTTTAAAGGATTGTAGTGCCAATATTTTATCATTTAATTTTTTAAAAATGATGTACCTTATTGAAAGAATTTTATGGAATTTAAATTTAGCCCAAATTAATACATATATTATTGGACATTCTTAATGGCAATTCTTAGTTTTTTATATGTTTGACTTACCTATTTACTGTTGCTTTATTGAACTGTTTTTTGTTTTTTGCTAAAACTTAGTCCATTTCGAAAACTTATAGGGTTTTTTTGTTCTCTTAAGAAGCCATATTGTCTAGGAGTTAAAGCAGTTTTGAATGTATTTCGTGTCTAATTTAGTCTTTTATTTTTTTCTTCCAAATTATTTTAAGAATAAAAACAAGTTCTAATTATTTCTTTCTGCTTATTTTAGTAATAACTTTTCACAGCATTTTTTCCTGCTGTAGCAATATGAATCACACCTAAACATTTAGAACTATCTCAAAATACTCGGTGCAATTTTGCTGCAAAATTACTTTTTTTTGTTTAATTTTTGAAGTGATAACTTTTTATGGCACGCTGTGAACTTTTTTGTAATGGGTAAAAAATGTTAAACTCGCGTCAGGACACGTGGCCTGATCGAAAATTCGTAAGACGGATGTATTTCACTGGAGCAATATAAAATGCGACTTTTCTTGACTGGTAACTTGGCAACCTTATTCAACAAACTGACAAATTCAAGTACATTTTTTATGTAATTTTGACAAATTAATTTAGTAGCTAAATTCAAAATTTAAGTGCTTTTCATTAGTTTATTGATTAAGTTCTGCTTTTGTTGCATTAAAATGGTCCAAGGAGAGGTGTCGTTTTTAGCAGATGTTATGGACACCATAGCGTGTCTTAATGACTCTAATGGTTCTCCCCCCGACAAAATTTTAGATCAAATAATTTATCAGTGCAAGAAACCGTTAAAAAATGCATCAATTTGTGTTAAAAAAGCATAAAAAACTGGACTGAAAGCTGGTTTGATCAAAGAGAACGGGGGAAGGTTTAAATTAGGTTTTGGTTTGCCGATAACGGAGGCTCGAAGACGAAGAAAAAATAGAAGCAGAAGCCGTAGACGACGTAGCCAAAAGCGACAAAACCGAAAACGAGGTAGCTGAAAACAAAAAAGTCGAGGTAGAAAGAAAAGCGCCATATTGAAAGAAGATCAAGCAAAAAGCGGAAGAAAGAAATCGAAAACATTCAAATCTGGTACTGATGTTTAATATATGATTTATAATAAAGCGTTAATAAAAATAATGCATTATTCATAAACTATGTAAATCTGGAGAAATTATTTTTCAGATTAAAAATAATATTTTTTGAAGTGAAAACTTCTTTAGCGGCGTTGTACACTTTTTTTGTAATGGGTAAAAAATGTTAAACTCGCGTCAGGACACGTGACCTGTTTGAAAATTCGTAAGACGGATGGAGAGTAGACAGCTGGCGTGGCATAGGAGAGGAAGTATCCCCCTCTCTTTCTACGGCGCGGCGAAAATGTATGCCTGCGCCGGCTGTTTCGTTTAGGCGGCGCAGGGCGCACAACGTTAATACTTAAGTTTTCACTTCTGCCGGCACTCCCAGAGTGCAACCCGTAAAATTTATTTTTTTGAAGTGATACTTTCTTAGAATCGAGGTAATTTAAAACTAAATAAAACGAAAAATTGGCACTAAAAAAAGACAAAGACATAAATCTATAGGATTAAGTCTACGAGAATGTTCCCCTGCGGATACGGGTAAAATAGAATAGTTCCCAGGTATGGTCCGACTGTCGTAAAAGGCGACTAAAAACTCCCAATCCAGTGTCATGTGACCCGTGCAGATGGATGCATGGCGGTGGGGGAGCACCGTAGCTAACGGAGCCTACAGGAAACCGAGCTAAATCCTGTAGTAGACAGCCTTAGTGCTGTGCAGGGGGCACTTCAGGGCCGGACCACCCCTTCCACAATGCTTGTTGATTGCAAAGTAAAAGTGAAAACGCTGGTAGACCGTAATCACATCAAACTGATGTAGAATCCAGGACGTCAGGGAGCTCAGGAAATGAGGTAGCAGAAAAACTAGCAGAAAAGGTTTGGAAAAACACAAAAACTACTGGAAAAGCATACCAGAAAACAAACACGGAAAATAATACATCAAAGGATCGTGCCACAAAAGGACGGCGGAACTGTTACCGATGAACAGGAATCTGCTAAGAATCACTAAGGGACTGTATAATAGAGGTGTGGCCTGCGGGTTGTGTGGCGGTGAACTGGGGGCAGTGGAGCGCGTAATGTGCTGCTGCGGGGCGCTGGGGAGGACGGGCGGTGTTTTTGAGTAGCTGTGTTGTTCCTATCCAGTACAGAACTTGTAAAAACTGATACAAGGTACGAAGGTACTGGATTTGGTGCAGCTTGATTCCATTCGCCGAATTGTTGCCCTGAAGATTGCCTGTCTTGCGGTCCGGTACCTCGCGACGGTGCAGTGTGTGTTTTGCTGTTTCCGGGTCATTGCCGCGCGATCTTCGGGTCGAGTCCCCACTGTACCATAATACAAAACCACATGGGCAAGATACAACGGGCCAACGGGCCAACGGGCCAACGGGCAACAGGAAGGCAAAAGCCAAATGGACCCAAATAGGATTGGAGTGAGTACACCTGATACAGTCAGCTGACGTTGAGCTTTCAGACTTATAATCTCTCCGTAAAGGATTTTCTCTACCTCTAAAAAACAAGTCTGCAAAAAATTAAAAAATTCAAAGAATTCAAATTCAAGAATTCATTATACAGTGGATTTATCGGTTTCTTCTTTGTGCGCTTCTTCGTAGCCTTTTCACTCTAGTCTACTAAGCATAGCAGATATGTGTGCGCCTATATATTGCCAAGCTAAACCGATAGAGCAAGTGTCGTATAGTTAGTGTGTGTATTCATCTCATTTTTTCGTTTAGATAAGTTTTTCTTTCTAAAGTTTTACTTTACTTTACTTTACTTTTACTACGTCTAATCTGCACACACACACATTTTTTATAACCTTAAAAACCCCATGATTATTTGACATAAAAAAAGGCAAAAATATATACTAAACAATCATGGACAAATGTGGTAGACACATTCTACCATTGATTAGGGTACTGTAAACTTACAAGTGGAGCACATTTTGAACAAAAGATTAAGAAATCATTAGGTTAAAAATGTATTATTTTAATTGTTACGTTTTAATGTAGTTGAAAATTGTTTGTATTAAAAAATTATTAATACAATTAAGCATTGCCACACTTCTGTTTTATTTATTAACGACCTTTAAGACTACATAAAATCATAAGTGACAAACTCGTATTGAAGAGGAAATTCCAATAATGACTGAATATACAGGGTGATGTATTTAAAAAAAACAAAGTGACTAATAATATAAGAAAAACGGAAAATCTGACAATATTGCAAATGTCAAATCTTGAATTTCCGTATCTCAAAATGGGCTTCTTCCAAAATTTGTACAGTTCGGGAAAGCAATATACGAAATATTTGATGTATATTTAAAAAAACAAAGTAACTAATAATATCTGAAAAACGAAAAATCTGACAATATTTTAAATGTCAAATTTGGAATCTCCGTAACTAAAAATAGGCTTATCTCAAATTTTGTACAATTCGTGAAAGTAATTTACGAGATAATTGATGTATTTAAAAAAACAAAATTACTAATAATATCAGAGAAACGAAAAATCTGACAATATTGCAAATGTCAAATCTAGAATCTCCGTATCTCAAAATAGGATAATTCCAAATTTTGTACAATTCGGGAAAGCAAGTTATGAGACAATTGATGTATTTAAAAAAACAAAGTGAATAATAATATCTGCAAAACGCAAAATTTGACAATATTTCAAATGTCAAATCTGGAATCTCCGTATCTCAAAATAGGCTTCTTCCAAATTTTGTACAATTTGGGAAAGCAATTAACGAGATAATTGATGTGTTTAAAAAAACAAAGTGACTAATAATATTAGAGAAACGAAAAATCTGACAATATTGCAAATGTCAAATCTGGAATCTCCGTATCTCAAAATAGGCTTATTTCAAATTTTGTACAATTTGGGAAAGTCATTTCCGAGATAATTGATATATTGAAAAAAACAAAGTGACCAATAATATTAGATAAACGGAAAATCTGACAATATTGCAAATGTCAAATCTGGAATCTCCGTATCTCAAAATAGGCTTATTTTAAATTTTGTACAATTTGGGAAAGTAATTTCCAAAATAATTGATATATTTAAAAAAACAAAGTGACTTATAATATTAGAGAAACGGAAAATCTGACAATATTGCAAATGTCAAATCTGGAATCTCCGTATCTCAAAATAGGCTTATTCCAAATTTTGTACGATTTGGGAAAGTAATTTCCGAGATAATTGATATATTTAAAAAAACAAAGTGACTAATAATATTAGAGAAACGAAAAATCTGACAATATTGCAAATGTCAAATCTGGAATCTCCGTATCTCAAAATAGGCTTATTTCAAATTTTGTACAATTTGGGAAGGTAATTTCCAAAATAATTGATATATTTAAAAAAACAAAGTGACTTATAATATTAGAGAAACGGAAAATCTGACAATATTGCAAATGTCAAATCTGGAATCTCCGTATCGCAATGTAGGCTTATCCCAAATTTTGTACAATTTGGACTAGCAATTTACAAGATAATTGTCCGTTTCCAGACTTTTGGTCCAGTCTGTATATTATATTAGTAAAAAAATATGTAACCAGTTAGGAAATATTACAAAAACTTTATTCCCGTATTTAATTTAGTTTTGGTGTACAATTTAACTAAGAGAAAACTTTTCTACATACATATGGTCATGCGTTTTTCCCGTAGGGGTAGGCAGAGAAAAATGGTAAATATATCTATCTACGTCAATGTGCAATCGGACAGAGTTTAAATCGAAAGTAATTTGCATAGATATCGGGTATGTACCAATATGGTTTGCTACATTTTGTTATTGCAATCAACATTTTTATTATTACGCTGAAAATATAACAATGCTTGATTTCAGTAATAGCATATATTTGTCCAAAATTGTATGGTATTGTAAATTGAATTTTAAATTTTTTTCGATGATCGGAGACCCATTATTTTACTCTAACCTTTATTCTATCGAATTAAAATATGGCGTTTTAGCATTTTTATTACAGGTAATTGCGTTACAATATATAAAAAAATATAAGGGACTGTAAGTAATGTAAAAGGTAAAGTCAGTTTTAGTTTTATTTACTTTAAGTTTAAGTTACTTTTTTTGTGATTAGTTGTGATTCAGTTAAAGCTCATTTCACAAATATACGACGGTATCTGATTAGTCACCAAGTCATCGAATTAACGGGCGCACTGTATTGAGAGGTACATAAGTAAATTCCCCTAAGATTTAAACCCGAAATTTATTTGTTTATTATTCTGCTTTTGTTGAGAGGTTTTGTTTTTATTTTTTGCTTTATTGTGAACAGAAATCGTTGATGTAACTCTTGATAAGGTTTTGGTTAGTGGTTAGTATCCGTTATTAATAATCTAGCAAAAATATTTGAACAAGTGCTTAAAAGAAGATTAATGGATTTTTTCCGCAAATACGATATTATTACAGACAGACAATATGGTTTCATTCAGAATTCAAACACCGAAAATGCAGTGACGGACTTTCTGGAACAAGCAGTCAGGGCTTTGGACGAATCATCAAAATGTGTAGCAGTATTTTTAGACCCCGCCAAAGCCTTTGACACAGTTTCACATGAAATATTACTCTTATAACTAAGCCATTACGGCATTCGTGGTTCACCACTCGATGTTATGTCAAACTACCTAACTGATAGGGTTCAGAGAGTGAAAATTGCAAACGAAATAAGTTCAGACTCAAAAGTAAAAATAGGGGTTCCACAAGGAACAGTATTGGGTCCATTACTGTTTCTTGTATACATAAACAGTATTGCAAGAATAGCGGGCTTAGAGGGACACCTTATAAGTTATGCTGATGACACAGCCCTCATTTTCACAGGAAAAAAATGGGAAGACGTTAAACGTAGTGCTGAAACAGATCTACAAAAGATTCACCTATGGTTGAACTTGAATAAGCTTACATTGAATATTGAGAAGAAAAAATTCGTGGCGTTTACGCCAAATATTGTAAAACAACCAGAAAACTTTTCTTTGAAATTACACTCTATGCACTGCAAAAACAATAACCCATGCATATGCCCTATGATAGAGAAAGTAACATCAATAAAATACCTCGGAGTTATCATAGACCAACATATAAGATGGACGGTCTGTCTACATAATGCATGTTAACAAACGCCCTGATTCATAATTTCTATACCCTGAGAGACATTTTGACAACTAAAAACCTCCTGATGTTATACACCTCTTTAGCCGAATCAATCTTATCCTACTGCATCACAATATGGGACGGGGCTTTCAATACCACTCTTAATATCTTACAAACAACACAAAACACAATCCTAAAAATTATCTTGAAAAGTAACAAACGTTACTCTACTGATATCATCTACCAGGAAACAAAAATATTGAATATCAAACTACTTTTCGCCCACCAATGTTCAAAAAAAATGTACACAAATCATAAAAATTTCCACCAAATAAAAAATAGAATGACCAGATCAAATGCAAATATGAATCTCAACACACAATTGTTCAAAAAAACCTTAACACAAAGATCTTATTTCTTCTTCGGACCTAAATTTTTCAATGCCATCCCAAACGCTCTAAGAAAAATTTCAAACCAGAAAAAATTATACCTGCCTACCTTCCTGCACCATCTGCTTGACACTGTAAAACCTCTACAAAAAGTATTTTTCGAATTATAAAAACTTCAACAAATATATTTTAAATCTATAATCTTCTCACAGACTTAACATGATAAATACAAAATGTACGTTGAACTTAGATCGAGCATAGAGCAAGACAGGCAAAATTTGCCTAGGCTCATTATGCTCTAACTGGGATCTTATTTTAGATACAATTTATAACACCTGTAATGTACTTTATCGAAAGCAATAAATTTGATTTGATTTGATTTGAGTTAGAAGTTGGCACATATTTTATTATGTGAAAAATAAATGCAACAAAAATAAATTATTTGTGCAAATTTAATAAATATGTTTAATTATGTAGTACTATCGGTACTTACGGTATTATTAAGCATCAAATTTATAGTCATCATAATCGGAATTACTGTCGTCGCTACCCCCATTTAGATTGCAAATTTTAACAGGATTACCTTAACCATTCTTTTATTTTCTGTACCATCCAGGAGTTTGTTGGTTGCCTATTTAAAATTTCGAAATGGTACGAAGCATTATTTAATACAGTGATAGATGGTTCATGCAATGATAGTGATAGTTTCTCTTTTAACCATTTTATAAACTTCTCTGTATTCATAATTTTATTATAATTAGCCGTTTTAAATTTTAACAAAAATAAAAGTTAAGTCCCATTAACAAAACCATGCTTTTCACCTGCATGCACAATATTGTTTTTTTTTTCCTTCAAAGTCGGTGTGTATAGACTTTATATTATCGTCCTGTCAAATTTTTTTTGTTCCACCTTTAGCAAACATCCAAGTTTCGTCCAGATAAACAAATAAAGAGCATTCCTGTTTACAGTAAGTATAATTTCTTAAAAATTTAATTCTTTTGTGCACGACTCCAGTTTTTTTACACAAAGCCTTTCAGTTGTCCTTATTTTTAAACTTAAACCATATATGTTTTAAAATTCTCCAAGGACTCGTTCTAGAAATTTCAAATACATCTTTTTCTTTTACTTTTTCTAATATTTAATCTAAAGAGACATGTATTTTTTTACGCATTTTGTACACAAAGCCGCGAATTTCAAATTTGTAAGCTTCGGGAAAGTCAACAGTCTTTGGATGTCGGCGGGGTTTATATTCTGAATCTGACATTTATTTTACCTTCGAATGTCAATTTCAAGGTCATTTAAAAGTCAACTTCTTTAATTCACGGAATAGATTTTTTTTACCCTGGATTCTGAACGAGCGGAAAATTCTACTAATTGACCTTCAAAGTCAAACAAATGTCACATTCAGATTCGTAGACCCCAAAAACTTACGTATGATTTTTCCCTAAATTTGACCTTCAAATAAACTTGTAAAATACTGGGAAACCCCCCATTCTGACTTTAAATTCGAAAAAAGCGATTAAAAATACATCGGCTTAGCATGTTTATAGAACCAGTTTAGGGTACTTATTTTCTTTTGTGTGTAATTGTTTAAATTTTAATCTCATAACTCCTTTTAAATAATTTCTCCTATGGGTAGTAAAAAATTTTAATAAATACATTAAAACACTTTTCTATTAAAATACAACGTTTTGTAAAAATTTCATGTCAATTTATTAACTACTTTTTAAGTTTTGCAGGCACAAATATACAAAATACAGTTTCTTTACATACAAAATATTTAATTCAAGTAAACTAAATGTTTAACTTAAAAATATGCACTATCACAATGCACTTTCTATTCATTATTGAACTGGGGAAAATTTAAGCCATGCCATTGGTGGGAGATAATAAAAACTACCATGGCCAGCTTTGGCCAAAAAATTTGAAATTTGATAATAAGTTCTAGGTACAACTCTGTCCAACGTACAACAGGTTCCCCCACAATAAACCTATCACAAGCGAAGCTTTGTGATGTTGGCTGGTATCTATTTAAACTTATTATTTTTTCCAATTTCCATTAAGCTCTATGGATAATAATATTATTAAAATGCATTATAAAGTTAGTGTTTGGAATCATGGGTTAATTTTATACCTAATAAAAATTAGGTTATTTTGTTTTTAATTGCTTGAAGATCTTATTCAATACAAAAATTTAACTAAAATATCAAATATATGCTAATATTTTTGCGTTAAATATGTATAGGAGTTTAATTATAAATCTGCAGGCATAAAAACAAACGTGCAGGGAAATAGAAAATAGTTTTTTGTAACACTTTTAATGTCCTTTAGTATAATTTGCTTTATTATTTGTAATGAAATTCTTAATTCTTTATTTATACACTTTTTATGTTTACTTTTTATTTACGCTTTAAACGAAAGGTCACTTAAACACATAGTCACGTCTATTTCCCATACGGTTAAACAGAGACCTCTTTCTTTCGCTTGCTACGGTTCATACATACAGTGTGGAACAGCCAAATGGAATAAATTCGATAACGAATAAATGAGAGCGTGTTGGGAAAAACGCTTGGACACGTCGATTTGTATTTTTAGATGCGCATTTTTTTCAAAAAAAAAAAATAATCATATTGAGTGTGTCATGTAACACTGGCCGATACCAAATTTCTTATTTTTAATACAACCACCTGTATATTATTTATTTTTTGGATTTTTCAGAAAATTCTAGACATAATTCATGTACAATTTCCCATACCTATATTCAACTGTTTCGGAAATATTAAGTGTTTTCGGATGTATTACAAAAATTAACATTAAAAAAAGAAAATTATTTTATTTCACAAATTCGCTACATTACACTTAATACTTATTTTCCATTTAACTCTTAATATTGAGAAAATAAGCAAAAACCATTAATGCGTTCCTTTTTACTGATATGAAATAAAAAAAATACAAAAACAATTTTGTTTATTAGAGAGGAACATACGCAATATCCTGAAAAAGTTAATGTTTGGGCAGTAATTGTTGAAAATCATATCGTAGGTCCCTTTTTTATTAATGGCAACTTGAATGGAGATAAATATTTAGAACTGCTCCAAAATAATGTCGTGCCAACTTTGACAAACTTATATCCTGATCCAGCAAACCCACAAGTTCCTGCCAACATACTATAGTTTCAGCAAGATGGAGCACCGCCCCATTACCAAATCAATGTCCGGCAGAACCTGAAACAAAATTTTCCAAATCGGTGGATAGGGAGACTCGGATCGATAGAATGGCCAGCACAATCTCCTGATCTGACGCCATTAGACTTCTTTTTGTGGGGATATGTCAAAAGTATCGTATACAAAACTAAACCCCTCAGCTTACATGACTTAAAAAGACGAATCACGCTTGCGATTAGATCAGTCACGCCTAAGATGTTGAGTAACTTTAGAACACATTTCTATACCAGATTGGCATGTTGCCAAGACGTTCGCGGCGAACATTTTAAACATCTCTTACATTGAAATTAATGTTTTTTTGTTTTTGTTACATTATTTGTGAAATAAAATAATTTTCTTTTTTTAATGTTAATTTTTGTAATACATCTGAAAACACTTAATATTTCCGAAACAGTTAAAGATAGGTATGGGACATTGTACATGAATTATATTTAGAATTTTCTGAAGAATACAAAAAATAAATTAATATACAGGGGGTTGTATTTAAAATAAAAAAGTTGGTATTGGCCACTCTCGCATGACACATCTTATATAATTATTTTTTTTTTTGAAAAAAATGTGCACATAAAAATACAAATCGACGTGTCCAAGCATTTTTCCCAACACGCTCTCATTTATTCGTTATCGAATTTAGTTCATTTGGCTGTTCTACACTGTATACTTAGTTTTAAGGCAAATAATCTAAAGTAACGAATTACATTGAAAAGTTTAATTCAATATTGCTATTTGTGGGAGTTATTTCGTAAAATGGGACGGAAGCGTGTAACAGATGTGTGTCTTTTTAATATTTATAAAATTCGTCGATTAGAATTTGCAAAAATTCATGTTCAGTGGAATATCGAGCAAGGGAAAAATATTTTCTTTACGAATGAGACCAGAATTAAACTATGGAAGCCAGATGGACAAAACCACGGCTACAAAAGGGTTATAGAACGGTACGCCAGCTGCAATCTTATAGAGAGTGTAATTTTTGGAGGTGGCGATTTAATTTTTAAGGAAGTATAAGTTGGGAAGGACGTAACGAACTTGTCGAAGTGATTGGACGTATGACTAGTGACTTGTATGTTAAAAATATCCTACACGAGCATGCCATATGTTGGCCATATTGGTCACAAAAAATGTGTACTAATGCACGATAACGCTCGTCCACATGCAGCTAACATAGTGATGAATTTCCTAAATGAAGTCTAGATTAAAACATTAGATTGACCACCATATAGCCCAGTCTTAAACCGATCGAACACATGTGGAATCATTTGATATGTCACATACGACAAAGAAATCCGATTCTCAGTACAGAAGAAAAGCTTCGAGTTGTTGCGCATAAGGAATGGAATGCAATTCTTCAATAATTCGTTCAATCTCTACTTTTTAGTAATGCAAGCAGTTATAAGAACTTGAGGAAAAAATACTCGTTACCAACTATGCCCTTATTTTAATTAAAAGTATAGTAGTTGTATCTCCAATAACATTAAAGTTTAAAGTACACATCCTTAATTAACTTAATTTTGTTACTATTTGGTAATACTTTTTTTTGCGATTCTCTACACATAAAAAATAAATTTGTTTACTTTAAATTAAAAAAATAACGTGTAATAAATCAGGATTACCACGGCAATGACCCTCACAACCTTCGACAACTTGCAGTAGGTAGAACAATTAAGTCAGCGACCTATCTACTATCAAAGTACATTACCATCTTCATCGAGGCGGACGGCGATATCTCTAGAGAGGCCGACGGCACCATGTCCGTATGCCGAGCACCCCTACTTCTCCTCACGTTCTCTCGCCCTGCCGCGATATCTATTTATATTTTTTATCGGACTGTTTACAAGAAAGTTGGTATCGGCCAGTGTCACATGACACACCCAATATGATTATTTTTTTTTTTTGAAAAAAATGCGCATCTTAAAATACAAATCGACGTGTCCAAGCGTTTTTCCCAACACGCTCTCATTTATTCGTTTTCGAATTTATTTCATTTGGCTGTTCCACACTGTATATCTTTCGCTTCTTTTACTTTTATCAGTGCTCCAATACATGCTCGACGGTTGTTGGTACTCTTTACCTGGCCTTTTTTCAAAACAATGTCGATCTGATCGAGATATGTTGGGTGGCTAAAAACCTTCATGGGATGTTGCGTTGTCAAAGATAATTTTTCTTTTTTGACGTTGCATTTTTTTAAAATTTGTTCAGCCAATCTATCATAATAACTTAGGTGATCCTTGCCTTTTTGTTGTAGTACCAGTCGCTTTGCAGTTTATTAACATGAAAGCATATTAAACATCGAGTATTTCTACTGTTACTAATCACCAAAGGTTTTTTTTCCATTTAGATTTGCACACAATAATAGGTACTGTCAGTCTTACTTTAGCAGAATTTTTATTTGGTTATGCTCAAAAATATAGACCAGTCCCGTCGGCGTTAAAAATATGTTGAGGTAAATAGCCACTAAATAAAATTTGGAAGTTTACTTTTCCACTGCTTCTTTAGATATTGCTCTTAATTTAATATTATGTTTTAAACAAAATTAAAGTCAACCATTTAAAGTTCTTTGGCTGCCTTTTAAACGTTTTTTTTTAAATATTGGTCCAGATAATGTTTTTACTTTACAAAACCCATTGTCCATTACAAAATCATTAGCACCACCTTTTGTTTAATCCTCTTTTATATTAAAGATTTTCTTTTTTACCATAATAATTTTTTAAATTGACAATAAGTCTTTCCCAATTTACTCTTTTCGGCGAAAACTCGAAAACTTTTATTATTTTTTTCAGACGCCTCTATTACTTACTTTTTAAAATTTGTTTAGCCAATATATCATAATAACTTTGGTGATCCTTGCCTTTTTGTTGTAGTACCAGTCGACTTGCAGTTTATTAACATGAAAGCATATTAAACATCGAGTATTTCTACTGGTACTAATCACCAAAGGTTTTTTTTCCATTTAGATTTGCACACAATAATAGGTACGTCAGTCTTACTTTAGCAGAATTTTTATTTGGTTATGCTCAAAAATATAGATCAGTCTCGTCGGCGTTAAAAATATGTTGAGGTAAATAGCCACTAAATAAAATTTGGAAGTTTATTTTTCCACTGCTTCTTTAGATATTGCTCTAAATTTAATATTATGTTTTAAACAAAACTTAAGTCAACCATTTGAAGTTCTTTGGCTGCCTTTTAAACGTTTTTTTTAAATATTGGTCCAGATAATGTTTTTACTTTTTACTTTACAAAACCCATTGTCCATTACAAAATCATTAGCACCACCTTTTGTTTAATCCTCTTTTATAATAAAGATTTTCTTTTTTACCATAATAATTTTTTAAATTGTCAATAAGTCTTTCCCAATTTACTCTTTTCGGCGAAAACTCGAACTCCTTTATTATTTTTTTCAGACGCCTCTATTACTTATTTTTTTTTCCAAATTTAAAAAATTTTCTTAGACATTGTAACACTGTGAGCAAAACGAATGTAATGGTTAAAAAAAAAAAGAAAGCATGACAAACTGTGGAGTTTCGATTGAGGGAGAAAAAATGAAACAAGTAATTAAATTTTAATATCGAAAAAGGTGTGAGACAGGGATGTGTAGCTTCGCCATGGCTGTTTAGCTTATACATAGACGATTGTTTAAAAGATTTAAAAGAGAGCGCGTATGGATTGAAAATGAATGATTTAATCGTCAAATGCCTTCTTTACGCCGATAATAAAGTCATATTAGCTTCATCTGAAGAGAAGTTGCAAGCGATGGTTAGTGTTATGCATGATGCCCTGAAAATCAAAGGGTTGAAAATAAATGTAAGCAGAACGAAAGTAATGGTTTTTAAAAGAGAAGAAAGCATGACAAACTGTGAGTTTTGATTAAGGGTTTAAGGTTTACCAGAGATGAAAAGTATGACAGTGACATTGAGCGAAAGGCAGGAAAACAAATCAATAGGGCACTGCATAGCTTTATAAATAGCCAGAAGTGTCAAAAAGGCACGTCTGGCTGTGCTAAGAGGTGTGTTGGTTCCTACACCTATGTACGGTAGTGAATGTTGGGTTTGGCAGAAGAAGCATTAAAATAGGATTAATGCTGCGGAGATGAGTAGTTTGAGAAGTATATCCGAAGTGACTCGGTTGGATAAAGTAAAGAATAGTGAGATAAAAGAACACTGTGCTGTAAAAGAAGATGTGGTTACAAAGATAGAAAAAGGAATGCTTAAATGGTTTGGATACGTAGAAAGGATGGATGAAGGAAGATTGACGAAACAAATTTATAAGGCGAGTGTGAGTGGACAAGTCGGTAAAGGTCTGCACTACTCTGCACAAGGGATCTAAATTTGAACGTAAGAGCTAGACTGGAAAGGTGATATATTTTTTTGTCGTTGCTCTACGTCATGAAAGCTTGAAAGCTTAACGCGTCAACCATTAAGAAACTGGAATCTATCGAATTGTGGGTGTATAAAAGAATCCTGAAGATATCATGGACGAAACACGTAACAAACAACAAAGTCATAAGGAGAATAAACAAAGGAATGGAAATGATAAAAACCATTTAAACCAAAAAATTACAATACCTGGGAAACAATACACCTGAGGAACGATACACCATGCTAAAAACAATTATACAAGGACAGAAAAGGGCAAGCGAAGTATGGGAAGGAGAGGAATATCATGGCTGCACAATTTGAAAGAATGGTATGGATGCACATCAAACGAATTGTTCAGAGCTGCCATCTCCGCCGCGGAGAACGCATGTGAAGAAGAAAGAAAGATAAATAAATTTTAAAATAGGTTTCTCTAAATTAAACTTAAAGTACCTACTTACTTAGTTATGACTACAAGTAGGTTTCTACTTACATAATTAGTTTAATTTTCTTTGGGCACCTTGGACACTTCGATCTTTTGTGCCAAACCTAGTTTATTTATTAAGTGGGTCCTATTTAAGCTCTTTAAAGTACAAGAACAGTGATCTTGCTACACAATTTTTACGATATTCGCTGGTACTGAACGATCTTTTGTTTGTGATTATATCAGAAGATGGTCTACATATTCTTTGTACAGCAGCAATCCCCACCTAACATATCTCTTTTAAATGTTTCATTAACTAAGTAGTGATCTGTAGTGACTCCAAGGACTATTCTATTTAGGAGTTAAAGGTTGTCCTTTTATAACCCATTGCATTTGACCTGTTTGGAAATTATAGAGTTAACTTGTCTTGTCTTTGATACTCCTGGGGATGCAGGGAAACCGAGTAAAATCCTATAGTCCTATAGTCCTGTGCAGGTGGCACCTCAGGGCCGGAGCACCCCCTATACTCGTTGACTGCAAAGAAGAACTGATAACGCTAGTAGACCGTTATCACGTCAAACTGATACGGGTTTCAGGACATCAGGTAGTTGCAGGTAATGAGGAAGTAGTCGAACTTGCAGACAGAGGTTCGGAAAAACACAAAAACTACTGGAAAAGTATACCAGAAAACAAACACGGGAAATAAAATATCAAAGGACCGTGCCACAAAAGGAAAGCAGAACTATTACCGATTAACAGGAATCAGCTAAGAATCAATAAGGAACTGTATAATGAAGGCCTGGCATGCGGGTTGTGCGGTGGGGATCTGGAGGCGGTGGAGCGCTTGCTGCGGGGCGCTTGGGGGAAAGGGCGATTCTTAGGCGACTACATTGTTCCTAACCAGTACAGAACTAGTACATAGTACGAAGGTACTAAATTAGATGCAGCGTGGTTCTAGGTCCCGAAATTGCCTGTCTTTTACGGACCAATGCCTTGCGGTGGTGCAGTGTGTGTTTTGCTGTTTTCGGGTCCTTGACGGGTGGTCTAAGGGTCGGGTCTCCATTGTACAATGATACAAAAACACATAGGCAAGATACAATGGGCCAACAGGCCTAAGTGTCACCGTAGACCTTGAGCTTTAAGACTAATAACCTCTTCATAAAGAACTTTCTTCACCTCTGCAAAAAAAAAAGGTTTGATCAGATATCTAATATTTTTGCCAAATAAAATAATTCTTACCATAAGAATAAAATTATTAACGAAAAAACTAATGTCACTGTTCTAAAAGCTGTAACGTGCCTTTTTTTTCCCTTCTACAGTTCCATTATAATTATATCTCTGATAATTTTTTATTCCTCAAGTACTCGTAAATAGTGTTGCGCACCGTATTTTGTTGTAACTTAAATATATCATTCGTTGTAAATAGTGTTGCATAGCCTTGATTATTGTGTATTATCGATTATGTTATTGTTTGGTTTGCATTTCTGTGTAGATGGGGCTGGCTGTCAACACGGACGAACGCGATTCTTGGTGTGGAACATGGACTTGCGAATATTCTTGGTTTACGTCGATTCCGTGTCATTTCTTGATATCCGGCTTGGGAAGGAGAGAGTCGTGTGGTGAGAGTCTTCGAAGTCGGGTGTGGTGAGAATTTTTGGGGCGGTGTGATATTAACACGTGTGCAAAACCTCTACGGTTTTTCTTTCATATCTGGCTGTATTTGGGCTATCTTAATTGGATTTTGAAGAAAAAAAACATTTAATTTTTAACTTGACCATTTTATCTTACCTTCGTTGTTGATATTTTGGATTTTGGTGTCGAGTTAAAATAACCGCATGCGGGATTTATTTGAGGGAAGCCATTGTTAATTAGCAGGTGTCGTTCCATAACCAAACCGGCCACAGGAGTAGTGCATTCGTATTATCCATATCGACGATAAATTGCAGTGTTATAAAGACTTGCTTGGTGTTTTTAGCAGGAACTCCGTATTAAGGTGTTCAAGATTAAAGTTATTCTTTTTTTTATATTTGATCTACAATATACGTTTACCCAAAGGTTACAAGTGAATTATTTTTGAATATTTAACTACGTGACTTATTTTTGACACCACAATTAAGTTTTGTTTTAATTTATTAATATAATACATTATTAAAAACTATTTATTGTATTAATTATTGTAATAATCTTCTTAATAATTCTTTATGTCCAAGTAAAAATATTTTCTTCATACTTATTTGTAAATATCCTACGATATTGATATTTTAAAAGACACCATTGTAAATATATAATATTTTTAAATAAGCTCGATTGTTTTGGCAGTGTAAATCTTTATGTAAATGGTACAAACATGCGTAAATTAGCAGCCTTATGTAAACGTTTAATTTAGTATTATCAAGGAGTTGACTTGTATACGTTTTTTTTTTTGGTAACTTGGTAAAGTCTGTTACTCTTACTTTTGTTTTGGTTATTTTATGGAATCGTAAACTTTGAATTTTTGATTTATTGTTAGCTGTTAATTTTGACTATATTTGTTATAATTTTATTATTGAACTGTGTACTTTGATTTATTGTAGGAGTAAAGTATCTAATATATTTTAGCTATAATTTCATTTAATTTAGTTCACCATAATCTAAGTTGTTTATCGTGTGGCTCTGCTAGTGCCTATAAGACCTAGGGGTTTCTGGCTTGAACCGTCTAAGTCGGTGGCGCGGCTCACTTTTATATATATATTTTTTCTTCTACCCTCTACGGCTGAGCTCGAGCATAATTTGCCAGTAGAGAGACCGCTGGCAGAGTACTCTATAGAGAACGAATAATACGTGGCAAAGCGTAGGGTTTTGTCATTCCGAAACGCAGAGCTATTTTCAAATTGTCATACAAAGCACCTCACGCTTTTAGAACACTGACATTAATTTTCTTTTTAATAATTTTATTCCTATGTTAGGAATTATATTCTACTTCTCAGTTTAATTAACTCTAAAAGCGTGTTTTTTAGTTTTTTTAAACTATAATTAATTTTTCGCTTTTTAGTTCCATTTGTTTTACTTACTTAAAAAATTATGTATTAAATGGTAAAAGCACAAAAAAAATGCATCGGCCGGGAATCGAACACGGGCTGCATGCATGGCAGGCGAGCATTCTACCACTGAGCCACCTATGCGACGAACTGTCTTAATATTTGTTTTACGCGCATGCGTAGTTCACGCACAGTTAGTTACAAACATACAAGCAAGATACAGGTGAAACTAATATTGACATTTTAACCTTTATTTTTCCGCGCTGTCATTCGGTCGTTTTTGACGACAAGTGTGATGTTTACTATGGAAAGTGTACAATTTAGTGAACATTTCAATATTTTAACGTATATGTTTCTACCATTATCCTTAATTTTTATTTATCTGACTGCTACTTCAAGTAGTCAATGCATCGTGGAGGGTGAAGCTGTTCTGGCAGCAACCACGTTATTGTTGTCGTGTCAAAGACAAAAAGGATGATGAGTAGATTATCAAAGACAATTTGCTCTGCTGGTTATTTTTACTTTTATTAAAATAATAAATCACTATTAGACAACTATAATATTTACACAAATGCATGCTTCCAGGTAAATACCCAACGTTATTGCTTATTTTTTATTAGAAAAAAATATCATAAATTACTCGAACAATATCTTTAAACGGACCCATCTTATAAATGCATTTGAAATACTTGTGTGATACGAATATCCAAAATGACGACGCTCCGTTAAAAAAAGAATCTTTCAAATTCATTCCCATATCGCCACCAATTTGTACTCTGAATGCACTTCGCATCCGAGTAATATATTAAGAGAAAATTTAAAACGCGATTCGAAATTTTTTAATAAAATTTCCGGCTAGAAATTCAACGTGCACCTGCTTATGCAGTTCTTAGGACTTATTTTCAACGTTAAATTGAAAAATTCTAAACTTCCACTTTTTAATGACCAATTCGAACGTGTGAATAGAATATTAAAAAAAATAGTTTAAATTTTTTACAACTGCAGTCGACATCTGAACTGTTTGGTAATAATATTACAAATACCCATCTAAAAGGAAAAATTATAAGCCATATTACAACTTATTTTACTTATCACAAAATTAAGACTAAGCGCAAACACGTTCCATGCTACTGTAAGTGACAAGCAAGGTCCCGGTTCCAATGCGTAAAAAAATAAAAACATATACCAGAGAGAGCTACCTTTACAATCTCTAGAAGTTGGTTAAACAGCCAGGGCTGAAAGAGGAGCTTTTACGAGGGCGGTTTGATAAGTCAGTGACTTTTTGAATAAAACAAATTTTTTTCCGCAAATAAACATTTTATTTTTTACATAATCACCTTTTAGCTCGATACATTTAGTCCAGCGTTTTTCTAATTTTTTTATTCCCTTCAAATAATAGGTTTTTTCAAAGCTCTCAAAATACGCGTTTGTTTCGGTAATGACTTCTTCATTCGACTCAAATCTCTTACCGCCCAGCTATTTCTTTAGGTTTGGAAACAGAAAATAGTCGCAGGGGGCTAAATCTGGAGAATATGCTGGATTGCTGGATGGGGTAGCAGTTCGTATCCCGATTCGTAGATTTTGGCCATCGTGACTAGACAAGTGTGCACACGTGCATTGTCTTGATGGAACAGCACTTTCTTCTTCGCCAAATGCGGCCGTTTTTGCTTCAAATCAACGTCGAATCTGTTCAAAAGCTTTGAATAATATTCGCCGGTGATCGTTTTACCTTTCTTGAGGTAATCGATGTTAATGACACCGCGTACATCCCAAAAAACTGTGGCCATGACCTTGTTGGCTGACAGACTCTGTATCGCCTTCTTTGGTCCACGTTCACCCCGAGCAACCCACTGTTTCGATTGTTCCTTGGTCTTTGGCGTGTTGTGGTGGATCTATGTTTCATCCACAGTAACAAAACGACGCAAAAATTCGTCCGGATTACGGCTAAACATCGCTAAACACTTTTTTGAAGTGGTCACACGATTGCGCTTATGGTCGAGTGTGAGCAATCGCGGCACCCATCTCGCAGAGAGTTTTTGCATGTCCAAATATTCGTCTAAAATATGATGTACCCGTTCAGTTGAGATACACCTACAGCATGAGCCAACTCACACACTTTCATTCTCCGATCATCCAATATCATTTCATGGATTTTATCGACGATTTCCGGCGTGATCACTTCTTTTGGGCGACCTGAACGTTCGACGTCACTAGTGCTGGTACGACCATAACGGAACTCTGTAAACCACTTTTTAACCATTGAAATTGATGGTGCGGTAGTATTTATTAAGTCTTTCCTTAGTTTCAGTGATGGATTTTTTACGTAAAAAGTAATGCTTAATCAGCACACGAAATTAACTTTTTGTCCATTTTCATAAAAATTCACGAGGTTGTCTGCTTTGAACGGCTATCAAACACCAACTGCACGACATAGCTTGCTCAAAATTAGAAAGTTACCCACTGATAGATTATAGTTGACGGCAGCACTGTTGCATTTGGAGTAACTGCGCGGGAAATTCAAAAAGTTACTGACTTATCAAACTGCCCTCGTACTACAGAAAGAGCATCATGTCATCTTGTCAGAATATATACTTACAAAAAGCCTCCCACTAAAATCTTATCTAATCTTATCTAGGTCAAGCGAATACAATCAATCATTTCTGCGACCAAATAGTTAAGTTGTCATAATTTTACTTGATTAAACTATTTAGTTGTTAATGAATCACATACAATACAGTACTCGGGACGGGTCTGTGAGACAAACGACTTTTTGTTTTTGCTATCCCACTCTATTTTAAGGAAAAGCGCACCGCCGTAGCTAATACCTTTCGGTAGGACGGCCACGAGTTCCTGGGTACATTTATACGCTTCAGTGCTAAAAAATTCGTTAAACTTTAATTAATTTAGTCCTGTCAAACCCGACCCGACTGTTTACGTAATTTTTTTAGTAGTTTTAAATAAAATTGCAAAAAAAGCGACCTCAATTCAAACACTGACGAAGAAATAAAGGAAGTTTAAGAAAGTAGTGAACCAGAACTTTGAACTTGCCAATCAGCAATACTTTGAGGTGTCTGAAAAACAAAAACAGATGTTTTATAACGCAAAATACAGGATTTCATGGAGAAAACATTTGCCACCAAAGAACATTTGAATAAGAAGTTGTAACATTTCTTATAAACCAGGTACAAAAAAAAAAAGCTCGTCAAGCTGTTGATTCTGTTGAGTGTTTGAGATGTTATATTAATGATAATATTTTTAAAACCATTGTTAATAATACAAACATATTCATTTCAAAGATAAGAGAAACTTTTACAGATCCTTTTGATGTTAGGCCCACAAATAGTATTGAAATCAAGGCGTTAGTTGGTCCTTTATATCTAGCTGAAATGTTTAAACCTGGCCGCAGGAAATACAAGGAATTTTGGGCTACAAATTCAACGGGTGAAGATGTATTTCGAGCTACCATAGCTTACAGGCGATATGTAATTTTGTGTTTGCGTTTTGACGATGTCAATAAAAACAAACGAGAAATGCCGCAAGAACTTTTAAGTCCCAACAGGCCACAGTACTCGTCCATGTTTGCATTCTCTATTTAAATGTCTTTGGTAATATACAACAAAAAAAAAAAATTTAACAATCTTCTTTTCACTATGATGACATCAATGCATGCATATAAGCCAAACATGATCACATTTTATTTTCTTCGTTTGCTCTCTTTTATGGTAGGCCTATGGCCTGTTTTTTTTTCGATTTTATTAGCCACGATCCAGATTGTAACTCCACCTCTTTCTTGGCTGACCTATACTTCGTCTTCCGATTGGTGACTGTAGCGAAATTTTAAAGATTCAATACAACTTATTTTAAATGAGCCTGTCGGCTTCTCTACACTTTCGGGAGCGTCGTTAATAGGGAAAAATTGTTGAATTTCTTTATTTTAAGAGAAAACACAAATGTTCATCAAAATTTGGGTGCCATGTATTTTATTCAGGGTAAAATACAAAAACCTTGGATCTATGCAAATATTTTAACAACAAAACTATTTGTTACTTATTTCTAAGTATAATTCAATGAAATATTTACAAAATCAATGCATTAAAAAACATCTCCAAAACCGTTTACTATTTTAATTAAATTAAAGAAGTCGGTTTGTCAAAAACATAGAAAAGTTATAAATGAGTTAGATTAAAAAAAAATCTACCAAATAAATTATTATAACAATAAATTTACAAGAAAATAAAGGGTGATAAATTAAATGTTGATTTACCAGTCTGCTAGATAAAAAAATTATTTCTTTGACAAGTGAACGACCTTACATCAAATTTGACTTAACGTCTACAATATTATTATTCGTCACTTACTGCAGAGTATAATATTTCCTGGTATTTGGCTGGAAATCACCTTTCTCAGACTAACAATTCTTTATAAATTGGACATCAATAATCTTTTGATTTCTTAATAACCTCAAAATTTGGTTCACACCTAAAACTATTATAATTCAACCGAAGATTGATTGATAAGATCCCAATATTCCTCAAAATATGTCATATTTAAGTTAGGATGATGTAAATTCATAAAGATTTCTTCAAAATAAATTTTCAGAACATCATGGCTTCTCATACATTTAAAAGGATAAAAAAAACAAATTCAAAGTATCTTAAACTTCACTGTGAAAACTTCAGAAAGCTAAAATATTTCTTAATCAAAATATCAAAACGTTATATCTTTATTAACAATAAATTTATTTATTTTTTTACATACTTCAAAGAAGAACTCAGGAACGCTATCAAAAATTAACGTCTTTTCTCCAGGAAAGACCAACGACGAAAGAGGGCGAGTACCTGTCCTTTTTTCCCTAGTAGGCTAGTAGGTTAACGGTTGTTGCCAGATCTAATTAAATGTTTTTAATTTCGCACCATAATAGATTAGAATTCTCATAAATCGAATTCAATGATATTCCTGATAACTTTTTCAATATAACTTACCTCTCGTATACCTTGTCACAATGCTAAATTACTTTATTTATGCAAAAAAAATATAAAACAATTTAATTAGTTATATGAAAATAAGCCAAAATAATCTTAGTTCTAAAATGACAACCATGTAATATCTACAATACCTATTTTCATAGAACATATTTAGCTGTCAATATTTAACTAGTTAACCAATTAAAAAGCTTTAATTGAAATTATGATAACAAAATATACGAGGAAAATAAAAATTTATATCAAAAAGGAACGAAATTCACAAGTGTGAGATATTTTGTTACACGACTTATCTCTAGCGATACGAACTAGTATATCTTCTCTCATATTTATGTGTTGGTTCCATTCTTGTTTTATCTTCATTGAAACAGTTAATCCTGTTATCATTTACATTTCTAATAAGCAATGTGACGACAGTGATTCCGATTATGATGACTATAAATCTGATGCTTGATAATATCGTAAGTACTACATGCTTAAACATTTTTATTAAATTGGTACCGATAATTTATTTTTGTTGCATTCCCTTTTGACATATGTGCCCATTTCTAATAAAAAAACTCAAAAAGCTACATCAACGATTTTTTGACAATAAACAAAAAAAAACTAAACCTCTCAAAATAGCATACGAGTGCGGTTTGATAAGTCAGTGACTTTTTGAATAAAACAAATTTTTTTCCGAAAATAAACATTTTATTTTTCTAAATAATCACCTTTAAGCTCGATACATTTAGTCCAGCGTTTTTCTAATTTTTTTATTTCCTCCAAATAATAGGTTTTTTCAAAGCTCTCAAAATACGCGTTTGTTTCGGTAATGACTTCTTCATTCGACTCAAATCTTTTACCGCACAGCCATTTCTTTAGGTTTGGAAACAGAAAATAGTCGCAGGGGGCTAAATCTGGAGAATATGCTGGATGTGGTAGCAGTTCGTATCCCAATTCGTAGATTTTGGCCATTGTGACTAGACAAGTGTGCACACATGCATTGCCTTGATGGAATATCACTTTCTTCTTCGCCAAATGCGGCCGTTTTTGCTTCAAATCAACGTCGAATCTGTTCAACGCTTTTAATAATATTCGCCGGTGATCGCTTTACCTTGCTTGAGGTAATCGATGTGAAGGACACCGCGTACATCCCAAAAAACGGTGGCCATGACCTTGTTGGCTGACAGACTCTGTTTCGCCTTCTTTGGTCCACGTTCACCCCGAGCAACCCACTGTTTCGATTGTTCCTTAGTCTCTGGCGTGTTGTGATGGATCCATGTTTCATCCACAGTAACAAAACGGCGCAAAAATTTGTCCGGATTACGGCTGAACATCGCTAAACACTCTTTTGAAGTTGTCACACGATTGCGCTTATGGTCGAGTGTGAGCAATCGCAGCACCCATCTCGCAGAGAGTTTTTTCATGTCCAAATATTCGTGTAAAATATGATGTACCCGTTCAGTTAAGATACCTACACCATGAGCCAACTCACGCACTTTCATTCTCCGATCATCCAATATCATTTCATGGATTATATCGACGATTTCCGGTGTGATCACTTCTTTTGGGCGACCTGGACGTTCGGCGTCAGTGCTGGTACGCGATCACAAAGGAACTCTGTAAACCACTTCTTAACCATTAAAATTGATGGTGCCGAGTTCCCGTAGTATTTATCAAGTCTTTCCTTAGTTTCAGTGATGGATTTTTTACGTAAAAAGTAATGCTTAATCAGCACACGAAATTCACTTTTTTACATTTTCGTAAAAATTCACGAGGTTGTCTGCTTTGAACGGCTATCATACACCAACTGCACGACGTAGCTTGCTTAAAATTAGAAAGTTGCCCACTGATAGATTATAGTTGACGGCAGCACTGTTGCATTTGGAGTAACTGCGCGGGAAATTCAAAAAGTCACTGACTTATCAAACTGCCCTCGTAATAATTAACAAAAACTTTTCGGGAATTTATTAACTTTTAGTATAGTGCGCCCGTTAATTAGATGCCTCGGTGACTAATTATTGGATACCGTCGTATATTGGTGAAATGAAGTATTACCTGTACATAAAATCATTTATTTTTAATAATTATGAATACCCAAATTAATTTTGTCTTTTTTTTTGTAAACGAATTTTATTAGTGAGAAGAGTATTCTTGTGCTGCAATTTTTTAAATATATCTGTTCATTTTAGTCAATTTTTAATTATTTTTTCTAAAAATAAGTGTTAATTAAGCTATTAGATGAAAATAATGTTTGGTAAGCATTTAAAAATTTTATTATTTGCATTTCATAATCATCTTTTCTACATACGTACTACGAAATATTGATTTTGTAAAATCTGTTAAAAATTATTGGTAAATAGCAATAATTTACAGTTTTATCTCTGATAATTGATTTAAAACTCTTACAGATTATTATTAATCTTGCCAAAGAAGTTTCAGTTCCGACACGCTCCTTTTTTGTACATAATATTAAACTTGTTCATTAATTTTACATTTATTTTTCCATTTCAAAAAGTAAAATATGTTTTTTTGTTGATATTAACATTTTACTTTTTTTTTTCCAAAAATACATGAAGCTTGAGTATATTTAGTTTGAGTAGGTTAAATTAGTAAAAATCTCGAATGAATTAATCCGTGAATTGATAATCCTGCGCGAGGTAGAGTCTTTATATTTTTTCTTTTTAATGAAACAATTAGTACTATTTTCTGGTACTAAAAATTTAATATTTTAATACAAATAATGTGACGAAGATATTTCACGGTTTTCATCATTTGTTAGTAATAATTCTTACCATTTTTAAGAGCATTTTCTGACCTCCAATAATGCTAATACACAACTGAAGTTGCCGATCGATGGTTTTTCAATATAATTGTCAAAATGTAATAGAATGGGTTATTTTTCCTTCGTAAACCAATCAATTCGGTGTATGTACATGCGCATCTACATTAAATCTTACAGCATTTTGATTGTATGCGTTTGGTGTCTCAATTTCTTTGGAAAAAGCGCAAGCCAGCCGAATTTTACTGTTCTTTGAGGTACATGTACGTGCGTCTTATGTATACACTTTGCGGTAGCTAGTTGTATTCGACAATTTGAATCACGCGACGACATAATTCAGACCCTTTTCAACAACCCGACAGCGGGTTGGTTGACAGATGTTCCGGAGGTGTCTGGAAGTTTTAAAATATGTATTAAATGTCTGGATTTGCTCCGGATTGCATTATTTGCAGTAACTTTTATCGTAAAATAGATATTTTATTTATAAATTTCAGAAAATTTAATACTATTAAAAAGTGAATTAAATGTTCCTCTAATCACTTATAAACCTATTTCAAAACCATTTGCTGAATATAGTCTTTTAAACAATAAAATAAGCTTATTTGGTGTTTATTTTGTCTCACTGCTTTAAAGAGTATATTATAAAAAAAAATATAGTTGGTTCATCCAAAAAAAATTGTGCTGTCCGTATGTGATTTAAATATTGTTAAAGGAATAGAAATTATTCGTTAATGTTCTTTTGTTAGTATGTGATTAATTCATTTGCTCAGTGTTAATTGTAAAGAAGTTTGCCCTGATTCTGTGATGGATACGATATCAGAAATTTTACATTACAGACCTAAGACTTTCACGAATTAAAAAGCCTCGAGAAAGATCTAAAATAAAGATCGAAACGTCGGCGATTTAAAAAGAGCGAGAAGTTTGTTTTCTTTCGTTCTAAACCCGCTATCCACTCCGACAAAAAAAAGATTTATTTAAAATAATTTTATATAAAACTTTGCACTAATACTTTAAAAAAATATTAGTGCAATCAATAATTTTGGTCTTTTACAACTGACTTACATATACCTAACTAAATTTATATGTAAAAAAAAGAATACCGTTAAATAAATAAAATAATTAGTTTCATCTGTAAATAAAACTTTTTCCAATTATCTACGGACCAATTATGGCTGGTCTTACTTACTTACTTACTTCGTAGCACTACAATCCAGGGTGGGTCTTGGCTGACTTGACTATCTGCCTGCACCTGGCACAGGCATGGGTTATCTCCCTCCATTTTTGCTACTCTTTTGATGGTATCTCTCCATCTAAGCCTAGGTCTTCCTAGTGGTCTTTTTCCCGATGGTGCTGATGGTTGGTCTCCTACTGTTCAAGAATCATTTAACCATCCTCTAATTGTTTTAGAGAAATTTTATTAATGCCGATAGCTACGAGTTCGTTTCTAATCACAGAACTAGTTAAAAGCGTCTTCACTTATAAAACCTTTATGTTGGTCTTAACCTTTTAGAATAATTTACTACCTCATTTAAGCGTCCTACCAAACGACTTATTGTGTAACAATTTTTGTCTAATAAATTAATAACAATACTCTGACAAAATCCATTATCCAATAAAATTAAGACACGCAATTAAATTCCTTGCATGATTCATTTCAGGGTCAAAATCAAACAGTTTAACCCAAAGTATATTACTTGTAAAAAGGAAGAAATTATAAGCTCTTCTCTTTTCTTTCCCTCGTACGTGAAGATATGGTGATATCATCTATTGATTCTTCTGACTTCTTGGGACCAAGTTACACGATTTTGCGAACACGCTTCTGGTCTGATTAAAAGAAAACGATAGAAAATCTCACAAAATCATTGATAGTTTCATGAATTGTTAGTGTAAATATATTCAAATCAATCTTATTCCTAGGGCAACAAAACCACTGTAGACCAGTATTATTAATATTAACTTAATAAATATTTACCAATTTAGGTATACTTTTAAAAGAAATAAAAATTTTTTTTCGAATAACGAGAACTTTTATACTTTAAATATATCGTAATATCCGCAAAGCAATATTACAAAAAAAATATGTAACAAAGTGCAATGGGTTTTTGTAACATCGTAATACACCATAATAATGCTGACTTTTGCGAAAAATAAAAGTATTTTCGTGGCGTCAGCTCGTGGAAACATTTCTTGAAAACTTATTAGTCCGTTATGGTTTCTGGCGACAAAGAAAACTTCTATTACAAGATTAAACATGACTTTGATGTCATTTTTCAACTAATAAAGATAGAAATTGGAAAATTTTATTGATTTAATAGAAATAGATAGTTTAACAGTTTTTCTAAATGCATTGTGTGGTGTTTTACCAATACATTTTTTTATTTAATAAACGTCAAATAAGTTCTGTTTTTTTAATAACAATGGACTTTACGTTATACACTAGGGTGGTGCGGAAAAATTCAGGTTTTGAATTCATAGTTCCTATAGTGCGGAAAAGTTGTGATATGTATATAGAAGCAAAACAAAACAAAAATTTTTGAAATCGGACTTTATCTTCCGATCTCGCCATCAGCTGAAAGTTTCATAAAATTAGTGAAAATCGTAATTTTCCTTAATTTTTTTTTGTAATTTTTTTTATTGTTATTTTAAGTCACTATAGCAAAATTTTTATTCTTCAAGCATTGAAAAACAGTAAAGAAAAATATTTTGTCTCTGGGAGTTCATATTCCGATCGCGCAAGTATATTGAATTATAACGAAATTTGTTAGGATATAAAGTTATTAATTTTAAGTTTCATTTCAATCCTTGAACCTGCACTTTATCGTATGATCGCTTAACCAATCGAAACTAAATAAGAATAGTTAGAATCGGTTACTGTTCACGGTAGTAGGCGATTTCTTTGAAACTTTCATTTCTCAGAATTGTTTTCATTCATCAGGCGGTCACCGAAACACAACAGCGCTAGTGAAACTGGAACGGCACAGCTGTTTCTCCTTAGTGTTACTTCGCAGTTAGCAAGTCCAAGACCTAGAGACTAGTGCCTTTGTGTTTCACCACTTATCTTTATACATTTTAGTAAGCAATTTTAGTGAATTGTGCTAAGGTTTGAAAGCGAAATGGATACATCATTGACCAAGAAAATAACTAGACAGTTTTTTCGTTGCCCTGTGTTTGGTGATCCACGAGAATTGCCGCCGAACATTATTCCCAGCTATGAAGATGTGATTCGATGTTGTTTTGAAGAACAGTTTGTGCTGGCAAGTAAGCTTAACAACATTAAAGTTATTTTCTCAGCTGTCAGCTACACTGTTGCTAAAAAAGTAATGCTTATTTACCAGAAAGCGTCAATCCCTACTGTTACTTGCTATAGGATTATTCAAATCATAAAATCTTTCTATGATAAGTATCTTAAGCTCATGAAATCGTACAACCGCGATAAAAGCAAACCTAAGTTCATAGAAAAAATTGATGCATTCAAAAGCCAAGCATCTCAAATGTTTGACGTCTCAGCATGCAAGTGTGAAATGACTTTAAATTGTTCCTGTAAAAAAAAAACCTGATCTTTGTGATTGTACGATTCAAATCAACTGTTTGTGTGAAAAGCCTAACAAAATCCCTGTAATTGAACACAAGTTTATCTATCTTCAGAGAAATTACAGGATGGGAAAAATTGGCACTATTGACCAAAAGGAGACGAAAAAGCTTAGCAAGAGGCTGGAAAGACAAAGTTATAAGCTAAAAATACAATCTCCGAAACCAACAGAGACTGAAAGCAAATCACAGTACAGAATTTCTTCTAAACCAAGCACAAGTAAAGAGTAAACAAGGTACAAATCTAAGTAGAAAGACTAAACCAAAGTAAATACCAAATATGCAATGTAAGTAATGTGAATAATATAACTAGCAAATACACACCCTTCATATTGGTTGGATGGTTGGGAAGGGTGTGGGTGGAACTCGAAGTGCAGCCACCTCCTCGTGGTGAGTTCTGGGTTGTTTTTATATTATTATTAAAATACAAACAAGCGAAGAGCTGCACAAATGGTTTTAACTAAAAATGAACACTTTTTTCCCTCATATTGCTATTTTCCAAAAAAATTCAATATGACCAAAAATGGCGAATTTCGTTATATTTTTATAGAGTTGCAAGATCGGAATATATGCTCCTAGTGAAGAAATATTTTTTTGTTACTGTTTTTCAATGCTTGAAGAATGAGAATTTTGCTATAGTAACTTAAAATAACAATAAAAAAAATTAAGGAAAACTACGATTTTCACCAATTTTATGAAACTTTCGGCTGATTGCGCGATCGGAAGATAAAGTCCGATTTCAAAAAAAAATTTTTTTTTCTTCTATATACATATCGCAACTTTTCCGCACTATAGGAAATATGAATTCGAAACTTGAATTTTTCCGCACCACCCTATTATACACGGTTTTTGAAAATGTTTCCAAAATAAATATAAATAAATTGCATTTAAAATTTTATACGATTTTAAAAAGCTTTGTTGATCGTTTATAATCAATAAGTAAGGATTTTATTGGTATTATTAAAATTGATTATAATAATCCCTCCACTTTAACAACGACAGGTGAGTGTTAATTTATTATTTGTCTAAATAAAAATAATAAATAAAAAGAAATGATGAAAAAAAAAAGAAATAGGTAGAAAGAGCTCTAATAATACCAATACACAAAAAAGGAGACAACAAAAACTGCAATAACTATAGAGGGATCACGCTACTGAATACCATAACAAAAATAATGGAACGAATAATTAACAACAAAATAAGAAACAAAATAGAACCACAATTTTCAGAACCACAAAGTGGGTTCAGACCCGGAAAAAGCACGCAAGACCACATTTTTACGATAAAACAAATAATAGAAAAGAGAAGATCAGAAAACCAAAATATATATTTAGCATTCATAGACCTAGAGAAAGCTTTTGACAGAGTACCTAGAACGGAAGTATGGAAGAGTTTACAAAATAGAAACATCGATGACAAAACCATAAATATGATAAAAAAATATATGGAAGTAATAGAAATCTTGTTATCAAGAATAACATGAAATCAGAAGGCTTCAAAACAAAAGAGGATCTGAGACAAGGCGGATCATTAAGCCCAATGCTGTTTAATATTTTCATGGACGACATCATCAAGGAATGTGAAAGAAATGTCAAAAAAATGTGCATTGGATACAAAAACATGCAAAGGGTGGAGATAGCTAAAGGAGCATTTGCAGATGACATAATACTGATTGCTGAAAATGAAAAACAATTACAATATAATATAGAAGTATGGAATGAAGCACTAAAGAGAAAACAGATGAAAATAAGTAAAGATAAAACCAAAGTGATGATTATGGGAGTCGAAGAAATAAATATTATGATAGATAATATAAAAATAGAACAAGTTAAAGAGTTTAAATATCTAGGAGTAACAATAGACGAAAAGGCAAAAGACAAGAAGTGAAAATCAACGATAGAATTGAGAAAACCATAAAACTGTATTAAGCAATGAACAGGAAATTTATCAACAAAAAAGAAATTTTAAGACATACAAAACAAAAAATATTCAAGACAATATATAGACCTGTATTAACATATGGATGTGAATATTGGATATTAACAAAAAAAACCAAAAGTAAAATACAACTAACAGTGGTGGAATCCTCGTCTGCACAGTCCGGGTTCTATTCCTGGCCGATGCATTCTTTTTGTGTATTTACCACAAATCGAACTAAAAAGCGAAAAATAAAAAGTAGTTTAAAAAAACTAAAAAACACGCTTTTAGAGTTACTCAAAGTAATAAATAATTATCAACATAAGAATAAAATTACTGACGAGAAAATTAATTGCACTGTTCTAAAAGCGTGGGATGCTTTGTATTACATTTCGGAATAAAGCACCCCACAGTGACATTAATTTTCTCGTTAATAATTTTATTCCTATTTTAAAAATTATTTTTTACTTTTTAGTTTGATTAACTCTCGAAAGCCTGTTTTTTAGTTTTTTAAACTATAATTTCTTATTTATACACACATTAAACGAACGTTCTGCTTATCGGAAAATAGTAAAATAACTTTATTTTTAACACAAAAAATTCCGATTAAAATTAATATTTATCCAACTGTTTTAACATTAAAAAGATGTATTTGTTAATTTAAAATAAAATCCACAAGTTTTCTTTTAATCTTCGCTGTAAATATTTGATGCAATAGATTTAAATCTTTACCGTCAAACAAGAAGCAATTTTTACCTTTTTTTATTCAATTCAATTGGTTATTCAACTCGCTGTTTTATAATATTTATAAAAACATTAAAATATGCAAGACCACGTACAAAATAATGCTTCACAATTGATTTCTATTTATATTTCGCCACCACGGTGGGGTCTATAGATAGTGTGATAAAACCTGGACGACCTGTGCCAGTCAACAGTGAGAGTTGAAAAATATACACTTAAAGTCAAACAATTCATTAGTTTTTCATTGTTAAAATTAAAATACAACAAATGATTAAAGACATTTATTAGAATATTCAACAGTGGCGTATCCCACGAGAAAAAAAATTCCGCTAAAATACCTCCGTTGCCGTAGTGATCTGTCAAAATACCGTATTATGATTGGTTTAAAATTGCAGGTGTGGAATTTTCAGCAAAATCGGTTTAGCTGTTTTTCATGGAGAAGTAAAAAAACTAAAAATAATGGTAAACTACCTAAATTTATAAATTATAAATTTCAAGATCTTTTAAATAATGTGATTACTGCATATTAGGGATATTCGTATGATAACTATATTTTATAAAAAGGAATAGTTTCAAAAAAAAAGTAATTGAAGAATTTTAAATTTGTGTCAGTATTGAGAAAATAGCATTGAAGACGCAATAACAGTGAAAATTTATTGTTTATAACGATTAAATATTGTTACTAACAAATAATTATTGATCATAATAAAAAAAAAAAAATTCATTTATTATACATAACAGTTGAAAATAGCTCCCGCTTATGAAATGACAGGAAAAAGTTTGAAAGAATACGGTTGACCTAAACAGAATATTGTTAATGACAATTATAATTTTTTGTAAACAATTTGAAATTGTTTTTTATAATGATTTTAATAATAATTATTGTAAGAACAAAACGTATGGTACCCAAAACACTGATATTTTTGTTGAGTTTGCGATTAAACTTCGAATAATTTTATTACTTTTAAGTTAATAAAATTACAACCTAGAACATTCAGTTATTTATTTTATTAAATCGCTACAAAAACCAATTAGCATGTGCACCGAATTTTGATAGTTTGCCTTTTATCCAATATGTATAAAGGTTTCGACATACCTGCGGTTGCTATGGTAAGACATATGATGGTGCTATTTCCTATAATATAAATGCCGTTCAAACATAGCTTAAATGCTTTTACCTACATGTTATTGCATAGAATTTAATCTAAATACACGTTTACGGTTATTATATAGAACTATGCCATTGAATGTCAAATTTATACCAATTAATTTACTAATTTAACGGTGGTGGCTAATAACAAGAAGAGTACCAAAGCTACAAGTCTTTTAATTAAAAAAAAAACGTATCTGTGGAGATATTTTAAGCCTATATCCGCAAATGTTTTTAAAAAATTAAGTTCCCAATACATATGTTGAAATATTGAGTTCGTCTATGCCAGGGGTCTCCAAACTTTCCAGCCTTAGGGCCATACTGATTACTCCAGTAATTTCCGAGGGCCAAAACCATATTATCATTGTTGCCAGTGGTAAAAAGTTAAATAGTCCACTGATGAAAAAAAAAGTCCGCAAAAGTACGCAACGTTTAAAAAAGGCTGCAAATCGGACTAACACTGCATATTATTAATTTTCCTGTCATTATCTGTAATTTCTAATTGATACTGTTTCAATCACAACTACGAAGTAAATGTTTTTCACATTTTAAAACATGTGAAATATTCAGCCACACCAATGAGACTGAGTTTCCTATCGATTTTGCAATCGAAACTTTGAGTGCTTTGAAAATAAATTTTGATACTCGTTTTTCGGACTTTGATGCCATTGCGAATCAAATTAAGATTTTTCAGAATCCTTTTGATACTGACATTGAAACCCTAGCCCCGGAACTTCGAATGGAAATGATTGATCTACAGTGCAGTGATATAATCAAGAACAAATATCAAATCTCATCTTTGTTGAAATTTTATAAGAGTCTTCCACTGACACAATTTGATAATTTGCATAAAATTGCTCGTGGGCTGTTTTCTGTTTTTGGTACTACTTATTTGTGTGAGAAGACCTTCTCCAAAATGAAGTACACAAAAAATGTTTGCAGATCTAAATTAACTGATGAGCATTTTAAATCTCTTTTAATAATTGGTACAAGTAAAATTAGTCCACAACTACAAACTATTGTCAGTGGAAAATCTCAATTACATAAATCTCATTAGTATTTCATATGTCATTATGCTTGTTATAAGTTATGTTTTTATTTAAAATGTTAGTTGGATTCATTTCAATAATTTGTTAGTTATTATATACGGAAGTTAAATTTTCTGCATATTATACATGTCTTTATTCATTACAATTCTGTGTTTCTTTATCCAACTTATTACAAAAACAATAACAATAAGCCTACAACAATGTTATGAGTAGTTAGCCCATAAAAATATTAATGTAGATGTCATATTAATAATTATTCTACATAAAATTAGAATACTACAGTAAACTAAATTTAATTTGCTATAAAAAATATGTTCTCTAAAAGGAGTTTTCAAGTATGCTAGCTCTCCGCGGGCCGAACAAAATCTGTCCGCGGGCCAGATGTTTACACTGTTTATAAAAAAGTTTATAAAAAATATTTTTCATTGTAATTATTTTGTTTGCTACGATAATTCGCCTCCAACTTTTAAATTATATGTATAATGTATTTAATAACTTATGGTCAGGTAATATGTTTAATTTACTAAAAATTTAAAAATTAATTAAGTCTTAAAATAGTTTAAAAACAGTCCTGAAAGTTGTCGGTGCCATTTCATTGTTTTTTAATTGTTCAATTCTTTCATTAGAAACCGATTATGAAAAAATAAACACGAACAGGAATTTATCAACACAACAAAAATAAACAATTGAGTTAGAATTACAAAATTTAATTGGGAAAGCTATTTTTATTGTATAATTAAGTTTTCCAATTTTTCCTTTTTCTACATTCTACTCTGTTTAAAAACCTAGCAAAATATTATTGTGTGTATCAAAACTTTCAAATTTTAATTTGTTTATTTAAAATGTAAAATATGTATACATTATTAAGGGGGTTCAGGGGTCAACGAAAAAATGCAGCCAAGTTTTAAAAAAACTTGTCTTCAAACTTGGTTATTATAAATCTTTATAATAAATTATAATATTTCAGTGAAAAAAATTATTAGAATTTTTTTTTCGCTCCTTTAACATGGGTTATTATGAGAAATTATAAGTTCATAATATTAAAATAAACAAAAACAATATAATAAATGCAAAATTCGATAAAAAAAAACGTGTGGGTAGGATATTTAATAAAAAAGAGTTTGGGTGCTAAAAAAGTATTATGGACTGTCTGGTTTTTAAAATATTTTATTTTTAACGATAAAAATTTTTTATTTACGGCGTAAGAACGTAAGCTATAAAGAAGCGACGGCAACGGCGCATTCGTGCAGACTACTCAAGTCTCAAGTCACACATGTAAATACACATAACCTGTGTGCTGTGCACTAACCAAGAAATAATGATTAGTGAAAGTGAAAAGCTAATAAATATATTGTATTATAAGTAATAATAATATAAAGTTACAAAAAGTGTAAAGTTTTCTGTACTTTAAATAAATATTACATACATATTTACAATTCAAACATAACTAATGCCAGATTCGCATAATATTTTTTGCATACCCAAGCTTAAAACATTATTTATCGGTGAATAAGAACTTAGTGAGTATTTTACATTTTTGATACTTGATTCTTTATAAAAACTTCCTAGATAGTTTTTTTGTGGTCAAAAATATGTTCTACTTTAAGATAAATTAATGACAGATTTTGTAGTACAGGCATCGTGTGCACCATCATCTGTCATTGATGATAAATCACTGGCTAAACTTGTTAATTTAAAACTTTTTTTGTGATTTGGGTATTTCAATTTGACGTAGTTGTTTATCCATTTTAAACATTTGAGGTTATGTTCAAAGCTGTAAGCTACTACTAATAAAAGTAAACACACGCTAATCTCATTGCCAATCTTATGATTATTTGCACTGTTGCCACGTTTTTTTACACCTACACACAAAAATTCGGACTTAATTTTTATCATATTATTTGAATAAAAACCATATATATATATATATATAACAGGTCCTATTATAAGAAGAAGAAGAAAAAGAAAAAACTATGACAGTGACATTGAGCGAAGAGTGTTGGCAGGAAAACAAATGAATGGGGTACTGCATAGCTTTATGAACAGCCAGAAAGTGTCAAAAAAGGCACGTCTGGCAGTGCATAGAGGTGTGTTGGTTCCTACACTTATGTATGGTAGTGAATGTTGGGTTTGGCAGAAGAAGCATAAAAATAGGATTAATTCTGCGGAGATAAGTAGTCTGAGAAGTATAGCCGGAGTGACTTTTTGGATAAAGTAAAGAATAATAAAATAAGAGAACGCTGTGATGTAAAAGAAGATGTGGCTACAAAGATAAATAAAGGAATGCTTACATGGTTTGGACACGCAGTAATGAAGGATAAAGGAAGTTTAACGAAACAAATTTATAAGGCGAGTATGAATGGACATAAGTCGGTATATGTCGACCTTGGCGAACATCGATCTCGATCAGATCAACATTGTTTTGAAGAAAGGCCAGGTCAAGCGTACCAACAACCGACGAGCAGGTATGAGAGCACTGATGAAAGCAAAGGAAGCAAAAGATTTGTGTAAGAACCGTAGCCAGTGAAAGGAAGTGGTCTCTGACTACCACTACGGGAAAAAGGCGTGACTATATGTATGTATGTATGCAGTACATCATTATTTCTGTCCCTAAAATTAATAGATACAGATAAAGATTTTTTTTTATTTTGTGTAATTACGAACTTTAACTTTTGTAATATTTGGTTAAAATATAAGGTGTATTTACTTAATGGTACGTTTGTGTATATACTTTAGCAAGAAATTAAATTATGCAAAATCATTTTTCAATCTACCATATTTCCACAGCAACATAGACCTCTTTTTTTCTTTTATTGTACTCTTTGTTGAATGCGACATTGATATAAAGTACGTACGTACTGGCAGGTTTTGCAAACTCGGATGGTAAACATTTTCAATTTTCCGGGGAAAAGTATGTTTCTCAAAGTAAAATTTTTTATAAAACAAACACAAAATATGAAACATTCTTATTAAAAAATAAAACTAAGGTAAACCTAAAGTTCGAGTTAATATGAAATATATTTTAATAATGAAAAAGGTTCAAGAATTTTGGTTGTAAACCAGGTATGAGGATTGTTTTAATATTACAATAGGAAAGATGCGCACATAATATTTATGGATATTTTTTTAATATAATGACAAACAAAAATTTTAATTGGGACCAGTGCAAAGTTTTTATTTTATTAATTTTTAACTATAACTACGAATTCAAATAACTTTAAACGAACGTTTTTTAATCCACCAATCAGCGTTTATCTTTATTTTAAAATGACACGGAGTAATAAATCCTACTTATAAATGCAAAACGCTAACAGAGTGGTCGAACAAACTTTCATGATTTCTAAATGGTACGCTGTTATAGTGTGGATTATTATATTTTAATTGTGCCACCCTGTTTTTGTTTGGAAGCCTGTCGCAAACAACAGGTTTTTGCAGCAAAAGGTTTATATCCGATCTAAAGTGGTGTAATTATGGGTATTACATTATGAATTTAACAATACATACATTCATATAGTCACGCATTTTTTCCATAGGGGTAGGCAGAGACCAATTCCTTTTACTTGCTACGTTTCTAACACACCATTTTTGCTTCCTTTACTTTCATTAGTGCTCTCATACCAGATCGTCGGTAGGTCGTACTCTTGATCTGGTATTTTTTCAAAACAATGTTGATCTGATCGAGATATGTTCGCCGAGGTCGCCCTCTACCGACTTTTCCATTCACACTTGCCTTATAAATTTGTTTCGTCAATCGTCTTTTATCTATTTGTTAATTATCTATTTATTAAAATTTAGGCTATAATAAATTTATTATTTAAGAGATAGCAATATGGTCACAATATTGTTGCAAATATAATTAACAAATACTATGGACAATTCAATAACAATCACAAATCTCTTGCCGTAACTGGAGAGCAGGCAACATCACAGCACAACGCATTCCAGTTGGCCGAATCAAGACGATGCAGTCGACCAGAAAGTGGGAATATATTATCGTGTTTAAAAGTAAATAGTTTTATCTCCTCTGATAATAGGTCTATGGATAAATGAGTATTAGCGAGGTTAATATTTAGAAATAAGCTGTGCTACCCGTAGCATATAAAAAGAGGCGGCCGATATGTTTTGCTAAATTTATCGGTATTACTTATTTTGGCTTATTACCGAAATATCGCAGTGCCATGGTATATTATCTTTTTTAAACTGAGATTAAAAATACTATGCTGTATTGTATGTTATGTACCTGCAAACATATTAGTGTATAACCACTTTATTTAATTAAAATGATTGCAGTTTTCCCAAACGGCATTTTCTTGGTTATTTTCGAAATACCGAACAATTCCAATTCTACCTATGGTCCCAATTAGTTCGGATTTTAAAAGTTCTACTGTAATAAGAAACTTCCTTAAAATAAAAAAGAAAGTTTTAATTAAATTGGAGTAAGTATCACCCTATATAGAAAAAAACTAGACTAATATGCGTGAAGCCATTTCTGCAATTTAGAAGCTATCCAACACATTAAGGTACTAGCTTTTGGCATGAACAAGAAAGGTCTGAAACTTTGTTTTTAATGGTACAGATGAACCCTTTTAAAGCCTCCAAAATGCTGTTTAACTCAATTAATAAGAAGGTGATATACCAAATGCTTTTTGGTTTTTGCACCTATCGTGTGTGCCGCAGACGGCCCGCACTGCGACGATTAGAAGAAGAAGGGATTGTAGAAAGAAGATTATTGTGGACCCGCTTTTTGAAAAGTTGCAGGTCATAGTTCTCTAAAAAAACTGATTTTGAAAGCTTGTTCCATTTCATAGCAGCCCTGTAAAAAAAGGATTCTTGATGGAGATTGGTCCTTGTAGTGTCAATCTTGAGAGTAAATGGGTGAGACTGATCAGCGTGCCGAGTTCTTCGGCCAAATGTGGCCAATGGTGATATAAGAGTTTTTATTTCTCTGGAGCATCTGCCATGAAAATATCTGTAGAGTAATGACTGGTCTGTAACTCTGTGAGAGTTTATCAACCGAATTGCCCTATTCTAAATGGAATCTAGAAGACGAAGAGAATGACTTGGTGCTGAACCCAAAAAAACTTTCTAGCTTTCCACAGAAAACCTAGCCTCTGGCTTGCTGACTTTGCGATGTTAGCAACATGATCATGCCAAGACATAATAAAGTCACCGTGACTTTCAAAATCGAGATGAAAAGACTTGATTTAAGAGTATTTCCGGACATTGTAATGGAATGATTTGAGGAATTCACTTTCTTAGAAAACGTGGCGTTTTGTGTTTTCTGGGCGTTGAACTGAACAAAAATTTTCGTTTCCCACTCGACGATTGCTTTAAGATCTTTATTAATGGAGTCAAACTGTTCCTGCCTGAGTTTTTTATTATCATTCACCGAAAGTGATCTTTAGTTGAGACAAGTGTGCTGTCGTCTGCGAAACTGTAAATGGGGTTCGTGGTGGTTTTCAAGAGGTCGTTGATGTGTAAAAGAAATAAGGTGGGGGACAGGATGGAACCCTGGGGGACCCCGGCATTAGTTTTAAACGCATCAGAAGAAATACCGTCAACTGCCACATGTAAGGAGCGATCTTGCATAAAGCTCACAAGCCATTGGCGCAATTTGGTTGTGAGACCGTAGGCAGATACTTTGCTTAACAATATTCTCTTTATGTTAACCGTGTTTTTTTAAACTTTTTCTTATCATTTTATAAGCGGGAGCGGGATTATTTATTATATTTGAAATTTTTTTTTTAATAATTTTAATCAATAATCATTTGTAAGTAACAATATTCAATTGTTATAAACAATGCTTAATTATTCCCAACAATAATTTTTCACTGTTATAGCGTCTTTAATGCTATTCTCTCAATACTGACACAAGATTAAAATTCTCCAATTTCTATTGTTTTGTATAAAATATTGTTATCATATTTTTAATACAAATATTCCTAACATGCAATAATCATATAATTCAAAAGATCTTAAAATTCTGTATTGAAAATAGTATAATTTATAAATTGCAAAATCCAGGTAGTTTACCATTTTTTTCAGTTTTTTCATCCTCCATTAAAAACAGTTTAATCGATTTTGCTAAAAATTTAATCAGTTTTAAGTTGCGTAATTATGCGTCGAATACAATAGGTCCTACGTCGATATTATTTTTTTTCTCTCGAGATAATCGAGAAGAAAATAGCTCCGAACGCACATACTAACATATGAGCATACGAGCATACGCACATACGAACACACAAACACACACAAACGTCCGCTTAAAAACTATTGTATACGATTTTGGAGACCTTGAAATGTGGAGATATGTCAAAATTGGGGATTCGCAAAATCGGACCCGTTACTATAACGTAAGTTAAAAATAATTCTTGATACAAAAAAATAAAATGATAAATTAGAAAATTATTGTCATTATGGGTAAAGCGTGGGGTGCTAGATATCAATAGTTGTAATTTCTTTCTAGTTTTATTCCGAAATGCAGAGTTAGTTTAAAAATGTAATTAAAACACCCCACGCTTTTACCACAACGAAATTAATTTTCTCCCTAATTATTTTATTTTTATATTAAGAATTACTTTTTTATTTTTTAGTTCGATTAACTATAATAGTGTGTGTTTTAGTTTTTTTAAACTATTTATTTATAGAGTCGTACACAGTTGTAAACTGAATAATAATGAAATCTTGTCTAACTATGTACCCAAAACATAAACTGTAAAACTAAAACTGTAACAATTAATTTGCATTTACTTAATTAATTATTATAATCAATAATCATTTGTTAGTAAAAATATTCAATTGTTATAAACAATGCTTTATTATTCCCAACACTAATTTTTCACTGTTATAGCGTCTTTAATGCTATTCTTTCAATACTGACACAAGATTAAAATTCTCCAATTTCTATTGTTTTGTATAAAATATTGTTATCATATTTTTAATACAAATATTCCTAACATGCAATAATCATATTATTTAAAAGATCTTAAAATTCTCTATTGAAAATAGTATAATTTATAAATTGCAAAATCCAGGTAGTTTACCATTTTTTTCAGTTTTTTGATCCTCCATTAAAAACAGTTTAATCGATTTTGCTAAAAATTTAATCAGTTTTAAGTTGCGTAATTATGCGTCGAATACAATAGGTCCTACGTCGATATTATTTTTTTTCTCTCGAGATAACCGAGGCGAAAATAGTTCCGAACGCACATACAAACATATGAACATACGAGCATACGCACATACGAACACACACACACACACACAAACGTCCGCTTAAAAACTATTGTATACGATTTTGGAAACCTTGAAATGTGGAGATATGTCAAAATTGGGGATTCGCAAAATTGGACCGGTTACTATAACTTAAGTTAAAAATAATTTTTGATACAAAAAAATAAAATGATAAATTAGAAAATTATTGTCATTAGGGTAAAGCATGGGGTGCAAAATATCAATAGTTGTAATTTCTTACTAGTTTTATTCCGAAATGCAGAGTTAGTTTAAAAATGTAATTAAAATACCCCACGCTTTTACCACAACAAAATTAATTTTCTCCCTAATTATTTTATTTTTATATTAAGAATTACATTTTTATTTTTTAGTTCGATTAACTATAAAACTGTGTGTTTTAGTTTTTTTAAACTATTTATTTATAGAGTCGTACACAGTTGTAAACTGAATAATAATAAAATCTTGTCTAACTATGTACCCAAAACATAAACTGTAAAACTAAAACTGTAACAATCTAATTTGCATTTACTTAATTAATTATTATAATCAATAATCATTTGTTAGTAAGAATATTCAATTGTTATAAACAATGCTTAATTATTCCCAACACTAATTTTTCACTGTTATAGCGTCTTTAATGCTATTCTTTCAATACTGACACAAGATTAAAATTCTCCAATTTCTATTGTTTTGTATAAAATATTGTTATCATATTTTTAATACAAATATTCCTACCATGCAATAATCATATTATTCAAAAGATCTTAAAATTCTGTATTGAAAATAGTATAAATTATAAATTGCAAAATCCAGGTAGTTTACCATTTTTTTCAGTTTTTTCATCCTCCATTAAAAACAGTTTAATCGATTTTGCTAAAAATTTAATCAGTTTTAAGTTGCGTAATTATGCGTCGAATGCAATGGGTCCTACATCGATATTATTTTTTTTCTCTCGAGATAATCGAGGCGAAAATAGTTCCGAACGCACATACAAACATATGAACATACGAGCATACGCACATACGAACACACACACACACACACACAAACGTCCGCTTAAAAACTATTGTATACGATTTTGGAGACCTTGAAATGTGGAGATATGTCAAAATTGGGGATTCGCAAAATTGGACCGGTTACTATAACTTAAGTTAAAAATAATTTTTAAAACAAAAAAATAAAATGATAAATTAGAAAATTATTGTCATTAGGGTAAAGCGTGGGGTGCTAGATATCAATAGTTGTAATTTCTTTCTAGTTTTATTCCGAAATGCAGAGTTAGTTTAAAAATGTAATTAAAACACCCCACGCTTTTACCACAACGAAATTAATTTTCTCCCTAATTATTTTATTTTTATATTAAGAATTACTTTTTTATTTTTTAGTTCGATTAACTATAAAAGTGTGTGTTTTAGTTTTTTTAAACTATTTATTTATAGAGTCGTACACAGTTGTAAACTGAATAATAATAAAATCTTGTCTAACTATGTACCCAAAACATAAACTGTAAAACTAAAACTGTAACAATCTAATTTGCATTTACTTAATTAATTATTATAATCAATAATCATTTGTTAGTAAGAATATTCAATTGTTATAAACAATGCTTAATTATTCCCAACACTAATTTTTCACTGTTATAGCGTCTTTAATGCTATTCTTTCAATACTGACACAAGATTAAAATTCTCCAATTTCTATTGTTTTGTATAAAATATTGTTATCATATTTTTAATACAAATATTCCTAACATGCAATAATCATATTATTCAAAAGATCTTAAAATTCTGTATTGAAAATAGTATAAATTATAAATTGCAAAATCCAGGTAGTTTACCATTTTTTTCAGTTTTTTCATCCTCCATTAAAAACAGTTTAATCGATTTTGCTAAAAATTTAATCAGTTTTAAGTTGCGTAATTATGCGTCGAATACAATAGGTCCTACGTCGATATTATTTTTTTTCTCTCGAGATAATCGAGAAGAAAATAGCTCCGAACGCACATACTAACATATGAGCATACGAGCATACGCACATACGAACACACACACACACACAAACGTCCGCTTAAAAACTATTGTATACGATTTTGGAGACCTTGAAATGTGGAGATATGTCAAAATTGGGGATTCGCAAAATCGGACCCGTTACTATAACGTAAAATAAAAATAATTCTTGATACAAAAAAATAAAATGATAAATTAGAAAATTATTGTCATTATGGGTAAAGCGTGGGGTGCTAGATATCAATAGTTGTAATTTCTTACTAGTTTTATTCCGAAATGCAGAGTTAGTTTAAAAATGTAATTAAAACACCCCACGCTTTTACCACAACGAAATTAATTTTCTCCCTAATTATTTTATTTTTATATTAAGAATTACATTTTTATTTTTTAGTTCGATTAACTACAATAGTGTGTGTTTTAGTTTTTTTAAACTATTTATTTATAGAGTCGTACACAGTTGTAAACTGAATAATAATGAAATCTTGTCTAACTATGTACCCAAAACATAAACTGTAAAACTAAAACTGTAACAATCTAATTTGCATTTACTTAATCTCATCATGTACCTTGCCTCGGGGACAACGACACGCCGGAATGAAAACATCTCCAGACAAAATTCAAGCAGCATTTTCGACCCCGTTTCTTAAGTAAGATGCTTAGAATTCGTCTAATCTACCCTTACAATCTATTTTACTTCCCGCTAAACATATTCTCTATAAATCATCCTTCCCCTTTTAACAAAGCTTATTATCATAATATCTCAAAGGAATACCGGTAATTTTTTACCACTAGTTTAATGTGTACCAATAAGTATTGATTTTACTAAAGTACGTTATTTATAACTCACTTGTTTGAGCTTGTGCTAAAATTAGATTCCTGAGTTACTTAGTAACTAGTTATAATAAAGCGAATGAGAAATAAATTATTAAATAATAACAGACAAATATACGAAACAAGCTAAATAATTTATGGTTTAATTTTACAAAATAAATATGTGTTTTTAAAGCCAACTTACAAAACAAATAAGTGTATTGTATACAGGGTGATTGAAATGTGTGATAAAACTCAGTAGCTCTGCTTTCATAAGTAATAACAAAAAAATCTGGGGGCGCGACAACCCCCTGCCAAGTCAAGAAAAAAAGCGGCACGTCCAGTCGGTCATCTCGAAGCAGTTCAGGCCATTTTCGACCCCCTATTACTTCGTTGTAGATAAAACTAGAAGCCTAAATTTTCAGTAACCAAGCAGGCATTGTATAAACACGGTATATTTTAAATTTCATTTAATTAAAACCAGTATTTTAAAATTAATTATGACTAGTCAAAATTTCTTAATTTTGTCACTTACTTACGGAATGACCGATCATTAAAACTTTAAGGCACTTCTAGCAGACATAGAAACTTCAAATTTAGAATACAATTAGTGTTTAGTGAATAAATCAAGCAAAAACTAAAATATTTTGCAATTTTGGTCGAGTTTTCTAGCTACACCAACTGCATAAATAACTTTTTAATCCCATATTAATATATAGGATTACAAAGTTACATTTGTAGTGATTGAATTAGTGTACCTGTATATTTATAATAAAAAAAAAGTGGACTATCTACGAAAAGAAATGATATACCATCAAAAATATAACTTGTAAATTATAGTTTAAAAAAACTAAAAAACACGCTTTTAGAGTTAATCATACTAAAAAGTAAAAAATAATTCTGAACATAAGAATAAAATTACCGACGAGAAAATTAATGTTACTGTTCTAAAATCGTGGGATCTTTCATTACGAAACGCAGACTTAGTTTAAAAATGTAATACGAAGCACCCCACGCTTTTAGAACAGTACCAATAAATTTTCTCGTCAGTAATTTTTTCCTATGTTAAAAATTATTTTTTACTTTTTAGTTTAATTATAACTTTAAAAGCGTGTTTTTTAGTTTTTTTTTTAAACTATTAATTATTGTGTTAGATCATACGTGAATATTGTTTTATTATTGCAATTATGTGCCTTACAGTAGTCGCATATGATGTGTAACATTTGACATCTCACCTTGGTAATAAGCAATTTTAAAATAAAAATATTGGGTCAGGTATTATGTGAAATGATTTTTCATAACAAACAATAATTATGTTTAATGAAAATAGTATTTTATTTAATTTACACTAGGAGTGACAGAAATAAACCTTAAAATTTAAAAAAGCTAAATACTGAAATATTTTATTAAAATAATTATTTATTATTACTTACTTGAATTTTTTATCAATGATCTGCACTTTATTAAGACTTATTATTAACAGTAAATATTTATTTATACAGTTTACGCATATACACCATACTGTAACTTAAGTGCACAACTGATGGCTGACCGTACCGATCTTTCGGAAAATTGGTTGACGGCTATCTAACGGCCAACTCTATTACCGCGCGCTGATTCGTCAAATCAAATAACGCGTGCTTCCGAGACTTTTTGTTGCACACTTTTTGTTACATTTCACGAAATCACTTCCACAAATTGCAAGAAAGCGAAAGGAAAGATGTTACACACTTCCGTCCCATTTCACGAAATCACTCCCACAAATTGCAATATTGAATAAAACTTTCCGATGTAATTCGTTCCTTTAGAGTATTTTTCTTGAAAAAAAATTTAAAATAAAAATTGAAACACACAGATTTCATTTCAAATTAAATTCGGACTTAAAGAAAAAACATAAGGAGCACAATTTTTATTTTTTTTTTCGCATAAAGTTTTAATTTCATTAAAAATCTATTTTTATTTTTATTTGTATCAAAGTTAAACATACGGTAAACATCAAATTATAACAATCCATTTATGTTATTACTAGTGTAATTTTATTTCGATGTCTATTCAGTTAACCGAAACAATAAATCAAATATATTTGAAGCCAACAAACTTGAAATATTAAATTAAATGGAAATTTTCATTAAAAGGGAGCAGTTATTTGCTTTAATTAATTTAAATAGCAATTTATTGTATTTTATCCCCGTTTTCGTTGGAATTTTGTCATTGTTATATAAAAGTTAAATTATAACGGAATAGTAAAATATTGCTATTAAATATTTTCATTTAGAAAAATTATTTTTGAATAATCGTAAAAATTTGTTATTTTAATGTTTTTGTTTAAAAATTAAACTGAACTTTATTTTTTCAATTAAGCTCGTAAAATTTAACGAATAGATTCATCAGGTAAATAAATATTTTTAAAAATTGTAAATACTGGTACATGTAAAAAACCAACAATATCCAGACTATAAGCTGACACCTAGTTATTTTTGCCAGCGAAAATAATATTAACAGAATCCATATTTTAAATGAATAGGAGTTGTGGAAGAGGTCCAATATTTTCCCAAGGCACTGCAGCATTATCTGCTTTTTGTACCCTTACAGCTCCTCAGTTTAGTCCCATTTCTTTAATTCTCCTGTTAAAGAGTAGAAGCTTAGGTACTGCTATTGCCCCAGGTGGATCACTTGCTATCCGCCATCGCACTATCAGAAAAATCCTACGAAATCTTGACTCTAATAAGGCAGTAGGACCAGATGGAATTCCGACAATTGTCCTGAAGACCTGTGCTCAAGAGCTCATCCCAGTTCTCTGTAGACTCTTTAAGTTATTATACAGCAAAGGAGTATTTCCGTCCATGTGGAAGAACGCTAAGGTCCAACCGATTTTGAAAAAAGAAAAGAATATTCCTGCGAATTATCGCCCTATTGCATTGCTCTTAGTCATATCCAAAGTTATGAAAAAAGCGATCAACATAGAACTCATCAAATATTTGGAGAAATTTGTGATAATCCAAGACAGACAATATGGATTTCGACAACTTCGGTTAGACCGGTGCTGACCTATGGTATCGAGACTAGAGCTAACGCGGATAAGACAAAGAGCATCCTCAGAACAGCGGAGAAGAAAACCTTAAGAACCTTAGCAGGGTAGACACTTAGAGACAGGGTGAAAAACAGCGACATAAGAGAGGCATGCAAAGTCGAGAACATAGTGAGATGGGGGAGGAAAAGAAGAAAATATTGGCATGACCACATAGACAGAATGGACCAAGAAAGACTAGCATACATCGCTAAAGACGGAAAACCAGCAGGCCGACGATCACTAGGAAGACCACCTAAGAGATGAAAAAATAGCTCTGTCTCACAGGATAACCAAACGAACTGAGCCTTGACAATTAACAGACCTTAAGGTCTTCTCGAAGTATAAGAAAAAGAAAAAGAAGAATTATTATAGATTGCAAATAAAACGGGGAAATTAAAAAAAATAATAATAAAATACGTATTAAGACTGGAAAACAGTTATAATAAAAAATGCAAAAATTAAATATGATTCATATTGAATGTTAAAAATGACCGCCTCCAGCTAAAATATTTGAAAGTAATTTACGTCTCATCGATCGTTAAACACGTTCAAATATTTCAGAAGTATTTCTAATACGAGCCGTAACCACTACATGTTCGGACCGTATTAAAATCAAACAAATATATAAAATATTTTATTGTTTTTAAACAAAAATTCAGTTATTTTAATAAAGCGTTACACCTTCTCTCTGGGGGAATCACCCTCTCTGGGAGAATCATCACCTTGTCGTTGGTGAAAGGGTAGCGTAGCTACCGGTAGGGCCACCCATGCCGGTAAGGTCTCGTAAGATATTAAGGTGAAGCTAAGAAGATTTCCACGCAGCGTCTGTCCCAGAATGGGTGGCTGCACTGGTGAAAGGCAGCAGTTTCCCAAAATCGGGCTATAGCGCGGGAAGAATGACTTTGAAACGGTATAGTACCGAACACGGAAAAGCGCTGCAGAATTAGCAAAAACGGTTTTCCCACTGCGGTACAGAAAAGGAGCGGAACCCTTACTGTAAATTACTTTCCAAAAATCTTAATAGCAGACAAAAACGATAAAAAGGCCCTCAGTCCGGGGCACCCCTTAAGTGGGGAAAAGGTGCGAAGAATCTCCCCGTTGCCTACTATTAAGAATCAAGGAAACACAATGAAAATTAAGATTTATGACAATAAAGTACTTATCGCCACCTGGAACGTACGTGGCTTGTTTATGCCAGGAAAATTGGCAAACACTGAGGCCGAGATGAACAGAATAAATATCAATATACTAGGACTAAGTGAGGTTAGATGGCCTAGTTCTGGAAGGCAGAAAACCAATAGTGGATACATTTATTATTCAGGAGGCACTGACCCAGAGCATCGATACGGAACAGCCATACTCGTTTCGGACAAGGTACCACAGTCGGTCATAGACTTCATCCCTTTGAGCGATAGATTGGCTCTATCAAAATTACAAACAACTCACAGAGATTTAAATATAATTTAAATTTATGCCCCAACAAATGACAAAGCAGATTAGGAAATCGAAGAATTTTATAACAAAATAGATGAAGTAATGCGGCTCTCAAAGAAGGGAGGGATAACGATGATAATTGGAGATTTTAATGCTAAAATTGGCCGTGGTGCTGAGGGTAATAACATAGGGGCATACGGTAGTGGCGAAAGAAACACTAAAGAAGACAGACTTGTGCAATTCTGTGTGGAAAATCGCTAACACCTTTTTTAAATAGCATCCAAGAAGACTTTACACCTGGAGGTCACCTGCAGACAGGAAGGAAAAAATTGTGAGGAATCAGATTAATTTCATTTTGCTCAGCCTAAATTTCAAAACAGGTTGTTTTCGAGGAGAGTCTGTATTTATTCATAGGATTCCCCTAACACCATCAAATTACCCCTTCGAATTCAAGAGAGTGCAGATTCCTATCAAAGTCTGCTTTGCAATAAACATAAACAAAGCTCAAGGTCAACCTCTTAAGGTATCATAAGTAGACTTGAGAAAAAGCTGCTTCTTCCACGTCCAGTTGTATGTGGCAGGCTCCAGAGTAGCCTGGTGATTCCAGCACCCAAAGGAAAAACAAAAAATATTTTTTGTAACAAAATGCCAAGGTAGGTGTAGTATTGCGATTTCGTTGTAAAAAGATAATACTCTCGTGTTACTTTCACCAGATTAAAGACCTAGCTTCGTTTTTATAAAATGTAACAAAATTTTATTTTATTTTCACGTTTATTTTATTTTTAAATTCCTACACTATAATAAAAATTGTTATATTTTATAAGTATTTAAAAATTTCATCATAATAATTTATATGTTATATGTAGTTAATAATAAAATTTGGTTCGTTTTAAAATTTAAAAGATAAATAAATTAAAGGTGAATGTTTGGCATGAAAATATGATATGTAAGACAATGCTTTTTTGTTTATAACTCAATTCATTCGAATACCCATTCCCAAAGAAATATATTTTATACTAAAAAATTCAACTTTGACGTAAAAAACTCTGACTCTGCTTTCATCCTTTGTTCCTTTTTTGTTCACAACCGACGTGATTATTTTTCTAAACGCTTAGATTCGAAAAGCAGGATGAGTAGAAAAAATTATTCAATTTAGGATTGGCCATAAAGCAGTGGAGCGAGTTTTTGCGTGTTCCAGCAGCGTCGATTTAAAAGGAAAGTGTAATGGATGGGAATACTTCGGGATGATGTAATTGCAACCGGTTTACCACTGAAATATTGGGCCATTCCTAACGAAATTCGGCTAACCGCTAATTTCTGATTTAACATTGACTGATTTCGTCGTTTCGTTCAAATGCCAGATGGTTATTTTAAATAAATTACATTTTTTTGACATGACGAAAATATTTAATATTTAAAGAGTCCTATTACTCAAGCAATACACCTACAGAGTGGCCAACCGCATAATGCGGAGGAGCACCGTCCTGTTGAAAATAAAAATGACCTTCATCATACTGCGGATTATTCTTAAAAAAGGACGGTGCTCCTTCGCATTATGCGGCGATTATACGTCAGTACATGGTCCAACATTTTTCACGGCATTAGATTAAGAGAAAAGGCATCATTAAATGACCTTTACAATCGCCACTTGATTTTTTTTAGTAGGGACATTTGAAAAGTAAAATCTATAAAACACAACCAGCGTCGTTGGAAGATTTGCGTTAAAGAATCATTGACGAGTGCCATCAAATTACTCCGGAATTTTTTTGGAATGTGCGTGAACATTTTGTACAAAATTAAGTAGTAAGCAAGGAACTAAAATAATTGGAATTTTAACATGTAATTTTTTTAAAGTATTTGGATAAAATGTAAAACTTAAAGACTATTGTAAAGAGAATCGTCAGAGCTTTCAAAAGACATCTTGGCATCCTTGTTTATGTGGACCAAAGATAAAAACTACAAAAGATAATCTTATTGTTGTGGTGCAATGTTTTGTGCAATTATCTACTTTATTTAAATAAAAGTATCTTACAAAAGAATACTAAAAACAATCCTAAAAATATTTCAGAAAGGTTTGCAAACGAGACCATATAGACGTACTTCACTTCACAAGACGATCGACGACATTTGAGTATCAAAATATTATAATAGGAACTGGTACATTACCAGTCCCTTGCAGTAGCATAGGACATGTCCCACCGTTTTAACTTCTTCAGGGCAGTAACGGCATTCACCGTTCTCAGCCCCTTTTAACACACAAGGGTGTTTGAGAAGTCGATAATGTACTATCAGTAGACCCACTCAGCCTAGTATTTTGGCTTAAGTTGAGCAGGTTACATGCAATGATTTTTTTAGGAACTTTTGCGTGTGCTTTGAACCTGTGAATTTATTTCATTTAGTCAGAGCTTCTAAATACATCCACTTTTTTATTGTCCTACCTCTGACGCTTTTTAAAACTCCACACTTAGGTTTAGGTCGGATGGGAACAGTTTTTGAGCCTGTTTTGGCGAGTGAATCTGCGTTTTCCGCTTATGTCAAGATTACCATAACTCCCAGTTTTCTTATAACTGACCACCACCCCCAGTACTTTATGTGTACCGGTCTGTCTCTCGTGCGTTTGCCCCTTAAAAAATAAAAAGGCAAACCATGAACTAGAGGTACATTTAAATAATGAATTACTCCCTTATCAACACTTTCCAAAATATCTGGGGGTGACCATAGACAGAACCCTGTTATTCGAAAAAAATCACTCGCACTCGCAACAACATAATCCAAAAGCTTTGCGGGACTGACAGGGAAGCATCCGCGGACACTCTGCAGACCTCTGAGCTTAGTTTGGTGTACTCTGCAGCTGAATAATGTACCCTCATGTAAAAAAAGGGGATGCTTAACCCAGTTTAGCAATAAAAACCATTACGAAATGTATCAAGACCACCCTATTATCACCCTATTATACTGGCTTATAACGCTTAGTCATACAGCCCCACCTGCCCTACGAAGAAAAGAAGCCTCAATGAAAGAGCATACTAAAATACCTTCCTATCCATGTTGCTATCTCAAACCTAGTAATGAACCGCCTTCGTTCCAGAAACCCACCGCTTCGTCTAGCCCAACAACTATCAGCTGACAATTTTAAGATTACCACCGAATGGTTTGATTCCTGGAACGACAAAGTGCCATCCGAGATATGTGCCCTTGTCGACCCAGTTAAAAAGCCCAACGGCTCTGAACTCCCTCGACATATCTGGAAGAGCCTCAACCGGATACGAACAAGGCATAGAGTATGTGCACACAGTCTACATAAATGGGGAAACAACTAAATCCAAGCTGTGATTGTGGCGCCTCAGACCAATCCATTCGCCATATAGTCGATCCAGCAGATTTGTTTAGCGGTAGATCCACAAGCCTTGAATGGATAACCGCACTTAATTTTAAAATATGACAGTATCTAAATACGATAATATTATTATTTTTATTTTAGTTTGTGATTGCAATCTTTATGTTATAAACTAGTTGTGAAATTTTATATACATTCTGCATATACTATTATAATAATTTATCTATCTTCTATGTGTAATTCTATAGGCTAAATAAATAAATAAGTCCCTGAGGTCCGGAGGTGGCCGTTAAAGTCAGTGCACAGGTAAGGCAGTGCAAAGCACTATTCTGCTAGAATTTTATTGTGTACTTTCACCAAAAGACTATGAATTTCACAGCTTTCGTGATCTTTTTATGGTTAAAAATCAATTTTTTAAGTACCAAGATCCTTGTTACGATAATAGAAATTTTTAAAAGTTCCCAATGGTTTTAAATTTTTTTTCTTAAAATATAAAAAAGTAAAAAAAATGGTTTATTGTTTTCAGCTATAGCTCAGGCAACGAAGCGAAAATAAAAATAATAAATAAGACAGATTGGAAGAAAGGTGCATTTCTATGGTTTTTCTTGTTGTTTTTACAAAAGTTGAAAAGCAAAGTGGTGGTAGCGAGGAGATATCCGGTTTAATTTTTGTCACGGATTTTGTGAAACAATAAAATCTGTGTTCATATTTAGAATTTTCGGCAGGACATGCACCGTAGAGGGCAAGAAAAAAACGTTCGTCAGCTTCAGCGACTGTTTCGTGCAAAGAATCACGATTGTTGAAACTTTCAGTAATATCTCTTGGTAAGCCCCGATGATTGCAACTGCTGTGATGTATACATCCTTCTCGCAAATTTTTCCCCTTTCCCGGTTTGACAAAAAAGATAATTTTTCCGATGGTACTAATGCAAGTATTACAACCAAAAGATCAACATCTTAATCAATAACAGCCACGGTTTTTTTTTATGAAGGTACTTGGATTGTAATGTTAACAATTGGTTGATTCCATCAATAGAGATCTTAAAGCAATCGTCGAGTGGGGAACCAACAATCTTGTTCAGTTCAACGCCCAAAAAACACAAAGTGCCACGTTTTCCAAGAAAATTAATTCCTCAAATCATCCCATCACAATGTCCGGAAATACCCTTGAACCAAGTCCCTCCATCTCGATTTTGGGAGTCACGGTGTCCAATAATATGTCTTGGCATGACCACGTTGCTAAAATCGCAAAGTCGGCAAGCCAGAGGCTGGGTTTTCTGTGAAAAGCTAGAAAGTTTTTTACTCCTGATCAACTGTTGACGACGTACAAGGCTCAAATCCGACCTCTACTGAAGTATTGCTCGCACATTTGGGGTTCAGCACCAAGGCATTCTCTTCGTCTTCTAGATTCCATTCAGAAAAGAGCCATTCGTTTGATAAACAGCTCAACTTTCACACCCTTTAACCTCTAGAACATAGAAGAAGAGTTGCAGACCAGTCATTGCTCTACAGATATTTCCATGGCAGATGCTCCAGAGAAATAAAAACTCTTGTACCACCATTGGCCACATTCGGCCGAAGAACTCGGCACGCTGATCAGTCTCACCCATTTACTCTCAAGATTAACACTACAAGGACCAATCTTCATCAAGAATCCTTCTTTTACAGGGCTGCTACGGAATGGAATAAGCTTCCAAAATCAGTTTTTCCAGAGAACTATGAACTGCAACTTTTTAAAAAGCGTGTCCACAATCATTTCCTTTCTATCATCCCTTCCCCTTCTAATAGTCGCAGTGCGGGCCGTCCGCGGCCACGATAGGTCTACCCTTTTTGCGACTATTTTCATAAAAAAAAAATCTGCATCATCCTTGCTTTGTCGAAATCTTATTCCCTGATCTCTTAACTTGGCTGATAGCATTTTAATTAACTGGTTTTTTTTTTATCGTTCAATAAAAACTAATCTTATCGAGCAGTTATAATCATGTTTTCTTCTAAATTTATGTCCACATACCTTTTTGCAGAAAAACGGCGGTTTTGTTCCGTTTTCTTCGTACAATTGTTGGTATTTAAATAACCATCGAACAATTTTGACCGTAATGTCTCCGAAAATAGTTGACGTAGCTTGTACAAATAATTGAATAAGTTGAATTTTGTTTCCAAATGACTTGATGTAAGAGAAATCACCGTCCACAATGTTAACACAGTTTTCTAAAATGATATCTTCGTTCTATAGCTAAAAGATATCGTACATTAAAGACTTTTTGGTCTTTTGCATACCAGCTTCATTAAATAGTGACAATGGATATGGAGCCAACTTTTATTTTAAATGGGTTTGTAGCTCTTCGTTGTTTTTTTTAAAAATAGCAATTTTTTGTAAAAATGGTAAGGGATTAAGGGGTACAACTTCCCTATGAAATTTCACTGCATAATGTAGAGTAACTAGAGGCAGAACTTTGTCTTTCCGGGAAAAATTTACTCCGAAAAAATTATTGCCATTCATTGCTAAATTACTTTTTTCAATAGCCTTGTAACAATTTTCGAACCCATTTTATTATTATAATTTTTATTACAATAATTTACGGGCAGGGACTCTAAGATACATAAGCTCTGAATTACACTAAACAATGATTAAAAAAATTAAAGTAATTAGAAAAATAAAAATTACAATAAAGATTTATTAGAATATAGAAGAGCATCCAGTCTGTTCTTAAAAATATTGACAGAAGGTGTTACAATATCCGTTACAATATCCTCAGGCAGAAAGTTCCATATTGAGAAAACGCGATTACATAAATTTTTTTGCCTTGTCCTACAAGTGAATACTTTTTTCAGTTTTCATTTGTGTCCTTGAAGCCGATTATATAGTGGTCATGCTCGCATAAATGCGTCAAGGGTTATATATATTTATATATATATATATATATATATATATATATATATATATATATATATATATATATATATATAAAAACATACTACTTCTAGCCTCAAAAGGCTACAAAGGTTTTATACTTGGCTGAAAATTATTAATATTTACATGGAACATGCTATTAGGATTGTGTCTGTGTAAGTGTATGAGCGGAGAAATGTTTTTGGAGCAATTCATTCATCTCCTTCACGTTCATCATCCATTTGTACGAGAAAATATTAGTTTTACAAAAAAATAAATAAAAACTTTTTTGAAGGATATTTAATGTTCTCCAGTTTTTGTAAAAGTAATTTTTCCAATAAACACAATAATTAAGGAGTTAACAATTAAAACCATAAAAATTCACCTTTCTTTCAAGATAGCGGCGATGCCGCAACTTTAATTGTTCAGGACTTTTAATACGTTTAATAGTAAGCCATAATAAACATTATCAACAAATTTTAAAATTTTCGTATTTATTATTTTTATTTTATGAAATTTGGTCTTCGTTGCCTGGGCTACAACAAAATTTGGATTTTTTATATAATTTAACTATTGGTTTAAAATTTATAAAAATTTTGTACCAAAAAAATACTTTAAAAATAATTTGCAAAATTTTCTTCCAAAATAAAATAAAATTTAACTAATTTAAAAATGTTATCGACTAAGAAAAAAACCAGAAATATAATTTTAAAATTGCATTTTCCAATTTGTTCGCGGAAATTGAGTCTCTCTGGATTCCTGCTGATTTACGCGGACAATATGTGACTAAAGAAAAAGAAAATAGGGTTTTTAAAGCTTTTAAAGATTACTCTTCTATCTAGCTGTATTTTTAAAAAATAATAAGTTTAAGCCTTAAGACTTTTATTGGTTTGCACCATCGTTCTTGCTTAACGGCAGGACTTAATTGTAAATATACTGAGTCACTTGAGTCACCTTAAATCAATATTTTTCAAGTTAATTTTAACTTTTAAGGCTCGTTTTAAACACCAGTAAATATTTAAATTTGTACCTTTTTCATCAATCCTGTATGTAGGTTTTGGTTTAGGTGATTGTTTAATTTCTATTTTTAAATTTTTTTTGCAAACGCGTTAGAGCATCATTGTAATAAAGTTTCAATTTTATTGCAGGATAAACGGACTGGTTTAACATGAAAAAGGGTGTGAGACAGAGATGTGTGGCTTCGCCGTGGCTGTGTAGTTTTTGCATGGAAGTTTGTATGAAATATTTGAAAGAAAGTGCGTATGGTTTAAAAATGAATAATTTGATCGTCAAATGCCTTCTTTACGCCGATAATCAAGTCATATTAGCGTCATCTCAAAAGCAGTTGCAGGCAAAGGTTAATGTTATGCATGATGCCCTGAAAATCAAAGGGATAAAAATAAATGTAAGCAAAACGAAACTAATGGTTTTGAAAGAGAAGAAAGCATGACAAACTGTAAAGTTTCTATTGAGGGAGAAAGAGTGGACCAAGTAAATGAATTTGTGTGCTTGGGTTCAAAGTTTACGAGAGATGAAATGTATGACAGTGACACTAAGCAAAAGGTGTTGGCAAAAAAACAAATGAATGGGGCACTACATATCTTTATGAACAGCCAGAAAGTGTCAAAAATGGCACGTCTGGCTATTCATAGAGGTGTGTTGGTTCCTACACTTATGTATGGTAGTAAATGTTGGGTTTGGCAAAAAAAGCATGAAAATAGGATTAATGCTGCAAAGATGAGTAGTCTGAGAAGTATAGCCAGAGTGACTCGGTTGGATAAAGTAATAAATAGTGAGATAAGAGAACGCTGGGGTGTAAAAAAAGATGTAGTTACAAAGATAGATAAAGAAATGCTTAGATAGTTTGGACACGTAGAAAGAATGGATAAAGGAAGATTGACAAAAAAATTTATAAGGCGAGTATGAATGCACAAGTTGGTAGAGGTCGACTTTGGCGAACATATCTCGATCAAATCAACATTGTTTTAAAGAATGGAAGTAGAGGAAGCAAAAGATGTGTGTAAGAAGCGTAGCAAGTGAAAGAAAGTGGTCTCTGCCTACCCCTACGGGAGAAGGCGTGACTATATGTATGTATGATAAACCAACGAATACAGTTGACAGTAAATAAAATTTAACAAAAAGTTAATTATATTATTATATTTCTGGTATTTAAGGCTCGTTTTAAACAACAGTTAATATTTAAATTTAAACAATTTTCATTACTTCTGTATGTAGTTTTTGGTTTCGGTAATTGTTTAATTTATATCTTTAAAATTTTGTTGCAAACGCGTCGGAGCATCATTGTAAGAAAAGTTTCAATTTCATTACAAGATAAACCAATGAATACGATCGTATGGGTCAGTAAAAAAAATTTAACAAAAAGTTATTTATATATATATATATATATATATATATATATATATATATATATATATATATATATATAATCCAGGATATCTACAGCTGTCGCTGCCTTCCTGCTTTCAGCCCTTGTCTCCAGTTGTCCTTGTCTTGCCAGTCTCCGTCCTGCAGGTTTCTTAATTCCATCGCCTCATCCACTTCGTCTCTCCATGATCGCCTTGGTCGACCTCTCTTTCGTCTGCCTAATGGACTCCACTCAGTTACCCGGTGTATCCAGCGAGCCTCTGGAGTTCTTCTAACGTGTCCGTACCACGTTAGTTTCTTTTCCTCTATGTGTTCTAGTATGTCTCTTTTTACCTCCATTCTTCTCCTGATCTCCTCATTTCTTATTCGATCTAATCTGTTCACTCCACAACTCCTTCTCCAAAAGTCCATTTCTGTGGCTACAATCTTCCCTCTGTTTTTTTTGTTGATCACCCACAAAAGTTATTTATATTATTACAAAAAAAAATAATTTTCCGGTAATTAATTTTTTCCCCTTCTGATTTTATGGAAAATCATGGTCTGTCAAGGTAAGAAGTAAAAGAAATTTATTTTATTAGCTAAATATTTAATCTAACGAAGGATTTTTTTAAAAATACCCAAAAATATTATCTGTCAACTACAGTCTTTCAGTTCGTCATTTAAATTCAGATAAATTTTAATGAAACAACGTCGAAAGATATATATTTAATTTAAAATGTCAATTATTCCTTTTCGCTGCCAAATCGTGCTAAATTATTTAATAACATGATACATTTTTAATTGGAAGAAAAGTAGCAGTTTTACTTTTGTGAAAAAACAAAAATTTTCTTTCAATAAAAACGTAAATTAAAGATTTATTAATTTTTTAAAACCATATGCATTGTAAGAAAATTGTTTTGTCTTTTTAAATAATACAATTCATTGGTTATGGGTATGAAAATGTTAAAATAAATTGTATTATCGTGTAAGTAATTTCCTGTTTCGTGCAGGAAATTACATAAAACGTACAATAAATCTTGGTCACAAGTAGGTACATATACTTATAGAATTTTTTCAATAATTAAAAAACAGGAAAGTTTAGTTACCCGCATGATTTTGTACAGACCAAACACAATTAAATAAAAAAATAAATTTTAATGAAGAGTTTTATTGCTTTTTTGGGGGAGTGGTATCGACTGCATAGTCCAGCGGTTCTCAAAGTTTTGTTATTCACGCCCCCCTGTTTTAATTTAAAAAATGTTGCACCCCCCAATCCGTAGACCTAGGAATTTGGACTAAAATAGGCAACATTGTCTCGTCGAGAGCGCCAAAGATGCTGTCGGAAAGTTCGCGGCGTTCGTGCCACGTATTCAAGCTTCCTGATCTTTCTCGAACTGTCTGAACGCGACTATAAATACAGAAGCGCACATACGGTATTCTCAGTCACTCAGTGAAGCTGTTTTAACACTAAGCAAGCATTATCGTGAAGTGTGAGTGTATAAGTAGATGTAGTATGGATACATTTTTAAAACGAAAACTTGAGGATGACGGGGCTTGTACATCGACAGGTTCAGGTGGAAATCGTCCGAAATCTAAAACAAGAAAATATGACCCATCATACCTAAATTTGGGCTTTACTAGCCTTGAAGTAGGTGGCGAAGAAAAACCACAATGCGTTATCTGTTTAAAAGTATCGGCTGCAGATAGCATGAAACCAAATAAATTACAGAGGCATCTAGAAACGCTGCACAGAGAATATGTCAATAAACCGCGAGATTTTTTTGTGGAGAAACTCAGATTGTTTAAAAAACAAAAATCCAGCTTCCATAGAGTACTGGCAGTAAATGAGAAGGCTCTCTTGGCATCATATAAAGTGGCATACAAAGTAGCTTAATGCAAAAAACCGCACACTATTGCAGAGCAACTTATTTTACCCGCTTGCAAAGACATTGTAGAAATAATGTTTGGTGAAAATTTTACCTCACAACTTAACAATATTCCTCTGTCAAATGATACAATCTGTCGACGAATTAACGATATATCAGTTGATATGCAGCAGCAGCTTGAATCTGAGCTTACTGAAAACTTGTTTGCTATACAACTTGACGAAGCAACTGACTCTAGTAATGATTCCCATTTGATTTGCTACATTAGATTCTTTCAATGTTCTAAAATATGTGAAGATTTATTGTTTTGTAAACAGATTGAAGGAAGAACTACAGCCACCGAGTTGTTCAAGATTACAAATGATTCTATTACTAAAATGGATTTGCAATGGAAAAATTGTGTTGCGATTTGCACCGATGGAGCTCAAGCCATGTCCGGTAAATACAACAGTTTACAAGCGCTAGTAAAAAAGGAATCCTCAGAAATTATCTGGACGCACTGCATGTTACATCGGGAAGCGTTAGCATCAAAATCGCTAAGCCCTGGACTAAACATGATTTTGACAGTAGTTATTGAAGTTGTTAACTTTATAAAAACCAGACCACTAAAAACTAGGATGTTCTCTGTTCTGTGTGAAGATATGGGAGCTGAGCATCAATCTTTGTTGTTTTATTCCTCATCCAGATGGTTGTCACGCGGTAAGACGGTTAAGCGTGTCTTTGGATTAAGAAGGGAAATAGCGATATTCTTAAGCGAGGAAGGTCACAAGCATTCAACAGATTTTTTCGACAAATTATTTTTACTGAAGCCTTCTTATTTAGTTGATATTTTTGAAAAAATTAATATACTTAATCTTCAGCTGCAAGGAAAAGACGTAAATATATTTGATTTAAGTCAAAAGATTGATGCTTTTTGTAAGAAATTGCAGTTATGGCATAACAAATTGAAAGAAAACAGTTTGGAAATGTTTCCCACATTTTGCGATTTTGTGCAAGATTCCCCATTGGAAGATATTCATAAAGCTGTGATGCTAAAAACCATAGAAAGCCATTTAGAAAACTTAACTGAGAATTTCAAGCGATACTTCTTTGGAAAGAAAGATATCAAGTTGTCAGACTGGAGCTGGGTTTTAAATCCATTCGAAAATAGACCTGTCGGACTATCACTGCAAGAAGAAGAACAACTGATAGATATTTCAACAAATCCCTTACAAAAATCAAACTTTGTTAACAAATCTTTAACAAACTTCTGGACTGAACTTCCCAACGACTACTCCGTTATAAAAGCCAAAGCGCTTAGAATTCTGTTGCCTTTTCCAACGTCCTACCTTTGTGAAACTGGATTTTCTGCACTTGCTGTCGTGAAATCTAAATACAGAAATAAACTTCAAGTAGAAAATGAACTCAGAGTGGCCATCTCTAACATAGAACCAAATTTAGAGAAGTTGTGCGCCTTAAAACAAGCTCATGTTAGCCATTAGTCCTTAGAATGTTTCTTTGTCATCATTAAGTAAGTAAGATTTCAATAAAGATTTTTTAACAATCTATCTGTAGCATTTTATCATTACCATTTTATTTTAAATCTATACTGCGCCTCCCCCAATCATGTAAACGCGCCCCCCTTAGGGGGCGCGCCCAACAGTTTGAGAAACGCTGGCATAGTCATTAGCTCAGTTTGTTGTTATTCGTCTTTAATTGGGTGCGTACTGATTTTTATTAAGTATTTACACCTAATTGGAGAAACTGACTTTTTTAGAAATTGTATGAGTCTTCCTTTGGCATCCCGGTTTTATTTAAGGCATTGTTGTATGTCTGCTGGGATTCCTATTCGTTGTCTTAATTATTTATTTTACGGACATGTGTTATATGTTGTACTGTTAATCTGTGTCCATGTTGTTCACATTCTTGTCTTTATTATCGAGCCTTATCGAGTAAAACTATTTCGTTTTGCAATGAAAAGTGCACTGGCGGTAAATCTGTCAAGATAAGAGTGACAGTACCTATTATTGTGTGCAAATCTAAATGGGGGAAAAGAAAAATCTTTGGTGATTGGTACAAGTAAAAGTCCTCGTTGTTTTATAGGCTTTCATGTTGATAAACTGCAAGTCGACTGGTACTGCAATGAAGCAGCGTAGTATTTTTAAGTACAGGTTCTATTAATTAAGTGTTTCTTCGAAATTAATAAAGTTCTGCTGGTGTTTATGTATTTCAATTGCTTCTCCATAAAGCCTCGGGTAATATGCAGATGTAGTGTATAAAACTTAGGTGTCCCCAAATTTAATTCTGTGATCATTATTATTAATCGTGTGTTCCGCGATAGCAGATTTTTCTGTATGTCCAAGACGGCAGTTGGCTTTGTGTTCTTTGACCCTGGTGTTAATGGACCGTTTGGTTGTTCCAATGTAGACACCTTCACAAGTGCATAAAATACGATTAACACCTGCAGTACTTAGTGGGGCTGTCTTATACTTGGCAGATTTAAAAAATACAAAGCTGCTTCCTTGCAAAAATAAGAAAAATGAATCTCCGGAACGTGACCAATTTCTGAACAGCCATTAAATATGCCCCGATAACCATAACGTATACAACCTACGATCGCGACATACAAATGTCATAGACTGTCAGCCTTAAAAAGCAGACAATTATATCTCCAGAAGCTGCTATCCACTAGAGATGGCGAAACGTCGTGTATAAACTCAGACATACGACGGCCAAAAAACCATTCACTAACAAATGATGGCCGCAAAAGCCGTTCACAATATGAAAAACAGATAATGTTAGGGACTATTACGTCATAGTACTGCTCACCTAATTCAGGCAGTAGGTAATTTTAAATTATTATACTGATTTTAAAGAATATATTTGCTTAGATTTTAACTAATGATATTATTTTTACACTAATTTTTACACAGAAGGTTTGTAATGATATTATTACTTGGTTGTCTTTCCCATTATTTTTTAACACTGATGTCTGTTTTGGAGAAGTTTTACTGCATAAATATATCTCTTTTGTTATTGAACACATTTATCTTTTGTTTGTATAATTGTCACGTGCCTATTTTTTTTTATAGTTTCGTATTCATGGTTGCATACAGTACAGTATGCTATAACTCGAATATCATTCGTTGTAGATAATGTTGCATAACTTTCGATAGTTGTTTTGCAATTTCTGTGTGGATGGAACTGGATATCCACACGAACGAGGCACGGATTTGAGAAGATTGTGGGTTGACGTTTATTCCGCGCCATTTTTCTTGATTTCCGGGATAGGAGCGGGAGTCGTTTGGAGAGCTTCATCGAAGTCGGAGGTGTTAGTGAAGGTTGTTGGGGACGGTGCGTTATTAGCACGTGTGCGGAACCTCTATGGGATTTCTTTCATATCTGGCTGTATTTGGGCCATCTTAATTGGATTTTTAAGAAAAACCATTTGATTTTCAACTTGACCATTTTGTCTTGCCATTGTTGTGGATATTGTTGGAGTTGGTGCCAAGTTGAATAGCCGTTATCGGGATTTGTTTGAGGGAAGCCATTGTTCGTTAACCAGTGCTACCCCCATAATCTAACCAGCCCCCGGAGTAGTCCAGGAGTAGCACCGGAGTAGGCCACAGGAGTAGGCCACAGGAGTACATGTGAATTCGCATACCCAAAGGTTATCAGTGATTTATTTTTAAATATATAACGCTGTGTCTCACATCGGCACCACGAGTAAGTCTTGCTTCAGTTTATAAATATAGTGCTTTGTGAATTCGTATATCCAAAGGTAATAAGTGATTTATTTTTAAATATATAACGCAGTGACTTATGCTGACACCACTATCATGTTCTGTGTAGTTTATTAGTATAGTACATTGTTGGAAACTATTTATTGCATTAGATAATATGCCAAAACTAAACTTGGATTAAAATAACCTTTTCAATAATTCTTTATGTCCAAGTGAAAACATATTTTCTTCTTACTTATTTGTAAATATCCTACAATCTTGATATTTTAAAGGACAACCATTGTAAAGATATTTTTAAATGAACTTGATTGTTTTGGCAGTAAAAATCTTTATGTAATGAGTTAACTGATATATATGTTTTACCTTTTGTTCTTTGCCTTCATGTAAATGTTTGAGTTAATGTTATTAATGAGTTAATTTATATATGTTTTACCTTTTGTTGTAACTTGGTAAAGTCTGTTACTCTTACTTCTGTTCTGGTTATTTTATAAAGTTGTAAATTTTACATTTTTGGTTTTTTTAGCAAGGAAATTTTACCATAGCTGTTAACTTTGACTATATTTGTTATGATGTTGCTATTGAACTGTGTACCTTAGTTATCTATTGTGTGAGTAAAGTATCCAACATATTTTTGCTATAATTTTATTTATTTGGTTCACCATAATCATAGTTGTTTATCTTGTAGCCCTGCTAGTGCCTATAAGATCTAGGGGTTTTCGGCTTATACCGTCAAGCCGGTGGCGCAGCTCACTTTTATATTTTTTTTTCTACCCTCTACGGCTGAGCTCGGGCATAATTTGCCAGTAGAGAAACCGCTAGCAGAGTACTCGTTAGAGAACGAAAAAGACGTGGCATAATATGTTGTTTATTTTTATAAATACATAAAAGTGTATATTATCATTAGAAGTTTTTAATTACAAGAGTAATCTTAAAAAATTTTACTTAAATTGGTTATTCATTAAATACCATTTATTTTGATGTGCTAACTTAAAAGAATACCTTTTTATTAATATTTTCGATAATAATATTATATTTAATTGGGTAGGCAATAATGAAATTCGGTTTTTTTATTATTTTTAAAAATTTTTTTTGCTATTAACACTAAAAATAGATTCATATTTTTTTATTTTAACTAATATCCTTACCTTTATTCTTAATTGGTTTGATGAGGTTAAATACAATAGGGCTTATAAAAAGGATAAAACTAAATCCGGTTACCGCAATCATTCTTTCATTAATTTAAAGCTTCGAAACACACCATTTTCTCGATGAAATCTGACTAAAAGCTTTTTAGTTTGTCATTTTATAAGATAACCCTAAACCTTGAACTTTTTAATATTTATTTCTGAAAAAAGCAATGGGGGGCTATTTATAAATTACTTTACATGAATTTCATTATTTTTGGAGCACTCTTACAGGTAGTCACATTTGTGTGACCCCTCTTTCCTAGTGTGACATCACATATTGTGCAATTTTAAATTTAGATTGTTTCTATTTTTTTTTTATAAAGTAAGCAATGGATCAAGCTTAGAGTTTTAATACCATAAGTCTTGCTTTCACTGTTATTAGTGTTATGCTTATAATACTAATTAACAAAGAATAAAATTTAGTCCAAAGTAGGTACCCTAGAGATACTTGATGAGTGGAAAGAAGTTTTTGCCATAAATGGGAAAAAAAATAAATCTTAGATATGCTGACGACATTCTTCTAATCGCTAACTCAGCAGAAGAACTTACAGAATCGATACAACTACTCGAGAGAACATTAAAAGAGTATGGTCTAAACATTAACTATGCCAAATCTAAAGTGTTGATAGTTGATAGATCGGATAGGGCAGCAAATAGACCACATCACATTGCCAACTGTGAAGTGGTAGATAGTGTTTATCTGGGTGCCCTTATCCACTCCTCCGGCAGTTGCGAGATGGAGATCTGCCGTCGTATTTAACTTGGCCGAACAGCAATGAGCCAATTACATAAAATTTGAAAAGATCGCTATATATCCATCAATACCAAAAAATCACTAGTCCATGCCGTAGTGTTCTCCATTTTCTGGTACACTCCCGAGACATGGGTTATGAAGGCAGCCGACGCCTTTGTAATGTGGGTATGGCGAAAAATACTAAGAATACCGTGGACGGCACATTGCACCAATATGTCAGTGCTGAGCGATATTGGACCATCAAACCGTCTCAGTAGCTTGACATCAGCTTGAAAACTGAACTTCTTCGGACATATAACTCGTCACGACAACATTGAGAGACTAATTGTCCAGGGCAAACCTCTTGGCAAATGGAAACGCGGACGCTTCCCATCTAGATGGACAGACACTGTATCAAAAGTAACCGAGCGTCCACTAGTGGAAGCCATTAGAACTGCTGCTGACCGTGGGAGATGGCGAGAGACTGTAAAAAGAGTTCTGAGTAATAACACCTGACATTAACTTGTGATCACTACACGTCGTTCTCGACGTAAGACTAAGAAGAAGAAAGGTACCCTAGAATATACAAAAATGCCAGATTTTCTTTTTCATTTCAGATTTTTAATCGACTAAGTATTTTATTGGTCTCAGAAAAAACCGTTTTATATTTAATTTTTATTGCTCGTATTTTACGTCTATAACCTTTTTATTTTTTTAATGTAAAATTAGATTACTGTTTTGTTTTACTGCTCTTGCGGTTATTAAATTTTTCATGACAGTAATTTATTTACTATATAAAAATTATACCAATCTTGCATTTAACACTCCGGGGAGCTCATCTCAGCAAGAAAATGTAACCGGATTATTCTTGAATACTTTTTTATGTTCAAGCCATTTAAAAAAAATGAATACTAATTTAATCGCATAAATATTTTATGAAATAAAAGACAATGTACTTTTCGCTATAAAAATGCACTAAAAATTCTTAAAAGTTTAGAGATCTAAAAAGAATAAGTGTTAAAAGATTATAGGTACTAATTTTAAAACAAAAAAATTTTGCGTTCGTGGGACCCCCTTAAGGAACGAAGTTCCTAACATTTTTTCTTTAGTTTCGAATGTAATTCGAAATGAAATATGTAAATATTTTTTTATTTTTATTTTGTTATTTTTTTAAGGCAAATAATCTAAAGGAACGAATTACGTTAAAAAGTTTCATTCAATATTGCAATTTGTGGGAGTGATTTCGTGAAATGAAACGGAAGCGGGTAGCAGATATGTAACATATTTCATCTCGCTTTCTTGCAATATGTGGAAGTAATTTATGTAAATGTAACAGGAAGTGTGTAACAGAAAGTCGCGAAAGCACGCGCTATTTGATTTGACGAATGAGCGCGCAGCGGGAGAGTTGGCCGTCAGATGGCCGTCAACCAATTTTTCGAGAGGTCGGTACTGTAAGCCATCAGCTGTGCACTTAAGTTACAGTGTTGTGTATAAAGTTGGCTGTTATATGCGTAAACTATATAAATAAATATTAACTATATGTCTTAATCAAGTGCAGATAAAATATTTTACTATTTAACTTTTTTTTAAATTTTAAGGTTGATATCTGTCACTTCTAGTGTTAATTAAATAGGTACAATTTTTATTAAAAAGAATTATTGTTTGTCATAAAAAATCATTTTAAATAATACCTGACCCATTTTTTGATTATTATAATTTTAAAATTGCCCATTGCCATTTACAAAGCACTTGTTTATATTAGAACAGCCCCTTTCAACCAATATATCATAATCACCGACTCGGCTAACTCATTACATCTTATATCTAAAATATATACAAACCATCCTATTGTAAAACTAATCAAAGCCGAAATATATCAACTTCCAAATAAGACAGTTTGCATGATGTGGGTACCATCACACATTGGTATTGGGGGAAACGAGCTGGCAGACCACTCAGCTTTCGAGGCGACAATGGACCCAAAATTGTACCAGTTATTGAACCACTTGCAGTAGACCTGAAATCCTACTTCAAAACAGGATTAACAAATCTATGGAATATCTCGGGTAAAAATAAACTACGAGAGAAATTTTGGCCCATGGAACACCCATTATTTCAACTGCTTCTCCCAAGTAATTCTCACAAGACTTCGCTTAAGACATACACGGCTCACCCACGAATATCTTATCACCCAAGATTTGCAACCTGAATGTGAAATATGTGAAGTGCCCTTAACAGTGAAACACATTATAATCAAGTGCCCGATATATTATGTGGAAAAACTGAAATATAATTTTCCAAAGCACTTAAAAGAGTTGTTTTATGCTGTAAATAGTGAAAATATAATAAAATTCTTACGAGACTGTAAACTACTGTATTGCATATAATATTATGTTTATATAGGTTATCTGTTTGTTAACTTTATTTAATCCACCGCTAATAACCCATTGGGTTGATGCGGAAATAAAAAAAAATTGCTCATTACTAAGGTGAGATGTCAAATGATGTCACACATTATATGCGACTACTGTAAGACTCGCTCGTTTTGTTTTGATTCTGCCAAAATTGTTTTTGGCGCCAGAGCATTGATTTTTGGTATTTTATTTGCACTCTGACGTATGCGCTTTCCATACTCTTTTGGACTCTAAACACATGATTTAACTATTTTCCCCCTGTAATTAAAATAGTAAAATAAACACTCAAATTACATGTTCAATAAACGAATGTAAACAGTAAATACTTGTATCAGGTTTCTAAATCTGTATTACACACATTTGCTACAGTTTTCAATTTTCAAAATTTAATTGGAATAATAAAACAATATTCACGTATGATCTAACACAATAAATTATAGTTTAAAAAAACTAAAAAACTCGCTTTTAGAGTAAGTCAAACTAAAAAGTGGAAACTAATTCTTAACATGGGAATAAAATTACTGATGACAAAATTATAGTCACCGTTTTAAAAGCGTGGAGTGCTTTTATTTTGAAACGCAGAGTTAGTTCAAAAATGTCATGATTGACATTAATTTTTTTTTTGACAGTGACAATAATTTTTTCGTCACTAATTCCTATGTTAAGAAATATTTTTTACTTTTTAGTTTGATTTACTTCAAAATGGTGTTTTTTAGTTTATTTAAACTATAATTTATTTTTCGCTTTTTAGTTCAATTTGTTTTACTCACTAAATAAATTATGTATTCTACGAGCATTTTACCACCAAATCACCGATGCATTTCGTTACGTGACAATTCCTACTAAATCGCATTACCCGTAAAACGCGTTAAGTAACTTCGTTCAAATTATTTTAATACTGTGATATAAATACATACATATAGTCACGCCTTTTTTCCGTAGGGGTAGGCACAAATTACTATATTTCACTTGCTACGTCTTTCGCTTCTTTTACTTTCATACATGCTCTTTTTATCCCTACAACACCATTTATTACTTTATCTATTATGGTCACTTCAGCTATACTTTTTAGACTACTTATCCCTGCAGCATTGATCTTACTGTTACGTTTTACTTTAATCACACTCGGGGTTCGAATTAATATGCAAATTTATAAATAACTTTTTAATACATTTTATGTAAATTAGTGAAAACAATTAATAACTTAAAAAAACTAACTAACTTCCGCGAACAGAATCCAATTTATATATTTACGTGAAAACGATAGAAGACAAGAAGTTTCTAAACGTATTCAGACTATTTTATCGAAAATTCTAGATTGATCGGGAAGGTACTGGAACATCCTGGTCATTGGTTGTGACGTTACCGTACCGTTCAGCTTGCTTACTTAATATTTCAGTGGTATATCGCAAAATCGTTTCATTACTTTAAAATCCTAGACTCGAACTGGTTGGCATTTTTATAGTTATACCCATTTATAAACAGGTTACAAGCAAATTTTATTGCAAGAACAAAGCAATTTTATCGTTAGTGCGCGTGTTTCATCTGGTAATAAATATGCATTATTAACATTTTTAAAAAATTTGCAAAATATTTAATTTAATCTTAATTTCATGGTTTCTAATTAAAGTTAACGCAGCTGCAAGCGACACGTTTCCATCGAGCTTTATGCAAGCGACCATTTTCGATTGTGTGGTTGGTAAAAACCGTCCACCGTTAAAATATTTTAAGATTTTTTCGCAATTCTGGCGCAGGGAGTTTGTATTTGGTATTTTTTGGTTTCGGTTTTTGGTCATTTACATTATGTTGAGAAATAGATAGGTATACCTTTTAAGGTAAAAATATTAATCACATTTATTTCAGTTTTGGATATTTGCTGTTATGGGATGTATTTAGAGTCATAAACGAATTGGTCAGGAGTAGATGGATCACTATATGTTTGAATGGTCAAGCAACACTTATTTTACTTTCCGTGTCCAAACGTCGTCTTAGACTATAGTTTTCCAGTAATTTGCAGCGGCTATGGCTTTATCATTTGCAGAGTACATGTCGTCGATTGTGCAGGGTTTTTGAAGTTTGGGGCAATTCAGTAGGTTTTGGCTGGTTTAGGATTTACATAGGTCGCTATTCACTGGGATGTTCCATTTCCTAAGGTTTGCTTGGCATCGTGTGACACCGGTCCGCAGTCTGTTGAGTAATTTCCACATGGTATAAGGTTGAAGGTGCCCAGAGGGAAGTTCCTCCTGTTTTCTGGTGGAGTGGCCTTGCTTAGGAAGCACATCCTGGACTTAAGCCTTGATCTTGCGGGAGCTTGATCGTATAGTTGGTATCTGGGGTCCATAGTCTGCCTTGTCCTCTCCTGTTCTGTAGCGACTTGTCGTCTTATGTTTGGAAAGGTACCGAGGGTCGTAATTTTCATACCACCCCTACAAGGCTAGTTTTGGGATGCCAGATAGCTTTTGGTAGACTGGATACCCAAAATGAAGTTTACCTTTCGTGGATGGCTAGTCATACAGTAAAAGAAAATAGCGGATGTAATGGTTTTCTTAGAAGCCAGATCATTGGTACAAATGTTTGAAACCTTTGAAGGTTTTAACTTATTGTGGCATTACAGGACTTAAGAGATTGGGCAACTACGAACATATACATAGCCAGAAGATAAATAAAAAGTATAGATGGTGCGGGGATGTCTGGCAATGATGCATTGTAAAGCTTTTTTTAATTGCATGCTATGGTTTAAAAACATGCTAATAGATTAAAAAAAACAAGACTTCCAATAATATTTAACTCTCTGAGCAAATGCATAATGTATTTCAAAAATATGTTCCGTAAATATTGTTGCGATATTTACTCTTGGGTTCGGTGATTTTTAAACACTCAGTACAATAACTAAACAATTTTAATTTAATATTTCTACATAATTAATTTTACTTGACAAATCTCTTAGATATTTACAACTGTATACAATATTTTTATGTATCTACAATTTATTACTCAAACGAGCGAGAGAATTCTCTTTCGTTCCCGAATTTTTTTTGAAATTACTGGACCTTTTCAGATTCGTCGGACGCTTTTAATCGCGCCGCGGTCATAAATAATTTATTTTTGTTTCATAGTGGTCGGCGCGCTGTCGCTTTAAGGCGACGCTAGACAGAGACGGACTCCACACCTCGTAAAAATATGGTAATAAAAATTGTTTTTTCCCCCGTTAAACTAACCTTACCCAACCTAATTTGATTGCATTTTTATTTACGACTTTTAGAATTGTATACAGCCCTTTCATTAAAAATGAAGTCTTTGGGTTTATTTTCATTTTTTATCGTGAACATGACATCCTTCTCTGTGTAAAGAATATCAACGCGTTTGGATCAGTCAAGTTATATACGGGAAGTAAATTGAAAAAGTGTGTATTTCTTTCAGAGCGTAATTTGAAGCTGCGATATTAAAATACAATATGGGAGAAAGTAAAGGTAGGGTGAAAATAAATATTTTTGACATCTGAATTTGAAATAAAGAAATCAACAGGGATCAACTGAAAACCTGAAGAATTAAAAATAGGATGTCGCTTTTGCGGCTTTTTTATTTTTTGCTTTAAAAACTTTTGGTATTATTTTTATGTATCTTCTATATTTTATAATTTAAATACGTACAGACCAGTTTCTGTTGAAATTTCTAAAATAATTCGGTTAAATAGTTAAAAATAAGCTTTAGATTAATAAATTTATTGTTTTTTACCCACATTGTGTATTTTTTTTTTTTTTATAAAAAATAGTCGCAAAAAGGGTAGACCTATTGTGTGGGCCGCGGATGGCCCGCACTGCGACTATTAGAAGTGGAAGGGATTATAAAAAGGAAAATCGTGGACAAGCTTTTTAAAAAGTTGCAGGTCATAGTTCTCTGGAAAAACTGATTTTGGAAGCTTATTCTATTCCGTAGCAGCCCTGTAAAAAAAGGATTCTTAATGAAGATTGGTCCTTGTAGTGTCAATCTTGAGAGTAAATGGGTGAGACTGATCGGCGTGCCGAGTTCTTCGGCCGAATGTGGCCAATGGTGGTACAAGAGTTTTTATTTCTCTGGAGCATCTGCTACGGAAATATCTGTAGAGCAATGACTGGTCTGCAACTCTTCTTCTATGTTCTAGAGGGTAAAGGGTATCTGTGAGAGTTGAGCTGTTTATCAAGCGAATGGCTCTTTTCTGAATGGAATCAAGAAGACGAAGAGAATGCCTTGGTGCTGAACCCCAAATGTGCGAGCAATACTCCAGTAGAGGTTGGATTTAAGCCTTGTACGTCGTCAACAGTTAATCAGGAGTAAAAAACTTTCTGACTTTCCACAGAAAACCTAGCCTCTGGCTTGCTGACTTTGCGATGTTAGCAACATGGTCATGCCAAGACATATTATTGGACACCGTGACTCCCAAAATCGAGATGGGGGGACTTGGTCCAAGGGTATTTCCGGACATTGTGATGGGATTATTTGAGTAATTAACTTTCTTGGAAAACGTGGCACTTTGTGTTTTTTGGGCGTTGAACTGAACAAGATTGTTGGTTCCCCACTCGACGATTGCTTTAAGATTTTTATGGATGGAATCAACCTGTTTCTGCCTGAGTCTATTTGTATCTGATATTTTATCGTTAGCAAATAAAATGCTTAGCAAAAATTTAAAAAAAGATTTTTTTTTATGGTTCTAAACGACATTTACGACAAGTTGTTATTTTTTCTATAAATAAATAAATTAATAAATAAATAGGAGTTGTGAAAGAGGTTCAATTTTTCTTTGGGCACTGTAGCATTGTCTTCTTTTTGTACCTTTGCAGCTCCTTAGTTTGGTCCCACTTCTTCAATTCTCCTGTTAAGTAGTAGCTCATGTACTGCTATTGCTCCAGGTGGATCACTTTCTTGGTCTTGTATACACCACAGGTAGTTCATCCATCCTTTTTACGTGTCCAAACCATCTAAGCATATTTTTATCTATCTTCGTAACCACATCTTCTTTTACAACACAGCGTTCTCTTATCTCACCATTTTTTACTTTATTTAACCGAGTCTCTCGGGCTATACTTCTCAAAATACCCATCTCCGCAGCATTAATCCTATTTTTATGCTTTTTTTGCAAACTCAACATTTACTGCCATACAGAAGATAAGAAACCAACACTTCTCTATGCACAGCCAGGCATGCCTTTTTGACACCTTCTGGCTGCTCATAAAGTTATGCAGTGCCCCATTTATTTGTCTTCGTGCCAACACCCTCCGCTTAAAGTCACTGTCATACTTTTCTCTCGTAAACTTTGAACTCGAGTATACAAACTCATTTACTTGTTCCACTATTTCTCCCTCAATCAAAACTCCACAGTTTGTTGCTTCTCTTTCAAAAACCATTACTTTTGTTTTGCTTGAATTTATTTTTAATCCTGTGATTTTCAGGGCATCATGTATAATATTAACCATCGCCTGTAACTCCTCTTCAGATGATTTGATCATCAGCGTAAAGAAGGCATTTGACGATCAAATCATTTATTTTTAATCCATACGCACTGTTTTTCAAATCTTTTAAACAATCGTCTATGTATAAGTTAAACAGTCATGCTCTAGTAAGCAAGCGTGCAGTAACTGCTCTTTTACTGTTAAATCGAGCTTTATTTATTTAACGTTTAACTGTAAGTGTGACATTGCGGACAGCTTCGAGGGGTAGGGGTGCTAACAAAATTGAAATGTCACTATCAAACTTATCGACCCCAATAGTTTTTAAATTTTATCCCCTTCCCACTTCTTTTGTTAATCCGATCGCTACCAAACTTCACAGGAACACCAGCTGGGTTAACTGAAGATTGTTTATTAAAATCGGTCTAGCAGTTCAAAAATACATAGTTGACAAAGAAACAATCATAATTAAATATTTTTATACACGGAAGATTTATATTAATATAAATTTTTTTTTAAGAGAAAAACATATAGTGCTTTCTACCGAACTTTTTATACTTAAACCTGATGGTTGAAAAAAATTTACTTAAAATTACTTCATTCCTATGTTTCTAACTTAAGGTAAATTTATTTTATGGGAATATTTGTTGTAAAATAAAACTGGTTTGAAAGAAATTGCAATTCAATTTGAAAAATAGTTTATATTTGTATAGGATTTGTAAACATTCAATATTTAGGCTCAGCCTATATGACAAAACCGTAAACAATTTTTATATGCAATTTCCTACCTAAAATTCGAACGTTGTGTCGTTGAAATATTCATAAATTCAATAAGGTTGAAGCTTTCGTCTCACCGCAACTCCGCGATAGCAATTTAAACGTCGCAACATGGATCTAATGTGTTTTCGTTTTAAAACTGCCTTTCAGTTTGCTAAAGGGCTGACAGTCACTTCACAATTTGTAGACACGGATTTAATTTAGCTCCGTTCTAACAATTAATTCAAATTACTTTTATTTGTTTTTGTGAATGTGTTTTTGTTGTGCAATAGATGAGTACTTATTAAAAAAAATATATACAAATAGTCTTAAAAATGTTTAAAAATATTACTACTTAAATTTGGAGCTAAATTACATAAAACCGCCAAAAGTTGTCATGTAAACATATAAAATGCTTTGTCATGAAAGACTGACTGACGGATCAACGCACAGCCTAAACTGCTGGTCGTAGAGACCTGAAACTTAGAGGGTGTGTTCTTTGTATAACGTTGGCATCCGATGGAAAGGGATTCTCTAAAAAATTTCCCGTAAGAAGGTGAAAAACGGGGGCAAAGTTTGTATAGACCACGTGATGCCTTGGTCCAATCTACTTCAAATTTTGCATAAATATTCTTTAACAGAATTAATGAAAGACGTGTTTAGTATTTTATTAAAACTCATCGCCTAACGGGTTCTATTAGAACCATATTCGAATTTATCTCGGACGAAGTCTCGGGCAAAAGCTAGTTATAAATATAATATAAAATTAAGTTGCTAACAGAAATAAGAAAGTCGATGAAGCAGAAAAAGATGCCATCTCTCTTCAACAAATAAATAACATATTCACACCCCAAGACACAATTAGTAAGTCCAAACAATCAGTGCAAATACGATGGGAGATTTTTTTTCTATTTCCAAAGCCCTTAAGTGTCCATCCACCCTTCACTTCCTAAAAACATTCCTTATTTAAACAATTTTTAGTTATCTAGGCTCTTCTACCATAACAAGAATGAAATTAAACTATGGAGGTTATCCCTTACATTTAGCCAAAATTTGAGTAAACATCACTTGGCCCTTGCAACAACTCCTCAGAAGCAGACATCAACCACTTAATATTCTCATGTAACCTCCATAACACACATCGGTCGGAATTTTTAAATAAATTAATCCTACAAGGTGTCCAATTGCCAACAAATATTGTTATTCTGCTGAGTACATTCAAAGAAGATATATACATAATAATTATGAAATTTTTGATTAAAGAAAAAATCACAATTTAATTTCAATCTAATATGATAATATATAAATAATAATGATAAAAAAGTCTGTGGCAAAAAAACTACGTTGCTAACAAGACGGCCCATCAAGAGACTGGTGCAAGGCGTTATCGTACTGCTTTATAAAAAAAAGGTTCGCAGTAGTTACTAATTCAAGCTGACCCTTGCTTGAAATTCGCCGAGAGCTTATTTGCACTATGCCTGTTTTATCGACTACATCAAGGCTTTTGACTGAGTACAACACCACAAACTCGTTGACATGCTAAAGAACATTGGGATCGATGCAAAAGATAATATCGCGATTATACTGGGACCATATCAGCGTACATAACCGTAGATGGAGAAAGGTCAAAGGCTATAAATATTTCACAAGGCGTAAGACAATGCTGCGTGCTCTCTCCACTACTATTTAACGTCTACTCGAAATACATATTTAGAAAGGCTTTCGAGAACGTGAATGCTGGAATAATAGTCTGGAAGAGCTACAACAACTGATGACTCTAGTGAAAGAAGTTAGTACAGATTATGGTCTTGATATAAATCTCAACAAGACAAAATATATGGTTATAAGCAGAAGACAAATCCCACTTGAACATATTACTATAAATTAACAACAAATAGAGAGAGTATATCTACTATACATATTTAGAAACAATTCACAAAAAAATGGCTGCAGGATAGAGAAAGCAAGTATTTTGTGAAATAAAACCAATTTTTAAGAGTCACTCTCTTACTGTACGGGGTAGAATCATGGACCTTGACCATAGCAACCACCAAAAAACTTGCTGCCTTTGAAATGTGGTTTTATCGTAGAATTCTAAGAATTTCGTTGACAAACCATGTGTCCAACAAAGAAGTCTGTCGAAGAATGGAGTAAAACATCGAATTAATAACCACGATAAAGACTCGCAAACTCGAATATTTCGGTCATATAATGAAAAATGGAAAAAGATACGGTCTACTACAAAACGTACTGCAAGGAAAAATCCCAGGGTAACGTGGGCCAGGTCGACAAAAAAATTTCTGGCTAAAGAATCTCAGGGTGTTGTTCTCAGTAACGGCAACAGGACTTTTCTGTGCCGCAACCAACAAAATAATAATTGCCAGAATGAGCGCCAACATCCGGACCGGACAGGAATTATAAGAAGAAGAAGAAGAAGACGAGCATGTATAAAAGCGCTGATGAAAGTAGAAAATGCAAAAGACGTGTGCAAAAACCGTAGCAATTGAAAAGTAACTTTATGTATGTATGTATTATTACCAACGAATCTAAAAACCATTATTTAATTTAAAAAAAAATAATTAAATTTTTTTACTAAATTTTCTGTGAAAAAAAAAGTAACTGCTTAAACTAAAGTCATTACATTTGATGATGAAAGAATGTTTTAAACATATCGGATTTAATTTTGTAAATTTGCAATTTCATAAAATGCAGTGATTATATCTTGCAGTAATTTTTAATTTGTGTCTGTTAAAAAAAATAAAATCTACATTGAGCAAACACAATGCCCATTAATTAGGTTTTTATCGATGAAACTGCGATGAAAATTTATTTCCAGTGATATTGCAGTTAAAACAAATATTTCACAACAATGATTTATGAAATATTTAAACAAACGATTGGAAATGCTGCACGTATAATATTTTTCAAAACTGTCACACATACCTTTCAAAAATAAAATTTTAAAAAGAACATGCCTACACTTGTATTAAATACTGTAAATAAAAGGATTGTTAAACAGTAGCGTGTTTTTTAAGGTTAAGATATTAGTTCATAGTAAATTATATAAATTGAAGCTTAATGAAAGTAAATCAAATTCAATTCTATTTAGCTCGGATTAACGATCAATTAAATCCGAATCAGTAAAATTATTAGGAGACATGCTGGTTTCGAGTTTAAACTGGATACATTACTGTAATATTTTTTTGCGAAATTTTCGACACAGATATATGCCCTACGAAGAGTGACTTATTTTCTAAATAAGAATTATTGTTAATCTGTATGCTATTCTTTGGTTCATAGTCATCTGTCATACAGCATCTTGTTATAGGGTAAAACTAATGCTTTACATAAGGTTTTCAGTTGCCAGAAGGCTGCAGTAAAAATTTTTTGCTACTGTTGCCTATGGAACTCACTATAAGCCACTGTTTCAGAGTTGCGAAATTCTTCCACTGCCTTGTATGTATATTCTGGAGACATTACTTTATCTACATAAGAATAAATATCAAGTTCCATTATGGATACTCACAATTATAACACAAGGCACAAATAGGATTTTAAAATTCCATTTTCAAAAATAGGTATAACATAAAATAACAAACCTAAATGTAAATATTTACAATTATTTCATTAGTTATAATGTATATATAAGCAGGGATCCTACAGCTTCTGCCTCATCCCGCATTTTGATCGCCAAACTCTCTTATCTCTTCATAAATTCTACTGGATTGTTCTATCTCTTATTGTTTGCATAACTTCGCTTATCCATGTAGTTGCTGGTCTTTCACGTTTTCTTTTGCTTTCTAAAATGAATTCTAAAGCACGTTTGCGCTGCATATTCTTGTTCATGCGTTGCACGAGCCTATACCAAATTAACTATCGAGTTTCTATTCTTCTATGAATTCTATTTGTTCTCCGCCTAATTTCATTATTTGGAATGAGCTCTCTCCTTGTTATGCGACAGAATCTTCTAAGGTAGTCCATCTCGACACAGTCTACCTTTTTTTTGTCGTTTTTGTCATTTGTCAGCATTCTGTCCCATACGTTGGGATAGGCTCTACAACTGATGTGTAGATTGTCTTCTTAATCCTTAAGCTAATTTGGTTGGACCAAAGTAATGAGTTGAGAATATGTACCGTTCTCTGACACTGTTGTGCTTTGTGTAACCAGATCGTTGGGACGATTGTATGGTCGTATACTAAAGAAAAGAATTGAAGCTTAATATATGGAAATACAAGAACAGAGTCAGCATTGCATTAGAAATAAAATCCAAAAAAAATTAGTACATACAGATTTAAAAAATTTGTTACGGAGTTTCTGTTACAGTACTGCTTTTATTCTACCATGGATTATTTTTCATTAATGTGCAGTAAATATTAAATAAAACATATAGGTGAATAATTGTGATCATAACATGTATTTTATGAAGTTTTATATCTCTATTTTAAATGTATTTTATTTATTTATCTATTTATTCATTTGTTAATTAAATGTGTGTTATGTACCATCATATTGTGACTGTAAACTTACTCCAATGTAAAGTAATGGGTATATAAACGCTATCTATCTATCCATTAAAATTTAAAACAAAGCGTAACGTTTTCTATAACAATTCCAAAAAAAATTTATTATAATAATAATAACCTATGTTTACCTATACCGTTCATTTAAAATACCTGCCAAGAATTTCTTGTATTTAATAGTTTTCCTCTAGTTACAGATATGTTGTTTAAGTTACGGGTAAAATTTTGGTGATCTTGTATTGTAAATCAACATGTTTTTAAGAAAATAAAACTTGCTTTATTATATACTATTTAGTAAATAAAAATCATCGTTAGAAAAAATGGCCGTTTTATTCTATTCGAAATTATTGAAATAATAAATAATTTTTCGATTACACATTATATTTCATCAAACAACTCTGATGTGGTCGAAGGCTTTAGATATATCCAAGGCTATTGCATGGGATTTACCAAACTTCTTAATAGTATTTGCCCAGAGCTGAGTGACGTGAGCCAGCCAATTTTCAGTAGACCGAAGCTGTCGAAATCCATATTGTCGGTCATGAACTATCTTAAATTTCTTCAGATATTTCGCAGGAATAGTCTTTTTTTCTTTTTTTGGAATGGGTTGGACTTTAGCGTTTTTCCACATGGACGGAAATACTCCTTTGCTGTATGATAGCTTGAAGAATATACAGAGAACTGGGGTGAGCTCTTGAGCACATGTCCTCAGGACAATTTGTGGCCTACTTTATTATGTTCATTACATAAAAAAATAGAACACAATGTGCTGACGGCAGCTGTTCGCCGGAGAACTGATAAAGTGAGTTCGAATTATTTGCGGCTCTAAGATTTGAAAATTCAAATTCATAAGGGCGCCACCCAATTTAGATATAGCTATACCATATTTGGATAATTGAGAAAACCAAATATCTATCTTTAACAAAACACCTAAAATGACATAGTATTAAATTTTCTTAGATATTCAGGTTGGGCAAATAGGAGAATAAAAAAACATATCACATATAAGAATATAATTAGAACACCACAGTGGACAAGGCAAAATATGTTGTAGACCTGAGTATCATAAAGTAATAATTACATAAATTAAATAACATATATAATAATAACTAATGTGTTATAGCGAAATACATATATTTTTATACCTGGTGTTATACCGCTCAAAGTTATCAGAATGGGGTATAATGGTAAGAAATAAACCTGTGACTGAATCTGCTGTCACATAGTACTATGTGAGAACTTCACAAAAGTTCTTTAGATTATAGTTTATAAAATTATCACGGTGGTATAATATACGATGTCAATAATTAGTTATTATATAAAATGATGGTATGATAAGTACTAATATGATAAAATAGTTATAAATAAATCTCAAAAAGGTAAGAGAACACTGAAGGTGTAAAAAAACCTGGTATTAAAGTCCAATGGTCCACATATGTAGCCTCTATCCAAGGTCCACTTGATGTAGTTAAAGACACAAAAACGAAGACAGGAAGAAGACAGGAAACGGACAGCAAAACGAAGAGAAGGTAAGAAGAAAGGCTTAACCTTCCAGGTCAGCCAGGGGTCGATGATGCAACTCAGCAGGTCTCTAGCCTCTATCGGCTACTACTAGATCTCATCCGGTGGATGTCTGTCGATTGCAAGAAGTCTGATGATGAGGGCTAAGCTGTACCCTAACACCCTAACAAAAAAATAATCTCATGAAAGAACATGTGCAAAATAAAAAACCAACAAAATGAAGTAGGTATATTTTCAACCTGATCGATATCATTGCTAGTTCAAAAGTCATAACTTACCTTCTGAGAAGGGAGGTAAAACTAGAAGATATCCATAACAGCAAACAGGACTAAAACGGACTAACAGGACATCAGGACAAAATGGCGGTGTTCCCACCGCATGGCAGCCTACCCGTGTTTGGCACAAATCCCCATATAAGGCTCCAAAAAAACCACTAACGATGGGTGCGACTTGATCTCGGCCCAAACGGCACTTCGTAAATTCCCCCCTATGGGTTAATTTCGGTTCAATACCGAAAAAGAATCCCAAACACGAGTCAAGCGCACCTCATCATGGCCGCACCGAAAAAGAACTCCTTGACCACCACGAGGACAGAACCATCCTCTATTTCTAACAGTTGCCAGAAAAAAACTGCACATCCTGTATGAAATCAGCGCCAGTTTTGAATTCCTAGCCTCTCATTGGTCAGAACCATAAATGCTATTGATTGACAGAATGAATTTCATCGAATGTAATCTAAAAGACCATTCTTCTTCTTTCTTTTCTACTATGGCACGAAACATTAACGGCTAACCGACTTGAGACCGATGACAGAAGTTCTATGAAAGAAGAACAGTGACACGCCCACAATAACATCGACGTCTAGAAAGTAAATATAACCTCCAAGATTATATTATGAAAAATAGAGAAAAAAACCCAGTAAATACCTAGAGATCTCATTCAGAATCAACAAAATCCTGGGACAACCTTCAATAGCCTAGAATTCATCATACTAGAGAACACAACGGTATGTCGCTTGCTCACATGTGAATGGATGTTTTTATTGACTTCACTATCTTAAATTTCAGAAATCCAGGAATCCAGCCAGAAATCATAAGGTTCCTGCAGCTTGATTACATTACTTTCAACAGCTCTTAGAATGTCAGAAGCAAGAGTATTACCTAGTGTTGGAACTTGTGAATTTACTAGTATATAAGTTTGTTTTGAAATAGTGAAATAGATGTTTTATTCAGAAATTTGATATCAAAACTAAATGTTCTCTGTAAGTACAATGCCCAATAAATAAAAAACTATTATATATAAAAAACAAAATTAGCTGGTAGCAATTTCAAATGCTACAATGCCCAATAAATGAAAAATTTACTATATATAAAAAACAAAATTAACAAGTAGCAATTTCAAATGCTACAAATTGTCGGAATTCCATCTGGTCCTACTGCCTTATTAGAGTCAAGATTTCGTAGGTTCCGGATCACACTATGTCCTTTCAAAAATTTTGCAAAATAATTTAAATAATATATTTATTTTCTACAAATAATCCGGATCACACTATGTCCTTTCAAAAATTTTGCAAAATAATTTAAATAATATATTTATTTTCTACAAATAATGAATGCGACACTCTGACAATATGTGATAGGTTTATAATGAATGCGACACTCTGACAATATGTGATAGGTTTATAAAAAAACAACAATAATTTATTATATCAGCCGTTTCGGATTTGTTGAAATTAATACATGCTTTTAGTAATAAACACAACTCGTTATGTAAACAAAACTGTATATATTAATTTAATTAAATTCGAATAATTATGTATCCTATGAAGTGCAGGATTAAGCCAGCGTGGAATCTATAACTAAAAAGGGGCCCTAGGTTTTGTATACTAAAAACTAATACAGAAATTCACTATTATAAACTTTAAAGTAGTTTGATGCGAGCGCTTATATAACTTTTATTGCGACGTGTTAGAATGATATTATTATCGATTTTATTTTTAGTGTTTATTGGAACAAGTACTATAAAATTTTTATTGGAGTAATTAGGATTTTAATGAAAAAATACATAGGTATATATATATATATATATATATATATATATATATATATATATATATATATATATATATATATATATATATATAATCCAGGATATCTACAGCTGTCGCTGCCTTCCTGCTTTCAGCCCTTGTCTCCAGTTGTCCTTGTCCTGCCAGTCTCCGTCCTGCAGGTTTCTTAATTCCATCGCCTCATCCACTTCGTCTCTCCATGATCGCCTTGGTCGACCTCTCTTTCGTCTGCCTAATGGACTCCACTCAGTTACCCGGTGTATCCAGTGATCCTCCGGAGTTCTTCTAACATGTCCGTACCACGTTAGTTTCTTTTCCTCTATGGTATGTCTTTTTTTACCTCCATTCTTCTCCTGATCTCCTCATTTCTTATTCGATCTAATCTGTTCACTCCACAACTCCTTCTTCAAAAGTCCATTTCTGTGGCTACAATCTTCCCTTTGTTTTTTTTGTTGATCACCCACATTTCAGCTCCATAAGTCATTATGCTGCGAACTATTGAATTGAATATTCTCGTTTTATTAGTCTTGGTTATGTGGCGGTCCCATAATATTGGGTTTAATTGATTAATACATGCCCTAGTTTGACCTAGTCTATTTTTTATTTCTTCCTCTGTTGTTCCACTTTTTGATATTATAAACCCTAGGTACTTAAATTTGTCTGTTCCTGAGATCTGTCGGTTATCATCTATTTCTAGGTGATATATCCTGTCTTGTGCCGTTGACATATATTGGGTCTTTTCGAGGTTGATTTCCACTCCATTTTTCCCATATTCCTCCTCTAGTTTCCGCATCATAAAACCTAAATCCTCCTCATCTTGAGCTATGATTACTTGATCATCGGCAAAGCTTAGAGTATACAGATGATCATTTCTAATTGGTATTCCCATTCCTGCACATTTTCTCTTCCATGGTCTTAGTGTCTGTTGTAGAAATATTTTGAATAGTGTGGGTGATGTTGAGCATCCTTGGAGGAGACCCTTAGTTGTTTTGAAGGCATTTGATAGTTTACATAGGTATACTAGGCAAAAATATGAAAAAATGTTTGAAAAGAAGAAAATTTGACGAATAAAAATAATTACTATAATATTGCAACTTGTTTAATGCATGTTAGACATAAGCGTCAAAATTGTTACATTATTTTGGTTCTTTATTTGTAACTCTTTGGTTTTTTATGCCGAGAAGACAGTCGGTAAATCATCCAAGAATGGATACCGAAATTCTTTTTTATTTTCGCGTAAATTTTCTATACATACTTTAGCTATGTGTGAATTTTCCGGACACCATAACGTTAAACAGATCTACTCCGAAATCAGCCAACAATGAAGATTTTTAAAAACAGTGATTCGTGTATACGGCAGATTGAGGTAACTATAAAAAAAAGCAATTGTCTTGCACATGTCTTCAAAAGTATAAATACCCACTTAACCGGTGAATAAATACAGTGAACCAGCAGCTAGCCAAAGACAGGACCAAAGCAGTGATTATTACCAGAAGAAAAGTAATATAAACTATCAAGCTGAAAGACAGCGAACAAGAAATCACATCACAACCATTTATTCGATATCTGAAAGTGATGCTAGATGCCCGACTAAACTTTAAACAGCAAGTTGATCACGTGAGTGCCAAAGCATCGGCAGTGAAAGCTAGCTTAGCACGACTAATGCCAAACGTCGGAGGCCCAAAGCAGAGCAGGAGGCTATTGCTGTCATCAGTAGTCACATCAGTGCTCACAAATGATATATCCATTTCGGCCCAACGCACTAGAATTATGGCGAAAGGCTGAACCAGTCTACCGTCTCAGTGCTCTAAGAGTAGCCAGTGCATTCTTGACGCAGATGTTGTCAGGACGTACTGCTTTTGAGAGTATCTGCACCGCTTCAAACGCGATAATTCTCCAGAGTGCCCGTCCTGCCCAGGCGTTACTAAAGATGCAGAGCACGTTTTCTTTGAGTGTCCACATTTTAAACTTTAGCAAAATGAACTGGAGACAATCCTAAACCAGAAAATCCTACTAGAGACATTAAAAAAAACAATTTTGTCATCAAAAGCTGCCTGTAACGCTATCAGCACATGTGCCACAAAAGTTCTTACAGGCCTGCGTTCCATTAAAAGCAAAAGAGCACAAGACAATAACTAGAAGGAAGGGGCTACCAAAAGAAAGATCAGTAGCTAGTTCTTCCCCCACGAAGTAACGCATAACGGTGGTTTAACACACACACACACACACACACACACACACACACACACACACACACACACACACACACACACACACACACACACACACACACACACACACACACACACACACACACACACACACACACACACACACACACACACACACACACACACACACACACACACACACACACACACACACACACACACACACACACACACACACACACACACACACACACACACACACACACACACACACACACACACACACACACACACACACACACACACACACACACACACACACACACACACACACACACACACACACACACACACACACACACACACACACACACACACACACACACACACACACACACACACACACACACACACACACACACACACACACACACACACACACACACACACACACACACACACACACACACACACACACACACACACACACACACACACACACACACACACACACACACACACACACACACACACACACACACACACACACACACACACACACACACACACACACACACACACACACACACACACACACACACACACACACACACACACACACACACACACACACACACACACACACACACACACACACACACACACACACACACACACACACACACACACACACACACACACACACACACACACACACACACACACACACACACACACACACACACACACACACACACACACACACACACACACACACACACACACACACACACACACACACACACACACACACACACACACACACACACACACACACACACACACACACACACACACACACACACACACACACACACACACACACACACACACACACACACACACACACACACACACACACACACACACACACACACACACACACACACACACACACACACACACACACACACACACACACACACACACACACACACACACACACACACACACACACACACACACACACACACACACACACACACACACACACACACACACACACACACACACACACACACACACACACACACACACACACACACACACACACACACACACACACACACACACACACACACACACACACACACACACACACACACACACACACACACACACACACACACACACACACACACACACACACACACACACACACACACACACACACACACACACACACACACACACACACACACACACACACACACACACACACACACACACACACACACACACACACACACACACACACACACACACACACACACACACACACACACACACACACACACACACACACACACACACACACACACACACACACACACACACACACACACACACACACACACACACACACACACACACACACACACACACACACACACACACACACACACACACACACACACACACACACACACACACACACACACACACACACACACACACACACACACACACACACACACACACACACACACACACACACACACACACACACACACACACACACACACACACACACACACACACACACACACACACACACACACACACACACACACACACACACACACACACACACACACACACACACACACACACACACACACACACACACACACACACACACACACACACACACACACACACACACACACACACACACACACACACACACACACACACACACACACACACACACACACACACACACAAAAGATGTACTTCAGTAAACGACTATAACAGATAAGTGTTATTTAAGGATTAAAAATTTGTGAGTTTAAGTTACTAAGTATTTTAAAATTGCTAAGTAACCGAATACCAGATTTTCGTAAGTACGTATACTTAAAAGTAAATAACGTAAACTAATAAAGCTGGCATTGAAAATATTTTTGACATCCCAATATATACTTTATTTTTCTTCAAATTTTATTTTCACTTACACTTTGCCAATAAAAGTTTTATTAAATTAAGTTTACTATAGTGGCAAGTAAAAAAGAGTAACTTTATGTTCAATGACCATTACGATGAAAATGTCAAGTTATATTGACCAGCAGACGATAAAAGTGCATTGATACAACCCTGTTAAAAATAGCACTTTATTTAATTAACCAATCTATTACACACTATCTTTTTATTAAACTGGCGACAGTGGCTTTTTCTTTGGAATATGTATTCCAATATACATGTTTATTAGCCCATGCCAATCAAGCACGCATATAAATTTGTGTTAATGAAACTCTTCTCAACAGTCTCGTGAACGTAAGTGTAATCTTTGACTTCTTATTCTTATAGTCGTCTTCTATTGGAGGTTTGCTATCATCACAGCTATCCGGACCTTATTGACTGCAGCTTGTAAAAGTTCAACATTGCTACAATTAAACCAGTCCCTTAGGTTTTTAAGCCAAGACACACGGCGTCTTTCAATATTCGTCCCTTCACCAATCTTTTCCTGATTTATCAGCTGAAGAAGTGCATATTTGGGTCCTCTCAGTATATGACCGAGATATTGCAGCTTTCTCTTTTTTACGGTATTAATGACTTCACATTCCTTATTCATCCGATTTAGGACTTCTACATTAGAGATCTTTTTTGTCCAGGGGATACGCCACATTCTACGGTAGCACCACATCTCGAAGGCTTGAAGTTTGTCCGTGTGATTTTTCTTGAGAGGCCATGCCTCCACTCCATACAAAAGCGCGGAAAACACGTAACAACGCAGCATCATCATCCCAAGTCCAATCTTGATATCTCGATTGGTGAACAACTCTTTTATTTTCGTAAATGTTGATCTGGATTTCTTCATTCTCGTTCTTATTTCTCTTGTCTGGTCACCCGATTGTTCTATCCAGGCTCCCAGGTATTTGTATGACTGCACATTCTCTATTGAGATGTCTGCTACTGACATCTTTATATGGTTGTAATTTTGAGGGAACTTTGTAACTACCATTAACTTGGTTTTCTTAAGATTTATCTTTAGACCGAATTCGTTACATCTATCATTTACATTTTCTAGACAGTATTTCTTACACTTTGTTAAATACAGAATTTTAAAATATTTTGAATAATATAATAATTGCATGTTAGGAACATTTGTATAAAAAATATGATGAAACTATTTTATAAAAAATGATAGTTTAAGAAAACAAAAATAGGAATTGGAGAATTTTAAACTTGTGTCAGTATTGAGAGAATAGCATTGATGACGCAATAACATTGAAACATTATTGTTAGTAATAATCGAGCATTGTTTATAACAATTGAATATTGTTACTAACAACTGATTATCAATCATAACAATAAAATTTTTTTTTTAACTGTTATAAACAATTGAAAATAGCTCACGCTTATGAAATGATAAGAAAATTTTTGAAAGAATACGGTTGACATAAACAGAATATTGACATTGACAATCATAATTTGTTATAAACAAATTGAAATCGTTTTTTATAATAATTTTAATATTAATCATAATTATAACAACAAAACCTATGGTATTTTTTCATTCTTTTCACTGGAAAGTTAGTCGTGTGGACCTCTCGGTTCGCACCCAGATGACTGATATTTTAATAATATTTCTGTGTGATCGAGGCTTATGTCCAAACATTCCGAGCGCACACGAAGGACTTTTAAATACACACGAGGACATTTAAGTTGGTTTGAATGTTTGTCTCTCTTACCCTCGAGCTTTCTCTCTCAATTTTCGCATGTGTCAGTAGGTTGTTAATATATGATATTACAGACAAAACCTGGGTAAATAAAACAGTTAATAATGTTTAACATAAATCCATTATTTGTAAACTTTCCTAACTTTTGTAAAGCAGTATATTTAACACCAGCACCATCAATAAATAAAAGAATATTAAAGTGAATTAACAAAAATAATAATAGGATAAAAAATTGCAAAAATAATAAATCATTTTTTAATATATAAAAAACTTTTACAAAATGCAAAATTCAAGCAATGCAAAATTTACCAAATAAAAGTAAAATTTAATTAAAAAGAACGTTGTTATAAACAACTTGCAAACAATAAATATTAGTTGCCTATCATGTAATAGATTAAATAAATTTTAAGAGAAAAAATTTAATTTAAAATTTCGATTAATTTTTGGTGGCATTAATGTTGATGCATAGTGCATTAAATTCAACCTAACCAACTAAGAGAGTAATTATTGGAGCATTAGTCTATATTTTACTTTAAACGATCTTTCAGAGGATTCTGATCGATATAATTTTAACCTGAAGTTAACCAGGATTTAATCCTGTAGCGTGGAGATTAGGTACAAGATTAACTTGGTCGGTAATTTCAATAAATTTTAATTTTACTTGTTTTACAAAATGATCTTTTTTTAATAAAGAAAGGAATATTTGAATATGAAATTTTACCATTGGAATTTTTCATAAATAAGTACTTTTATCGTTTTAGGTTTGGTTAAAAGTATTTTTCTACTTACATAACTAATGTTATATATATATATATATATATATATATATATATATATATATATATATATATATATATATATATATATATATATATATATATATATATATTTTCCCATCATTCCATGGCGGAACATAGGGCCTCAACAAAGTTTCTCCATCGGACTCTATTTCTGGCAAGCATTTTGACTTCTTGCCATGATTTATTCATTTTTCGTATTTCACTTAATATCGTTCTTCTTCAGATTGTCTTTGGGCGGCCCCTAGCGCGGCTACCTTGTGGATTCCACTCCAGGGCCATTCGGGCTATATTATTTTCAGGTTTTCTAAGGGTGTGACCCAGCCATCCCCATTTGCGCTTCCGTATCTCTGTGTCGGTCGGATTCTGGTTTGTTCTTCTCCAGAGCTCTTCATTTGAAATGCGGGCCGGCCAGAAAATACGTAATATCCTGCGTAGACATTTGTTCACAAAAACTTGCAGAGCCCTGGATGAGCTTTTAGTGGTTTTCCATGTTTCGCATCCGTACAGAAGAACAGATTTTACGTTTGTGTTAAAGATACGTAGTTTTGTGTTGGTGGTGTATGCTCTCGAACTCCAGACCCTGCTTAGCATTCCAAAAGCTCTCCTTCCTTTTTGTATTCTGGTTTTAATGTCTGTAATGTCTGTTGACGACGTACAAGGCTCAAATCCGACCTCTACTGAAGTATTGCTTGCACATTTGGGGTTCAGCACCAAGGCATTCTCTTCGTTTTCTAGATTCCATTTAGAAAAGAGCCATGCGCTTGATAAACAGTTTAACTTTCACAGATACCCTTCACCCTCTAGAACATAGAAGAAGAGTTGCAGACCAGTCATTGCTCTACAGATATTTCCATGGCAGATGCTCCAGAGAAATAAAAACTCTTGTACCACCATTGGCCACATTCGGCCGAAGAACTCGGCACGCTGATCAGTCTCACACATTTACTCTCAAGCTTGACACTACAAGGATTAATCTTCATCCAGAATCCTTCGTTTACAGGGCTGCTACGGAATGGAATAAGCTTCCAAAATCAGTTTTTCCAGATAATTATGACCTGCAACTTTTTAAAAAGCGTGTCCCCAATAATTTTCTTTCTATAATCCCTTCCCCTTCTTATAGTCGCAGTGCGGGCCGTCCGCGGCCCACACGATAGGTCTACCCTTTTTGCGACTATTTTCATAAAAAAAAATACCCGAGATGATGTCTAACCTATCTAAGATAGCATTTGAAGAAGAAGAATACTTTTAATAAAGAAATGGTTATGTTTTTAATTTTTAAATAATTAATAGATAATTTTAGTCACATTTGTTTTTCAGATAAGTTAAGATTCGGGAGACTTAAGACGTGTAAAAGTGTGGAAAGTATCGAGCAATGAATCACGAATGCAGAATGCACAAGTTTATTGTTATACGAAGATTAAGTAATGGTTTTGGTTGGAATCAGCACCGTCACCGGTCATCGAGGCACGACGAGATTCAGCAGACACAGGAACCTACATCATCTTACGACTTCTTCTTTATCCATCTTTTTATACGATCCCTGTAGCTTGCCGTCGCGTCGACACTTGTTATATTGTTTATATATAATATGTCTTTTTCTTCTTGTTTGGCTCTACAACTCGTCGTGAGTCTTGGCCGCATTCACTATTGCCCTCCATTTTTGGCGGTTTCGTGCCTCTTTTTCCCACAGGTCTTACTGGTCTTCTGCCAACCGGTCTCTCCCAAAAAGCTGTGTTTATAAGGCGCTGATCGTCGCTCCTTATTACATGACCTGCTCATCTATGCCTATTAGCCTTTATATGTCTAGTAAGACTTTCTTTGCCAAATAGTTGTTAAAGCTTATGATTATGTTGACATATATGTCATGTTATAATATCAGTTTTATCTGTATAATTTTAAGTTTACTTAAGCCTGTATTTTAAAGGTTTTAAACTACACTTTTTCAATTTTTTATGTAATAAAAACGGTTAAAATATATTTTTCTAGGCATCGTTCCGGTGCTATCACACATATTTTTGTAAGATTTATCTTTATTTTTCATCATTTTCAAAGTACCCGTTTATAATAATTAGTTATTAGTTAAATAATCTAAATATTTTACAGCTCTAGAGAAGATAAACTAAACTCTGGCGCCCATATTTTTTTGTTTTGCCAAAATCGTAACACACTTCTTTATCTCGACTAATGTTTAGCCGATGTGACTAAGGTTTTTATCAAATATATGTTGGGGGTATTTATTAATTAGTGCGAATTATTGTTACGTCATATGTTACGTCATATCATGTGTGAAGTTAATTTTGGATGTATTTTAAATAATATGTATTCTTAAGTAATCCTCCTTTACCCATAGGTTGTTTAAGATTTCGTTTTGCTAAACATCTCACAATTTTAGTGATCGATCGGTTTCCTGTAAGCTATAAACAGGAGTAATGGCAAACATTATTTTGTAAAATAGGGTTTTAAGAAGTAGGTATTTGAAACTGTTTTATAGGCGTTCTACGCGTGAGAGAGTTGCCCACAAAGCGTATAAAGGAGTTAACAAAAAGTAATAAACTTAAAAGGAATCGTGGTTTTTCTACTGATTTTTGACTCAAACAAACCTTTGGATAAAATTCGCAAACAGCTAAAAACGAAGAATTGCATTTAAGAACTTGATTTATGGGTTATAAACATGCTTTACGATAGTATAAAATCAATATTAAATTATGTTTTGTCTTTAACTTTCTTTAAAATTATTTGTAATTTTTTTATTTATTTATACATTGCATTAATTTCAAAAAAATTTAGTCCAAATAACTTTTGATTTTGCGTAAATGTAACAAAAACAAAAAAGAACGTCAAATTTTAAATCAACAAAAAGGTTAAAAAATGTTATTCTGCTGTTTTCAAGTGGCACCACTTTAACATCTCCCACGCCCTCTTTAAAATGTCAAATAGCAACCTCTACATTAAAATACATTAGGTGGTAACCCAAGAAAAATGCAAATCAGCCATATAAACAAAAATTTATTCTATCGATTTATTTTGATGATAACAACAAATTTTGCGAAATTACATGAAACCATAACAAAAACACCTACGTCACTGTTGGATGGGTAGATGTCCAATTAGAGATTATTTAGCTGCATAGCTGCACACCCAGAAAGTGTCAAAAAAGGCACGTCTGGCTGTGCATAGAGGAGTGTTGGTTCCTACACTTATGTGTGGTAGTGAATGTTGGGTTTGGGAAAAAAAATGAAAATAGGAGAAGTAAAAACATAGCTGAATTTGCGGTGGTTAATAAATACTTGTATTAGCGGTCTCTTATTGACAACAGCGGTGCATGCGAAGGTGAAATAAAAAGAAGAGTTGCACTGGCTCGAACAGCCGTAACTAAAGCCATCACCAAAAACACCAAATTAAGATTGTTAAATTCACTTGTGTTCGCTATTGCCACTTATGGAGCAGAAACCTGGACACTTAAGAAAAGCGATACCAGGCGGATAGATGCCTTCGACATGTGGGCATAAAGACTGCTAGTCGAAGAAAAGGTAGAGGGGAAGCGCCCGCGCGGAAGGTCACCCAAGAGATAGGTGGACCAAACTAAAGATCTAATCGGCCAAGGCCTATATGAAACTGTAAATATGGCCCATAATAGAGAGGACTGGCACAATACTATAAGTGATGCTACGGGAGCATCATAGTCACTAATCCCTTCTCAGGGAAATGGACTAGAGAGAGAGAGAAATAGCCGAAGTGACTTGGATAATGTGAAGAATAGTGAGAAAAGGGAACGCTGTGGTGTAAAAGCAGATGTGGTCAAAAAGATAGATAAAGAAATGCCTAGATGGTTTGAACACGTAGAAAGGATGGATAAAGAAAAATTGACTAAACAAATTTATAAGGCCAGTGTAAATGGACAAGTTGGTAGAGGTCGACCTTGGGGAACATATCTCGATCAGATCAACATTGTTTTAAAGAAAGGCCAGGTCAAGAGTACCAACAACCGGCGAGCATGTATAAGAGCACTGATGAAAGAAGAGGAAGCAAAAGATGTGTGTCAGAACCGTAGCAAGTGAAAGGAAGTGGTCTTTACCTACTTCTACGAGAAAAAGGCGTGACTATAATTATATATGAATGTATTCTTACTTCTGCATACATGTCACCTATTTTGACATTTTTTTTGTTTTGTTTCTTGGTTTTAAAAATATTAATAGTATATTTAGAAAGTTATTTGTGACGGTAAATTAGCCATTATTTGTAGCTGTAGCATCTTAAGTTATTTTAAAATGGTGTATTTTTTCCAAAAACTAATTGAAATTATATTTATTGACGGTCATCAAAACAAGTGCGCTGGTGAAACAGTTTGAGGCTTTTAATTAAAGGCATCCTAATAGAAATATAGGCCATTAGACCATCAAAGAGTTAGTACAGTAATTTGGAAAAACTGGATCCGTTTGTAATAAAAAAAATAATAATAATCGAAGAGTTCTCGACGAAACTGCACAAAGTATTGGGCCATTTTGCTATTGATCCTACCTATTTCATTCCAAAAGTATCAAAACTTACAAATATTTTTGTAAACGCAGTGTTTAAATTGTTTTTTTTTATGAAATAAAAATTGATTGACGAAAATTCTCTCGTATTTCGACAGGATAATACTTGGTATTCTAGGAACTGAAATAATTAGACTACTTTTTATTGAACAATACCTAACGAGAGAATTGTGCTCACAATTATTAAAAATTAAAATTGATCCACTTATGACTCATTCACTAGAAATACAAGCTAATAAATAGGTAAATATGGTGCCAGATAAACAGAATATATACCTTCAACAGGACGAAGCTACACGACATTATGCACTAGCTGTAAGACAATGGCTAGACGAATGATATTCAAGATATTGGATTAGCAAAAGGGGGTTTATAGAATGCCCGGCATGATCTCTAGATCTAACACACATTGACTTTTTTCGGTGCGGCTATTTAAAACATTAGTTTACAAACTGTCTTCCAATGACATTGAAGAACTAAAGCTAGAATAACTAAAGAATGTAGACGAAGTACAAGCCAAACTTTGGAAAGAGATCGAGAAGAATTTAAAAGTAGGTTTTATTATTGCCTACAAAATAATAAAGCACATTTACTGTAAACACATTAAAGGGGTGCCACTAGAAAACAGTAGAGTAACATTTTTAAACCACCCCTCTGATATAAAATTCGACGTGTTTTTTGTTTCTCTTACATTTACGCAAAATCAAAAGTTATTTGGACTTGCCGGTGTTAAAATAAAGGCACCATATTTATTTATATTTTTTTTCAGATTTTCGTAAAAAAATATAACATTTTATTTTTTGACCCATTTTTTATATATTAGAGCCGATTAAACATTTTTTAATTTTTTTTTCATAATCTTAAATTAAATTTAAATTTATATAATTCTGTGAAAGAAATAAAATTAATTTAAAAATAAAATCATCAAAGCATTCTTTACGAGTTTATTTATTAAGAAATTGTTTTACAAAAAAGATATGTCAAAAACAGAAAGAAATTATAAAGTTTTTATTAGTTTGTAAGACAAGAAGACCTCATTTATTTGAACAAATGACTTTAAACTAATTCTTAACTTTATTTGGTGCAGATACTCCATTAATAAGTAGTAAAAGATTCCAACTTCCTTTATAATATCTTAGTCTGGAGACAGAATTCTTCTAATAAACTTACCAAAGTATTGTTTAAACAAGCAGAGAATGCCAAAACTTTGCACATTAGTATCACATAATTCGAAATTTTTGATATATGTAGCTGCAAAGTTTGTATTAGCGGCAACTGCTTCAGCAGCAGCGTCATCTATCCTGCAAATTTGAACTTCTGGAAGTTGCATACTCGCATCCGCTTCGTCGCGTGAAATTCTAATGACGATGTTTTTTCTCTATACAGTGGTAGTGCAACATTTTATTTATTTTTCTAAAACATTGATAAAACTAATAAATATTTTTGTAGTATTATCTTTATTTATTGAATTGTAACTATTATTAAAAAAATTACCCACTGATTTTAATTTAAGTGCAGTAGTTATTTTTTTAATAATTTTTTTGGTATGCATGCTTTATAAACCATCCTTAATTAATAAAAACGTGTGCATAATTGCACCACATCTTCTTTTACACCAAGGCGTTCTCTTATCTCACTATTTTTTATCATATCCAACCGAGTCACTCCGACTGTACTTCTAAAACTACTCATCTCCGCAGCAATAATCCTATTTTCATGCTTCTTTTGCCAAACCCAACATTCACTACCATATATAAGTGCAGGTACCAACACACCTCTATGCACAGCCAGACGTGCCTTTTTGACACTTTCTGGCTGTTCATAAAGCTATGCAGTGCCCCATTCATTTGTTTTTATAAGAGAAATTATTTGATCTCCTGCGTACGTCGTAGTCTTTTCCTGATAAGTCAGACATACACACCGTCACTAACAGTTTTATACTGATTGCCAACGTCGCAAACACAGGTCAACTGGATACCGTACACCTTTTTTTTTACTGAAAATAGTCACAAAAAGAGTAGACCTATCGTGTGGGCCGCGGACGGCCGGCACTGCGACTATTAAAATGGGGAGGGATTATAGAAAAGAGATGATTGTGGATTGAAAAGTTGCAGGTCATAGTTCTCTAGAAAAACTGATTTTGGGAGCTTGTTCCATTCCGTAGCAGCACTGTAAATGAAGGATTCTTGATGGAGATTGGTCCTTGTAGTGTCAATCTTTTGAGTAAATGGGTGAGACTGAGTTCTTCGTCCAAATGTGGCCAGTGGTGGTATAAGAGTTTTTATTTCTCTGGAGCATCTGCTATGGAAATATATGTAGAGTAATGTCTGGTCCGCAACTTCTTCTTTTATATTCTAGTGGATGAAAGGTATCTGTAAGAGTTAAGCTGTTTATCAAACGAATGGCCCTTTCTTGAATGGAATCTAGAGGATGAAGAGTATGCCTTGGTGCTGAACCCCATATGTGCACGCAAAACTTCAGTAAAGGTCAGATGTGAGCCTAGTACGTCATCAACAGTTGATCAGGAGTAAAAAACTTTCTACATACCCACAGAAAACCTAGCCTCTGGCTTGCTGACTTTGCGATGTTAGCAACATGGTCATGCCAAGACATATTATTAGACACCGTGACTCCCAAAATCAAGATGAAGGGACTTGATTCAAAGGTATTTCCGGACATTGTAATGAAATAATTTGAGGAATTCACTTTCTTGGAAAACTTGGCGCTTTGTGTTTTCTGGGCGTTAAACTGAACAAGATCGTTGGTTATTTACTCTACGATTGCTTTAAAATCTCTATTGATGGAGTCAACCTGTTCCTGCCTGAGTTTATTTGTATTATTTACCGAAAGTGATCGATAAGATGAAAAAGTTGAGACGAGTGTGCTATCGTCTGCGAAACTGTAAATGGGGTTCGTGGTGGTTTTCAAGAGGTCGTTGAAGTGTAAAAGAAATAGGGTGGGGGACAGGATGGAATCCTGGGGGACCCCGGCATTGATTTTTAACGCATTAGAAAAAATACCGTCAACTGCCAACTTGTAAGAAGCAATCTTGCATGAAGCTCATTAGCCAATAGCGCAATTTGGTTGGGAGAACGTAGCAGATAATTTGCTTAAAAATGCCTGGTGCCAAACGCGGTGAGAGCTTTCGATATATCCAAGGCTATTGCACGGGATTCACCAAACTTCTCAATAGTGTTTGTCCAGAACTGAGTGACATAAGCCAGCAAATCTCCAGTAGACCGAAGTTGTCGAAATTCATATTGTCTGTCATGAATTATTATAAATTTCTCCAGATATTTGATAAGTTCTATGTTACCTCAACGTATTGCATTGAAATTTTCATTTTCCACAAATATATTTATTCCTATCTGCAGCATTTTTATTACTGATTTATTTAATTTTAAAACATAATAATAAATTTATTAGAAACATAATAATACAACATAATAATAAATTTATTAGTTTTTATTATTTTATTACTATTAATAATCAACTTTTTAAGTATAACCCCTACATTAGTGTTTTAAAAAAAATTTGCGTGTAAATAAAAAAAAATTTTAGACATCTTAAAATTAATTGCAAATTATTGTAATATAATAAGTAATTATTATTTTTTTAATAAAGTTCAACAGAAAAGTATTAAATAAATAAAGATAATTTTTTTTGTCATTTACAAAGACCCCAAAAAAAAAACAATTCCACAGCGCTGTACAAAAAGTATTTCAACAAGAAATAATGTTTGTTTGCTCTTTCTTTTGTCTTAGAACCAACGACGGGCGCCAAATACGTTTTCTTTTCACGATGCGGTGTTTGCCTTCAGCTTTCAACAAAAATGGCAATATATCCGAAAAGACATATCCTTTAAGTGTCATTAACTCGGGTACCTAAATTTATTTGTGTTATAACAACGATATTGGTTACACAAAAGAATTGACGGAGTGTCGCTTCCGATGCTGTTAGACAACAAGTTTATTTGTTTCTTGTCACTTTGCGTTTAAATTTCCTTACTTTTAAAAATATTTTTCATTTTGTTTAAGAATAAACAGACATTTTTTTGACCTAGGTACGAGAGAGGCATTATTTAGTTTAAACGTTTTGGTCCAACGAAGCCGCTACGTAAATTGTGATGTTTTTGCCTACTTTATTGATTTTAAAAAGGCTTTTGATCGCGTTAATTAACAAAAGTTAATAAAAATATTTTTTATTACTCATACGGGATAGGTTATATCTTAGAAAAATAGCTGTTTACCCATTTGAGTGCGACAAGTTTACTCCGCATTCGCAATAAAAAATAGTATGTGCAACCCGTGCGATGTTGTCGATTGCTCACATAAACTTAAGGATACGGTGAACATCGATTTACCCATGCGTGTCACGGGTCGCGTATGCGCATGAACATGCGCAGTTAAGTTAAGTATTAATTTTTTTACTTTTACTGCCTTAAATAAACAGATGTTTCAATTGGTTATAAAAGGTACTGTTTGTTTTATATAAATTCCTGTAACTCCTACACGGAGCATATGACCTCAGTGAGTGCTCGCCATCGGGTTTTATTTGGTGCCACAGCTTTGGCTTCATTCCAAGTCATATTCACACGTTTAAGATCAGTATTGATGGTCCGCTTTCAGGACATAAAAGGTCTTTCCAAGGGTCTTTTTCCTTGCAAGTTCCAGTCCAGAGCTGTTCTTGTGTAGCTGTTTATTGGTTTTCTAAAGGTTTGTCCCACCCAGTCCCATTTTGTTCCCAGTATTTCCATACAATAGCACAGATTTAATGTTAGATCTATAAAGGCGCAGTTTGGTTTTGGTGAATAATTTTTAGGAGTACCAAACACGACAACATACCAAAGTCTTGTTGGGCTTTTTAAATTCCATTTGTAACGTCTGCTTTAGTCCCTCCTCTCCTGTCCATTGTACTCTCCAAGTATGTAAATTAGTTTACATATTTTATGTTATGTGTGTATATTTAAAATGGGGTCAGATTCTTGATTGACCATTGACCATTTGACCATTGACTTGGGTTTATTTAGGTTTTTTTGCTTCAGATGTTATTAACGACAGTTGTTCTTTCATGTCTTGATATGTGTGGGCCAGTAAGCAAATAGCATTTGCATAATCCAAGTCAGTCAGGTAAGAGCTAAGGGTCCGTATAATTCCTCGTGCTTGTGTGTTAAAAGTGGCAAGGACATGGTTCAGAGCGATTGTGAAGAAAAGAGGGGAAAAGGCGCATCCCTGTCTCACTCCCGACATAAGCTGGAATTCTTTACTCAGGTTACCATTGTGTTTCACGCTACAAGATGCATGCTCATAAAGATCCTTAATAAATTTAATAAGCTTGGCAGGTATTCCTCTAGTTCGTAGAGAATTTCAAAGTGTTGCGTGATTAAGGCTATCAAATTCTCACTCAAAGTCAATTAATATTATTTATAGGGGTGATTTTCACTCCTGCGACTGTTCTCTACTAATACGTAAAGTATTGATGTGATCTATACAGGAGTTACCTGGTCTAAATCCTGTCTGTTTCGGGCGAATTTCAGGTTCTATTACTTTAGACAGTCTCCTTTTTTGGGAATTTTTATTATTACTCCCTTTTTTCACTCTTTCTCGAAGGTGTTAGTTTTCAAGGCTTTTTTGATGTGTGGTTAAAGAAGGTTGGCACATGTTGTTGGGTCCGCTTTGAGAAGTTCAGCAGGGATTTCATCTGCTCCAGGGGCTTTGTTGTTCTTTAGAGTCTTACTCGTTTCCCTTCAATGCGAATAATTTTTTCGCCTTTTACTGTTTGTTAGTTTATAATAAATAATAATTCGGAAAAAATTAATTAATTACATAAACTATTAACTTTTATAACAAATGACAGCCTCTCAAACTCGAATTTAAAATTGCGACGTTGCCGATTTAAACCAGAAATCATGGATAAAATATTTTTATGGCTCAAGTAAATAAAAAGGAGTTTTATCTTATAGATTACTTTATTAATTTACATAGGAATTTTTTATAGGTTAATAAGTAAGTAAGTAAAGAACAAGTGCGCGTACAAACGTTAATATTTCAATTGGTTAAAAAAAGTATTGTTGGTGTTGGGTTAAGCTGTAGGTTAGGTTGGCCTAATTTTTTTATGTTCATCATCGATTAATAGTCTAATCTATCATTTTTTAAGTGTTTAAGAAAGATATACGCGCACTCTGGCAACGTCGCAAAAAGATATGATCGGACGACTATTTAATTTTATTCACGGACGACTAGCAAAAGCCAAATTAAAATAATAATTTTCAAGAATATTGATTAATGTGTTAAGACTTTCTTTGTCGAGTGGAAATCTATCACTTTGCGCTTTAAATACACAAATAGCTATTTTGTTTTTTCAGTAATAATTTCTTTGATGGTTAACCAATACATTTTGTTTTTTAAAAATAATATTTTTGTAATACAACTTTTAAATGTTCTTCTTGTTCCTTCTTTAATGTAAGCAATTTGCTTGTTTTTCTTCGTATCCTCTGCCGTTCAATTGTTATAAAGGTTGTCGCTCCATCTCTTGCGGGGTCTTCCAACGCTTCGGCGTTCTAATGGCGACTTGTCTCTAGTTATTTTGACCATTCTGTCGTCATTCATCCGGTCTATGTATTTGTTCCTCTCCCTCTTTCTTCCCAGTATTCATTCATTTGCATTGTCTATTTTACATGATCTTCTAATGTCCTCGCTTTTCTCCCTGTCAAGAAGTGTTTTTCCACTATTGCGCACTATTTTCATTTCGGTGGTTTCTAATATTCTCTTTGTATTCGATGTATCTGGTCTAGTTTCCGCTGTGTATGTTAATATAGGTTGGATGACCGCCTTGTAGATTCGGGATTTTGTTTCGATTCCAATATATTTGTTTCGGAGAATTGTATCGTTCAGATAAGCTGAGGTTCGTGCTGCTTTTGCCACTTGGTTTCTTACCTTCGCCTCGATGTCACCGTATCCTAATATTTCTATGCCCAGGTATTTAAATTTAATCTCCTGTTGTATAATTTTATCATCCACAACCAGTTTGCATATGAAAGGTGTTTTTGAAGTGGTTATGCATTTCTTCTTTGCTGCAGATATCTTCATTTTTAGACTTTTTGCCGTTGTGATAAATTTGAATAGTAATCTCAGTAGGTCATCTTCGTTTTCTGCAATCAGAACAGCATCATCGGCATAGCATAGGATTTTAACGTCTTTGTTACCCATTTTATACCCTTTCAGGTTACGAGTGCTTTTTATTATTTCGTCCCTAACGATGTAGAGCAATAAGGGGCTAAGGGAATTTCCTTGTCGAATATCACTATTTACAGGAATTTTTTCGGTAGTTTTGGCTTGTATTTTGTTTCTCTGGTAAATATTTTCGAAGGTTTTTATGATGTTGTATGGGATTTGCCTGTTGTATAGGTGTACCACGTCCTCCAGTTGTATTTGGTCAAACGCATTTTCTAGGTCTATAAAACACATGAAGGCTGGTTTGTTATACTCGATGGATTTTTCAGTAATTTATCGCAGGACAAATATCGCATCTGTAAAAGATCTTCCTGATCTGAATCCTTGTTGTTCATCGCCCAAAGGTGGTGAGTTCATTTATTTTATTTGTTATAATCTTTGTTTTTTGCTTTAAGGTTGTGTTTAGAAGGTTTATGCCTCGGTAGTTTGCGGGTATCTTTTTGTCTCCTTTTTTAAACAGTAAGATTGTGGTGTTTAGGCGCCATTGCGAATTATGGCTGTTAGCTGCTGTTTCAGGCTTAAAAAAGTTAAATGATCTTTTCCTAAATATATTTATAGGTATTAGAGCAACCCCAATAATGTAGTATTTTTTTGGATTTCAGATTCATTTTTTCCAAATTTTCCAAATTTTGTTTTTATAAATTTCCAAATTCCTAAAGCTTAACGAATTTTAAAAAACTTTTAAATACTTCTTACCCAATGGAAAATATTTCAGACAAATCTTTTCTCTCTTATAAACTCGGAATGAGTACAAAAGTGGAATTGATTTGGTAGGCAGAGCTTTTATATATTTGAAGATTTTAAATAAAAAATATATCTTTAAAATATTTTTTTAAGCCCATGTCAGTCTACGTCCAAAATCGCACTGTCGAAATTTCTATTAAAGTGACACTTAACAATAACGTTAAGAGATCTCATAACATACACGTGCGTTTTAATAAACTTTAACTTAAATTTCTTGGTTTAATCAAATTGCAATCAAATTTTTATCTACAAGTTTGTTTGATCTATTTACATATATTTAGTCAATTGATAAACATAAAAAAATTTGGCATTAGTAAAATACATTTTGGATTAAAAAAATAATGCTCCTAAATGTTGGCAATACATAATACAATTTTTTTAAAAATAAGTTTTTTTAGCATGGCTATGGAAACAAACGTCATGTCATTTATGTTGTCAATTTTTGTAACAAAATATTGTATTCGAACATTTACCTACTAATATGTCTGTTAGTATTGAAAGTGATGAAATTATAAGCCCTTTACTATGTCACGTGCCTACTTTTTTCCCTTCTACGGTTACATTATTAATTGGATCTCTGATGGTTTTGTATTTCTCAGGTGCTCGTAAATGGTTTCGCTTACCGTGTTTTGTTGTGATTTGGGTTTGTCACTCGTTGTAAATAGTGTTGCATACCTAGTAGTGTTAGGATTTAATTATTAATGGCTGTGACATTTTTGTTAAATGGAGTAGGAGTCTTTGTTATTAGATTTCGCCTTGATTTTTGGCCTCGATTGTCGTGTGTTGTTAGCTATATTATTGTTTGGTTTGCTTTTCTGTGTGGATGGGCTGGCTATCAACACGGACGAGCGCGATTATGCGTTGGGAACATAGTTTTGCAAAGTTTGGCTGACGCGTGTCCCGTGTCATTTTCTGATATCTGGCCTGGGAGTGAGCAGTTGAGGATAGTCGTTTGGTGTCAGTCGTGGAGATCGGGTGAGAGTTTTTGGAACGATTTGATATTAACACGTGAGCAGAACTTCTACGGTTTTTTCTTTCATATCTGGCTGTATTCTGTATTTGGGCCATCTTAATTGGATTTTGAAGAAAAACCATTTAATTTTTAACTTGACCATTCTGTCTTGCCTTTGTTGTGGATATTTTGGATTTTGGGGTCGAGTTAAAATGATCGCGTGCGGGATCTGATGGAGAGAAGCCATTGTTAAGTAGCAGGTGCTGTTCCATAATTCAAGCCGGCCACAGGAGTAGGCCACAGGATTCGTGAATTCGTGTATCCAAAGATTACAAGTGATTTATTTTAGAATATTTAAACGACGTGACTTATTTTTGACACCGCCATTAAGTTTTGTTTTAATTTATTAATATGGTACACTGTTGAAAACTATTTATTGCATTGGATAATATGCCGAGTCTGAACTTTGATTAAAGTAATATTCTCAATAGTTCTTTGTGTCCAAGTAAGAACGTTTATTCATACTTATTTGTAAATATCCTACAATATTGCTATTTTAAAGGACAGCCATCGTAAAAAGAATTATTTTTAAAATAAGCTCAATTGTTTTAACAGTGTAAATCTTTAAAAATACTACTTGGTGTTTCTGTTTCTTGGATCATCGATGTAACAGTGGCGTCTCAATGAAGTTTTCAATTAGTTACATAGTATTGAGTTTAATTTTATCAACTTATCAGTTATTATGTGCTTGATCTAAGTGTTTTCAATAGTTTAAAAGTAACAAATTATTTTTCATTAAATTTGTACCTGCTCCAAGTTGAATCTGAATTTATACATTACTGAATATACTTTATGTAGTTATTGTGAAGGTTTCAAATTATTATTTTTGTTGCAAGTCCATTTATTTTGTATTTTTTTTGTTAATCTTTTGCTATCAGGAATTCTATATAAAACCAATTATTTTTTGAAATTTTAAATATTGTGACCATTTTTTTTTTGTTTTTTTTTTTAATTCTCTTTTGTACATCATTAGGTTTTTATTATTGTCGGAAAGATTGTTATAATTAATTTAAATATTATTTTAAGAAAATACAGAATTTGTTGTAAAAAAAAATCAGATCATCATTTTTACTTAATTAATATATTGCAGTAATTGTAAATATAGTTTTATTTATCTAGTTCCCAATAATTGTTGTTGTTTATCGTGTGGCTCTAGTGCCTATAAGATCTAGGGGTTTCCGGCTTGTACCGTCTAAGTCGGTGGCGCGGCTCACTTTTATATATATATTTTTTTTCTTCTACCCTCTACGGCTGAGCTCGGGCATAATTTGCCAGTAGAGAGACCGCTGGCAGAGTACTCTATAGAGAACGAAAAAGACGTGGCAACATGTCAAAAGTACATGAATTTGCGTCCTCCTAAAATGGAACTTTCTTTATTTGTTAATTACAGAAATGGAAAATGCTTGGAACAAGTTGTGGGAATAAACACAATCGGTAGTATACCACGTAAAATTGCTGAATATCTTTAGCTCTTGGAACCAAAGCAATATACTGGCCATTGTTTTAGGAGATCGTCAGCCACTGTATTAGTTAATGCAGAAGGTGATATGCTATCATTTTAACGACTAGGTGGATGGTAACCCCGTCAAATTACAAAATAATTACACTTAATTCATGTCAAATAACAATTAATGCAACAATCAAAAATATTCTTATAAAATATTCATAGATATATTGATGTTTTTATAATAAATCTTGCTTTTCTCTTCACCTCTATTCTTTCCTGTCTGGTTTTTATATTGCGTGTACAATTTTCAACAAAGTACTTTATAATTAGTTAGTGATTACGTTTTCTGTCTGTCGTGAAGAAACGAAACAATCATGGCTGAAGTCTCCCATCACGCGATTACCTTCCTTATACTCTGGTATTGCTTCTGGAAATTCACGATATTTGGTTAAGAGTTTGAATATTCGTTCGTGTTTGATGATTAGGTAATTGCCAGTTTGATAAAGTGATGGTATAATTGCTAAGTGAACTGTATATACAATCGGTTAAATTTCAGCTTAGCTATCATCAAATGAAATCGTGAAAAACTGGTTAAATTATATTGTTTAAAGTAAAAGTGACAAAACAAATTAATTGAACCACGAGATTAAAAATAAAAGGCGCCGAAATAAAAAGAAACAAAAATAAAATACAAAGACAAATTGAAATAATAATTATATATATATATGGAATAAATTCATTTTTAGCATTATTATGTATTTTTTTAAAAAATCCTACAACAAGTTAACTTTTATTGTTAATTTGACAATTTACAGTTCGAAAATATTACCCGCTTCTTGCACCCCTTCTGAATTATGAGCACCCCATAAAACATTTTAAATGAGAAGGGGGGTCGTGTGGCATTTTGTTTGAAAGTGATTTTCATTATCTGTTCAGCAATACTAAGTTCATATTTGATGCAACTATAACTGAAAAAATTCGTTATTAAAATTTAAAAATATTGACACCGTAAATTATGTATCCGTTAAAAACCTGAAACAGGTCAATTTCTATTCTCAATTTGACAATTTACAGTATGTAAATATTACTCCCTCCTACCCCCTTTGAATTATGAACATCCCATCAAAAATTTTAAATAAGAAGGTAGGCTGTGTAGCACCTTGTTCGAGAAAGATTTTCATTTTTTGTTCAGCAATACTAAATTTTTCATATTTGGTGCAACCATAACTGAAAAAATTTGTTATTAAAATTTAAAAATATTGACACTGTAAATTATGTATCCGTTGAAACTACCTTAAACGGGTCGATTTTTATTCTCAATTTGACAATTTACAGTATGTTAATATTACTCCCTTCTTGCACCCCCTCTGAATTAAGAGCATCCCCTCAAAAATTTTAAATGAGAAGGTGGGTTGTGTAGCACCTTGTTCGAGAGGGTTTTTCATTTTTTGTTCAGCAATACCAGGTTTTTAAAATTTGGTGCAATTATAGCTCAGTTACATAACGCCAGAGCTGAGGTTTTTTTTAAATAAAAAAAAATAATTAATCTAAACCTGACGTGTAGTAAAATATTTTGGAAAACGTAGAATAAAAGTATAATAAAATAAATCAAATTTTTAAATATTTTTTTGCAAACCTTCCACCTTCCAAAAGCTGGTATTATTTTAATAAAGTTCTTGATACTTTGAAATTATTACTTCTTAAATTAAACAATATTAACTTTTAATTAATACCAAACATTTGTATGTTTGTTTAAGAAGCAACTTACCAATTTAAGCAACGAAATCCTTTTAACTGTAAGAAAGGGGATGTAACAAAATATTATTTAGGTAAATGTGGTTAATTTCCTTTATAAGTAATTAAGAAAGATAACGGCACAATTTAAGGAGATAAAAAAGAAATAAATAAATCAAAAGTAATTATTTTTTGAGCAAAACTGAGCGTTGGTTCAATGTCGCGTCCTAACACAAGCCAATATTCTCACCCCACTATAAAAACTGAATAATAACAGTATGTTAGTTAATTTTCATATCGGTGTTAAGCTATGTTTACCACACTTAGCTTCGCTCGAGCATTTAATAATTTTGCAAAACAAAAATTTTAGATAAATGATTTTAAACTGGAAGACTTCTTGCAATATTAAATAGTATTATTTAATTTATTTCAAGACCAGCCATCCCGTGACTAAAACAAAGACAGACTTATATATAGAAGATATCCACCTATAGGTATAATTTTAATAAATGTAGCACCTTAGATTCAGCACTTTAAATCTGGTAATAAGAATGGTAAATTCTAATATAACACTTAATAGATCTGAAAAGGTCACAGTAAAGAGGCTCCTAGCACAAGCCCCATACGAATCTACAATCTACTATTTGTCAAGAATATCTGAAGCCACGAGACCGATATGCGTAGGTAGCTGCATTAGTACAAAAAATTCAAAAAATAATTATTCTGTTTCAAGCTTCGGCAATAATCCTAAAACAGCAAATTATTTGGTTTTGCATGCTAAACGTCCACGTTTAATGCATCCCTATTCTTTTGTTTGGTTGAAATAAAAATCTCTTTTCGAAAAACTATCAAAAAATGTCCGCTCCAATTACCTCTTGCTGCCTCAAAGTAGGAACAAATGTGCAAATTTTTTTTAGGTCCAATAGTGTTATGCATCCAGACATACATACATATAGTCACGCCTTTTTCCCATAGGGGTAGGCAGAGACCACTTTCTTCCACTTGCTACGGTTCTTACACACATCCTTTGCTTCCTCTACTTTTCTCGGTTCTCTCATACATGCTCGTCGGTTGTTGGTAGTCTGGACCTGGCCTTTCTTTAAAACAATGTTGATCTGATCGAGATATATTTGCCGAGGTCGACCTCTACCGACTTGTCCATTTACACTCGCCTTATAAATTTGTTTCGTCAATCTTTCTTTATCCATCCTTTATCTATCTTTGTAACCACATCTTCTTTTACACCACAGCGTTTATCCATCTTTTCTACGTGTCCAAACCATTTAAGCATTCCTTTATCTATCTTTGTAACCACATCTTTTTTTACACCACAGCGTTCTCTTATCTTATTATTCTTTACTTTATCCAACCGAGTCACTTCGGCTATACAATTCTCAGACTACTCATCTCCGCAGCAATAATCCTTTTTTCATGCTTTTTTTGCCAAACCCAACATTCACTACCATACATAAGCTTAGGAACCAACACACCTCTATGCACAGCCAGACATGCAAAACATGTTTTTAATTAACTAAATAATATTGCGCAAAAAAAAATAGTTATATTGCTAATTAAAATTATATTTAACCGAAGAACACAATACTTTTAAACCCATTTTTAGGAATCGATTTTTCAATGATGTCTTTAAAAATAGCAGTAATCCAAAGAAACAAAATTTGTTGACTAATGTTACAAATAATTTAAAGAAAGGGTTTTGAAACCAGTGCCAATTTCTGAAAATACCACTTTGTCGTAAGAAAATTGGAAAACACGATTAAAGCCAGTCTGGGAGCTTTTTTTAATACAATGTTGGAATATTGGCTAGCAGACAATATTTATTAACGTAATTTTACGAACTTGTTTGACAATGAATTTTATTTCGTGCATCTCACGTGACATCTTTGAAAGTGTTTTGTAGGCAAAAAAGTGGGTGAAAAGGTGGGTGAAGTGTTGAGTTGGGCGTAAATTGATTAGCAGAAAAAATTGTTTTACTTTTTAAGTGGGAGTTGACTAACGAACTAAATTTTGGATCACGTGCTTTTTAAAATCCAACGTTTTTTTTCTTTAGATGTGCAAGCAAGTTTATTGTTATTTTGTTTTGCGTTTTTCTAGTTATAGGGAAGAATCAGGGAGTGGGCGACATCTACTATTAATTGTATGAACTTCTGAAGGTGTGAAAAACAAACTGAACTTTATTTGTTTATATGGGTAAAAAGTGAACTTAACATATTATTTTTAGAAATTTAAGCATTAAAAGGATTATATTTTAACGATATTTTGTAAAGAATTGGTGTTAATAAACCACAAAATCCGAAAATGCAAAAAATTAAAAAATATGACGAGCATGTAAGAGAGCACTAATGAAAGTAGTGGAGCAAAAGATGTGTGTAAGAACCTTAGCAAGTGGAAGGAAGTGGTCTCTGCCTACCCCTACGGGAAAAACGCGTGACTATATGTATGTATGTATATACAAAAACTCTGCATGTCAAGTACTTCACAAAGGAATACCAAGCGAACCTATAACAATCTTAAGCGGAGTGCAGCAGGGATATGTCCTCTCTCCAATGCTCTTTAATATCGTTCTCCGCAAAGCTAATAACCAGGACAGAGAAATAAGATGGGGTTTCAATGGCCGGCTAGAATACCTAGGCTACGACAATGATATCTGTTTTCCGGCTCACTTCTTTGAAGATATAATGCAGAAACTCGTCAGACTCAGTGAAGAAGCCATGAAAGTTGGTCTTAAGATTAATATCAATAAAACTAAACAGTTAAAAATTAACACTGACAACGTTAATCCATTACATATTGAGAACCAACCAATCTAACAAGTCGAACACTTTGTTTATCTTGGAAGTGTAATTGACAAGGAGGGTGGCACAGATACAGACATTAAAACCAGAATACAAAAAGCAAGGAGAGCTTTTGGAATGCTTAGCAGGATTTGGAGTTCGAGAGCATACACCACCAATATAAAACTACGTATCTTCAATACAAACGTAAAATATGTTCTTCTTTACGGATGCGAAACATGGAAAACCACTAAAAGCTCATCCAGGGCTCTGCAAGTTTTTGTGAACAAATATCTACGCAGAATATTACGTATTTTCTGGCCGGCCCGCTTTTTAAATGAAGAGCTCTGGAGAAGAACAAACCAGACTTCGACCAATACAGAGATACGAAAGCGCAAATGGGGATGGCTGGGTCACACCCTTAAAAAACCTGAAAATAATATAGCCCGAATGGCCCTGGAGTGGAATCTCCAAGGCAGCAGCGCTAGGGGCCGCCCAAAGACAACCTGGAGAAGAACGATATTAAGTGAAATAGGAAAAATAAATAAATCATGGCAAGAAGTCAAAATGCTTGCCAGAAATAGAGTCCGATGAAGAAACTTTGTTGAGGCCCTATGTTCTGTCTTGGAATGATGGGAATATTGATTTATTGATATAAAAAAACACTTATTTGTTAAAATGCAATGTAAAATTTTAAGTCAATCCATTTACCACTTTTTTTATGTCAATGAAAAATAGCGTACATACCTACACACACTGCTCACGAGATATATTAAAAGTTATATTTCCCTTGTTGTCATATATCACATTTACACTTACAAACTTTTTTGTTGACGGTGGAAACGGCGACGACGGTGGCTAAGTGGACGCCATGGGAAAAACACCATTTTTCTATTATGAGCGACATTTTCTGTTCAGTTTGTTATTCTTACTTTTTAAAGCCAAGCTTTTTCCCAATAGGTTAAAAAATTCTAGTGCGTACGAGGTCTTGATGAAGATCTATAGCTCGTCACTTAAATGCCATATAATGTTGACACAAGTGCAATTTTTTATATAGCAAAAGAAGTATTTAAAGTTCCAGGAATTGGTAAAAGACAATAAAGAAAATGAACGTCTTTTATTCAAAAATTTAAGCATATCTGATCACTAATAATAGGCAAACAGAAAGATTTTGCTTGAAGATTTTAACATGAAAATTACAATAATACAATAATTAAGTAATAAATTATGTAACGCTTGTTTTTCTTTTAGGCAGAAAAAGTTAATATTAAAAGTAAATAATAAATAAATAATAAAAAAAATCTGTCGACTTTACCTCAGGGATGTGATCTTGACTTCCCGATCAAATTTAATTTGAGAGAACAAATAGATCAGTTTTTTTAATATCTACAAATATCTGACTTAACTTATTTAACTAAAACTGAGATGCCGTTGGGCGTCAAGTAATTTTCTCCTTCTTTTTATTTTTCTATTTATGACAGACGCGTCAGATCAAGAAAATACGAATAATTCTTGCTGGAATAATGTATGTAGGTTATTTCCATTATAATTATGTTTTGATTGGTTAGAGAATAACTGAAATTAAAAATGTTTTTTAGTTTCAAAAAACTTTAAAAAATATTCAATAAAACTGTTTCCTTAATAGCTGACCGAATGAAACAGTTAACATATTTTCCATTACGTTGAATATAATATTAACATGAAACTGCTTCATTAAGAAAACATTCGATAAAAATTTTTTTATTAAAAAACAGTTTACATTTATGAAGTTCTTTTGAAAGAAAGTTGACCATTCGAAGATAAAATAAATGAACAAATATGTTACACAAAACAAGGGCCATTTAAAAGATGACAAATATGCAAACATGGTTGGGAATCTTGATATAAAATTCGATCGGTAATATCTCTGACCCAAAAAACCCAAAATAAAATGAAAGAAAAAAAGTGAACAAGGACCGTTTCCCTGAGGACTTACATGCCGTATACGGAGAAATTTATATGGTACACGACATAAATATATTAAGGAAAACGATGTTATTTCACAACATTAATTTTAACTTTCTACACAAGAAAAAATTCAAAACAAATAATATTTATTTAAAAACAACTTTGATCCTTAGTTTGGTAGAACTTCAGTAAGAACGTTAAATAAAACGACTTGTTTAACAGTCGACGTGTCAAATCTGTTTTGTTTTATCTTCGTGACTTTAAAGTATACAGATGTGGAAAAAAAATTGCGAAATATAGTGGAAACAAAGCATCACAATCCCAATTTTGAAATAGGGAAAAAAATGGACCCACAAGATTATAGAGGTGATAGTTTGTTAAACGCACCTTCAAAGGTATTCATAAAAATCTCGGCAGAATGAATTATACAAACTGGCATCAGTGAAGAACAACAGGGGTTTTGACAAAATAGATCCACCATAGATTAATATTCATTTTAAGACAAATAGTGGAAAAAGCTATCGAGTATAACAAAACTACCTTTATGTGCTTTATTAACCTAACGCAAGCCTTTGATAGGGTAAGAATTTGCGATGTCCTGAAATTATTCAAGGAGAGGAATTTTAATCCCAAAACAATTAATATCATTAAAAAAAAACATCGGAAATGGCACCTTTATAAAAGCAAACAATAAGCTTTCCAACAAGATACCAGTCTCAACAGAAATCAGACAATGGTATAGTCTTAGCCCAATACTCTTTAATGTCTTAAAAGAGAAGTCCGAACACAAAAAATAGTAGCAGCTAGGGTATCAGGATATCTCTGGGGCATAATATGGAAAAACAAGTACATATTGTTTATTCCAAAAATTTAACCAATTTAATTTTTTCGAAGTTGAAACGTAAAAAATAATTTTTAACAATAAATCAATACGGGTCCGCTTTTATCGAATCATCGGTCGAATACACTTATTGATTGTTAAGGATGCAAAAATCAAATGAATTCTGGCAAATAAGGATAAAATTGTACCAATTAAATTTAAGTTAGAGTATTTTATTATTATTTAATAAAATTTATTACTATTATAATCCATGTTGATTAAAATTAAAAAAAATTCAATAATTTTTCACAACATCCACCATTAAATAATATAAACATTTAATTGTTAATATAACAATATATTGAGCTTATTAAAGTTAAACGGTAGGTAAATATTACCCATTTTTAAAAACTGATAGCTCTGTCGTTGGAATAACGTCGATTAAAGCTTACGACGCAACGTCCTAAATACCTACCTACAACTTTTAAATTTCATCCAGTACCCATTTTTTACGATTACATTTGCGGAAAATCGGATAATATTACGGAAAAGTTTCGATTGCGATGCCGGAAGGTCACTGCCTAATTGGAAAAGGTTTTTCGTTTGTAGAATTACCGTCTCAATGAATTTTTAGAAAACTCTCACATTTATACCGACATAAATCATAAAAGGGTTTTTTCGAGTGTAATAATAAAAATTGAAAAAAAAACTTGCGATCGTCGGATTAGGTAGAAGGGTAAACTTCCTTTTGCTTTTCCAATATTAAAATTGCTTTGAAGGAATTTTTCCTGAGGTGCGAGCAGAAGTTGTATTCACTGAAATTATTTTTATTTTTTAATTACCAACGAAGTCTATTTTACCATACGAAAACAGATATTATTTAGATATTGGTAGAAAATATTATTAAAATTTAATTATTTCTTAATTTAATTCTCTAAATAAACTTTTATTATTAAAATATAAAGATTTAATTCGAATCACTAAATAAAATATGGCTCCTGTCCGAGTTACAGGTAGTAGTTACAAGTATTATTGTCTTATTTAGTGGGAAGTGTAAGTACTATATATCCTACTAAATTATGTTAAAAGAACGTTTTTGGCTACTACCAGAGGCGTACGACAGGGACAAGTGACTGGTTGATCCCTCCCAAATTCTACGACACTGACGGAATTGCAATTTTATCACAATTTTTTAATTCTCCAATACTTTCTACGTGAATATTGTACTTTTTCTTTATGACGATAAAGTTATTATTTTTCGAGACATTTCGGGTTAAACATGAAGCTGCACAATTATTTTGATTTCAGTGTGTACTCGTATTAATTAAGTCCGAAAAATAAACCGAATATCCTTTTAAGTGAAATAGTCGCAGCAATCAGAGCACTTAAGAAAGAAAAGTCCAACGGAATAAATTTGATCCCTGCGGAGGTCTGGAAGGCCCATGAGGAGAGGAACATTAAATTCCTACATCTATTATGCCAGCAAATTTGGAACAACGGAGTGTTGCCACACGAATGGTCTGTATCCACTATAACACCCATTCATAAGAAGGGATCAACGATGGACTGTAACAATTATCGTCTGGTTTCCCTGATCTCACATGCAAGCAAAATAATGCCGTATGTCTATTGATCTCGGTTGGTCCACTTCCTCGATTACCAAATAGCACCTGAACAGTCAAGATTTGTTAAAGGGCGAGATACACGAGAACAAATACTAAACGTCCGAATACTTATGGAGAAGGCCAGGGAATACTATGCACCCATGTATATGTTGTCGACTACGAAAAAGCGTTCGACAATGTAAAATGGTCAAATTTGAAAAAGATCTTGTGCGTTGCGGGAGTACCTACTCATCTGGTTAATCTCAGGAAAAAGTTATATTAACAAAGTAGAGCGGTCGTCAAAATTGACAATCGTATTTCCAGAACAGCAGATACCAAAAAGCGAGTTAGACAAGGGTGTATTTTATCACCTCTCTTGTTTAATATATGTACAGAATGTTTATTGAGAGAGATACTTGATGACTGGGACTGGGAAGGAGGCTGCCACGTCTTTTTCGTTCTCTAAAGAGTACTCTGCCTGCCAGTGGTCACTCTACTGGCAAATTATGCCCGAGCTCAGCCGTAGAGGGTAGAAGAAAAAAAATATATAAAAGTGAGCCGCGCCACCGACTTAGACGGTTTAAGCCGGAAACTCCTAGGTCTTATAGGCACTAGCAGAGCCACACGATAAACAACTAAGATTATGGTGAACCAAATAAATAAAATTATAGCAAAAATATATTGGATACTTTACTCACAAAATAAATTAAAATACACAGCTCAATAACAAAATTATAACACATATAATCAAAATTAACAGCCAACAATAAATCGAAACTTCAAAATTTACAACTTTATGAGACAACAATAAATCAAAAATCCAAAGTTTACGATTCCATAAAATAATTAAAACAAAGGTAAGAATAACAAACCTTATCAGGTTACCAAAAAAACGTATACAAGTCAACTTTTCAACAATACTTCATCAACGTTCACGTACGGCTGCTAATTTAATCACGTTTTTTTTTTCATTTACATAAAGATTTACACTGTTAAAACAATCGAGCTTATTTAAAAATATTTCTTTTTACGATGGCTGTCCTTCAAAATAGCAATATTGTAGGATATTTACAAATAAGTATGAAGAAAACGTTTTTACTTGGACACAAAGAACTATTGAGAATATCACTTTAATCAAATTTCAGCCTTGGCATATTATCCAATGCAATAAATAGTTTTTAACAGTGTACCATATTAATAAATTAAAACAAAACTTAATCGCGGTGTCAAAAACAAATCACGTCGTTTAAATATTCTAAAATAAATCACTTGTAACCTTTGGGTATACGAATTCACTAATCCTGTGGCCTACTCCTGGGGCCTACTCCTGTGGCCGGATTGATTATGGAACTGCACCTGCTACTTAACAATGGCTTCCCTCCATCAAAACCCACATGCGGATATTTTAACTCGACACCAAAATCCAAAATATCAACAACAAAGGTAAGATAGAATGGTCAAGTTAAAAATTAAGAGGTTTTTCTTCAAAATCCAATTAAGATGGCCCAAATACAGCCAGATATGAAAGAAAAAACCGTAGGGGTTCTGCTCACGTGTTAATATTAAATTGTTCCAAAAACTCTCACCACCACCCGATTTCGAAGATTGACACCAAACGACTAACTAAACTACTGACTTTCAGGCCGGATATCAAGAAAATGACACGGGACACGCGTCAGCCAACAATCTTCGCAAATCTATCTTCCAAACTCATAATCGCACTCGTCCGTGTTGATAGCCAGCCCATCCTCACAGAAATGCAAACCAAACAATAATATAGCTGACAACACACGACAATCGAGGCCAAAAATCAAAGCAAAAATCTTATAACAAAAACCCCCACTCCATCTCCATCGATTAACAAAAATGTCACAGCCATTAATAATTAAATCCTAACACTACAAGGTATGCAACACTATTTACAACGAGTGATAAATTTAAATTACAACAAAATACGGTAAGCGAAACTATTTACGAGCACCTGAGAAATACAAAACTATCAGAGATCCAATTAATAATGGAACTGTAGAAGGGAAAAAATAGGCACGTGACAAGGCTTTGCCATAAATGGGAAAAAAATTTCAAATAGATATGCTGACGACACTCTTCTGATCGCTAACTCAGCAGAAGAACTAAAAGAATTGATACATAGACTCGAGAGAACATCAAAAGAGTATGGTCTAAAAATCAACTATGCCAAATTTAAAGTATTGATAGTTGATAGATCGGATAAGACAGCAAACAGACCACAAGTGGTAGATCAGTTTGTTTATTTGGGTGCCTTTATGCACTCCTCCGGCAGCTGCGAGATGGAGATCCGCCGTCGTATTTAACTTGGCCGAACAGCAATAAGCCAATCACATAAAATTTGGAAAGATAAATATATATCCATCAAAACCAAAAAATCACTGGTCCATGCCTCAGTGTTTTTCATTTTCTGGTACGCTTTCAAGACATGGGTTTTAAAGGCAGCCGACAGGCGTCGAGTCGACGCCTTTGAAATATGGGTATGGCGAAGAATGCTAAGAATACCGTGGAGGGCACATTACACCAATGTGTCAGTGCTGAACGAGATTGGACCATCAAACCGTCTCAGTAGCTTGACATCAGCGCGAATATTGAACTTCTTCGGACATATAACTCGTCGCGACAACATTGAGAGACTGATTGTCCAGGGCAAACCCCTTGGAAAAAGGAAACGCGGACGCTCCCCATCTAGATGGACAGACATTCTATCAAAAGTAACCGAGCCATTAGAACTGCTGCTGACCGTGGGAGATGGCGAGTGACTGTTAGAAGAGTAATAACACCTGACATTAACTTGTGATTACTACACGTTTTTCTCGACGTTGGACTAAGAAGAAGAAAGTATTAATTATATCGGTGTTTTGGGTCATTTAATTGCATTTATTACGCAAATAAAACTTTAATGTTTATTAAGAAAAAACATAATTTTATGTATCGAAATTTTTTCACTTATTCCTGGGCATGCAGGGGTGAATGGCAACGATGAACTGGCAAGAAATGAGACCCTGGTGGAACCAAGAAGCCAGTTGGTCGGATTGCCAATTGCCAAAGCGAAACATTTATTGAAATTAATCCTTGAACAAGATCATATTGCTCAGTGGAATGCAAATACTGGCTGCAGAACAGCTGATGAAAAGACCTCTCCAGAAGAGGGCTGACGCACTCTGGACGACGGACCGGAGTAGGCTGAGCAGCACGCTTGGCCTGCTCACAGGACACATCGCACTAAGGGCGCACCTTTTTAAACTTAAGCTGGCAGCCGAGAAAAACTATCGACTATGCAGAGAAGAGAAATAGAGCAGTAAACACATTCTGTGTCACTGCCCGATGCTAGCGGTGTACAGGTATCAAACTTGGGGCGGTATAATAACGGATTCAAGAGACCTAAATAAGATAGGGCAAACAGAAATCCTGAGGTTCGCCAAAATCAGTGGACTTGAATCTAATGCCCTAAAGACACAGTTGTAGTCACAGAGGATCAAAAGATATAGGTGACAAAGGTTTCAAACCAGTGGCTCAACCGCAAGATTGTAATGTTAGATATTCCACGAAAACCTGTTTTGCAAAGTACAAAGTTTATGCTAAAATTGTTGACTTAACCATCGACCGCGTAAAGAAATACTTTTACAATTAAAAATCCTATTAGAACCATTTTTGACTCCTAAAAAAGCTAGTTATTTATATTTTAAAATTTTCCTCCAACCATTTAATACAACTAAATAATGTCCTTACAATGTCCATTTGCTGCAGTTTCTGATCAAAAAGAATTATTTTTATTACACTTTTGAAAATAACTGTAACCAATAACATTTTAAAAATTTTTTTGCAAACTTATTAAAAATACTTAAATGTCTTAACCAGAAAAATAATAGCTGAGCGCTTTAACTTGATCAGCAAATAAAAAAATTGGTCCCCCAATTTATAACATACGTATTTAAAATTTGTTTATCCATCGATTCCTTAAAACCAAAACGAGATAACCACTTAAAATCTTCGAGAATGAGTATCGCCTTTAATATGGTGCAGATTGAGTTACCTAACTTAATTGTGAAGTCTTAAGAAACTCCTAAAAATTGACGAAGAAACGATGAAATGACGTAGACGAAAATGTGAAGTCAATATTTTGTAGGGTTTAAACATTTTTTACAGCTCATAGACTTTTACAAATTGGGTATAAAAAGAAAAAAGAAAACATTTAAAATTTTATTAGACTGCTGGTTATTTATTAACTTTTAAACCAATTTTTTTGTTCCCAAGCATTCTCTTCGCTAAAAGACCACTTTCAAGTAAAATGTAAAAGATAAACTTCTCTAAAACTAAGTATCTGTTAATTGATTTCCCTTAGCTTAATATAGAAATAGAGAAAAATTCAATCTTGTCAAGACTACACCCATTTGGAAGTAAAAATAACAAAAAAAGGATCCAGCAAAAAAGATATATATAAATCGCATTAATCGGGAAAACAAGCAATAAAAAAACTTCCTGTGGTCAAATAATATCCAAAAACGAATAAAAAAAAGAATATATAAAACTATTGTACAAAGTATACTATTAAACGGCTCAGAGACATAGGAGATAACAAAATGAGATAGGCAAAGGTTAGAAGCGGCTGAAATGAGTCACAAACAATGAAATAAGGCAGAGAATGACAGAAAAAACACTTATAACGGAGGAAATTGAAAGATGACGACTTAAATGGTATGGACACGTAAGACGTATAAAAGATGATCGATGGCCCAAAAAGATATTAGAATGGCCACCAAAATTCAGGCGAAAGCGCTGAAGACCACCAGAAGAGTGGTTAAAACAAACAGGAACGGACATAGAGAGGAGAGCATTAGAAGAGAAAGATTGGCAGGATAAAGAGACATGGAGAAGAGGATGCGAAAGACGGCCAACGATGCTAAAAAAAACTCGCTTATCGTGTGCAGAAAACTTCCATTTATATCCAGTCCCATGCCGGAACATTTGTTTTGCCATCCCTTAAGTATTATGTTGACATACATTTTAAAAAGGGTTGGCGATAAGCAACAACCTTACCTGAGGCCTTTTTTCGGTTTTAAAACTTTGAATAGCATCCTGCTAACCTTTATTTTCTTCTCTATCCCCTAGTACAACGATTTTATGGCTGAAACATATTTTCCATGTATGTTACTCTTTCCTAGAGTCAAGTTTTTTAAAGGAAACCGTGTCATATGCTTTTTCTGGGTCAATAAATATAAGATGTGTTTCTTCGTTCCATATTCTCCTTTTTTTAGTCTGCCTAGTCGTAAATATGTTGTCGACACATGATCGTCCAACCGTGAATCCGCTTTGCTCTTCGCCTATTTCTACCCCAATTAGTCGTTCTTTAATTAGCCGTCCGTACAGCCTTCCAATGGTAGCACTAACACTAATGCCTTGGTAGTTTTAACATTCTTTTTTTGATATAAAGATATATTTTGAATTTTTTATTGCAACCAGAATTTTTAAAATTTATTTATTATGAAACATTGTTTACATTATTAAAGAAAACAATATTTTCCCCTCGTGTTGTTTTATTTAAATTTATTGTGCTTCATTGATGCATTCCCTTACTTAAAGCTAAGTGCCTATTGTGATTTTATATTGGCGGCCTACATAGAGAGGACCGATTCTAATAAAATAAAATTTCCAAGTGGCCATAAACCATTTTGGAAACATGAAACGTTAGTCTGGCAATGAACTGCAGAAAGAATTATGAGAGGCCAGAAGAGCACTACCGAGAAATGAGTTAGGGTTACCAAAAGGGCATTAGAACTGTTCCTAAGGATGAGCTTGACCCTTAAATGAAGTGTTTGTCGACTCCTTTTAAGCTGGAAATCAAAACTTCTTGTGTTACGAAATTACGCAAAGCTGTTATACTCGGAAGTTATAGTTTGAAGGGCTGTAAAGAGAGACATTTTCGTAAAATTTGTTAATAATAGTTCCCAGCTAGCTTTTGTTGTGACTTCGTTGGCATAGGCCGTAGTATTTAATTGTAAAAGAGTATTTTTACGTTTGGTCGCATTAAGAGTAAATTTGGATACTGAATTTTGCAATTTAAAAAAAAACATAAGCTATCAATAATTTATAGTCAGTTTAAGTTAAAGAAAAAAGGATCCTTTAATCAAAGCCAATAGTCAACGGTAAATTAATCTTATAGTTTCTCCTAATAAAGTTTTAAAATGATATAGGCAAGCCTAATACACAAAAAAGATAATTACTATTTTATATATATCTTATTACATTGTAGATTATGTAAATATAACGAACATTTAAGAGTAGCTTTAAAATAACAAAGTATACATACATCTTACTAGAATATTAGCTGGGATTATATGATTTAAAAAAAGTACAATAGCATATTTTACGAATATATGATGGTTTCGGATTATCGTTAGAAACATGATAACCAGTATTAAACTGTACATTTAAGAAGTACGAAAGTAAATTCCCATAATATTTTTAAACAAATTTCGTAGGTAACAAATTTTATTTTATAAGAGACTTTTTGTTTGGAAATTAAGGGACAATATTTTATCTGTTATCACGGTTTATTATGCAACAAATGACTTTATTTAGTAAACATATAAAGAGAGGAAGGTGAGTAATCCAAACAAATTTCACTAATTTACCAAGCTATTAAGCTTTAATATGCCTTGTTAATTAATTTTTGTTACATTTCTTACCTTCATTAAAATCGTATGGTACCAATTGTAACTTCAAGTAGTGTATGTATACCCAATAGACTGCGAAAATGCCGCGACGTGTTTTAGATGTAGGTGGATTTATATAGAATGTACACGCTGATTTTGATGCGAAAAAGGACAATGGAGGTCCGTTGCTACCAGTTTTATCTATATGTAAGCGTCTGTGTGATGCGATGGATATTAACAAAACAAAATTAACCTCAATTTTAAAAAGTTTTCAGTTTCATTCGTCACTTTTTTAATTAAAATATTTACTTACAGTTTGTCGACGATGCTAAGTAAATCAACACCTCAATAGTTCTTACAGTCTTTTTTCTTCTTCTTCTGGTACCCTGTCTGATTATCGAACGTTGGCAATCATATTGGCTATAATAACTTTGTTTATCGCAGCTCTGAATAGTTCAACGGATGATATGATTTGCGATACCACTCTCGAAGATTTCTGAGCCAAGATGTTCTTCTTCGTCCCGGACCTCTACTTTCGATAATCTTACCCTGCATCAATAAATGAAGGAGGTAATATTTCTCTGGATGCCTCATCACGTAGCCGAAGTATTCGAGTTTTCGGCTTTTTATTATTTTAATTATTTCTGTGTTTTTTTTCATTCGTTGTAGAACCACCTCATTTTTTATTCGGTCCATCCATCTTATTCGTAGGATCCTTTTGTAGACCCACATTTCAAAGTCCTCCAGCCTCTTCAATAATGAGTCGGTCAGCGTCCAACTCTCTACTCCATAGAGAAATGTGGAGAATATGTAGCAGCGTGTTAGTCTGATTTTTAATTCCTTTTACAAAACTTTAATCCTTTGATCAACAAATAATTTAAATTCATTGATTTTATTCGTTAATACTTAAAAACAATTAAGTTCGTTTCATTTTCAAAATACAGGAAATTACCATTGCAACAGTTGTAAATCGTACAATTTAAATTATACAAAAATAATAAATTTAAATAAAACTAGCGAAACACTACATTAATCTTCAAAAACCAATTAGTTAAGTAGTTGAAGTTAAGAGAAATCATCACACAAAATGAAGCCAGCATAAACATATTAATGAAAAATGCATTAGAAAACAACAATTAATTATGTAAAGTGTGCTTTTTAAAGTGAAACTTTTTAAATTTGTAGTGATTTCAAACTGGATGAAACGCAAAAAAGCGACTTTAACAGAAGCAAACACATAAATCTATAGGATAAAGCCTGCGAGATAATAAGATAGAATAAATTATACAGTGTTTTATACTTCTCGGTCTCATCTTTCTGCGGTGCTTCGTAGCCTTCCCACTCCTGTTAAAATAAATATTACGTTATTACAAACTATTATTTTATTATTTTACGTGTTCCTTCTTTAATATTCAGCCGCGAATTATTATACATTGTGTTTATTTGAAAAAAACCCACCCTAAATATTTCAGAAATGCGACATATTAGATTGAAATGCCGAAACACGAAAACTTTTAACTTGATGGGGGCACTCTTTAGCGCTAATGTCAAAAACGTCAGAATCACTTCCTTCCTACTGGAATTACTGCTTAAATTTATTTAAATGGCGTTAGTCATTTTTCATCTAAAAGGTCTGGTAAATCGCTATTCAAATATATGTTTTTAATTTTTTTTTTACTGAAAATAGTCGCAAAAAGGGTAGACCTATCGTGTTGTTTTTTACTTTTACTACTACTACTGTATATTATAACAGTCGTAGAAAAAGTATAGGGTAAAACTCGCACGGAATGAACATTTCCTACTCGTATGATTTACTTTCGTACTCGTAGGAAATGTATGTCATTCCGTGCTCGTTGTACAATATACTATTATAAGACTCCTTGAAATTGCGGTTATGTATTTTATAATTTGTAGTAATATAAAAAAATTTATATTAATTTTGTTGTTAAAATTTTTTTTTTTAAACATACCTTAAAAAAATTATTTTATTACTTATTTGGTGATGCCCAAGTAATATTCTGAAAACTAATTATTTAATGGACGTTATTTACTTCGGAAGTAAAGACTTATAATGAATTTGCAGGTTTTTAAAGCGCGGTTTGTTCAAAACGACGCCCACGATAGATTTTCTGAAGATGATAACTCTACAAGATAAAATAAATGTTTATTCTGCATTTCTTTTTTGGCCGACGGCATTGAATAAAATCATTCTTTTTTAAAGTTATAAAATAATGAAGCTTAGTTGTTCGTTGACGATTCTATTCGTTTGCGATCAATAAATCCAGCATAATTAAGAATGCATATCGCATTTAAAATTCTTTTGTTAAAATTTTTCATTTATTTTGCATTAAAGAAAACTAAATACAATGAATTTTTTTGCTATCCACAGGGCCTTTTTTATGCAAAGTACACGTTTTAAAAAACTATAATAGAAACTGATATGTGGGTTATTATTTAATTTTCTACAAATAAAAGTAAATGTGTTAATTTTTACTGAAATTAAATAAAAACAAAGAAAAACAATGTAATCTTTATCCAGTGTCACAATGGGCACTAGAATCCAAACAGGCCGATGGGACACACCGCGATTACTGAACAGGTAAGTTACCCTACTAATTTACTCCAGATACAAAGTACGATAGTTTAGGACAAAAAAAAACAACTTATCTGGTTTAAACACGTAGAACGAATGCCAAATAACAGGTGGTCAAAAAAAATTTTGCATTGCAAACCAACAGGTAGAAGAAAACGAGGAAGACCAAAACTGGAATGACTGGACAGCAAATACATACATACATATAGTCACGCATTTTTCCCGTTGGGGTAGGCCACTTACTTTCACTTGCTATGGTTCTTACACACATCTTTTTTATGTAAAACCAGTCCGTGCTAGCTCCGTTTATCCTGACACAAGCAGTGGAATCCTTATAAAGTGATTTCAGAGCTCGTATTAAATTATTGCTTACCCCATCAAATAGACTACCTTTTCTGTATTATATATATATATATAAATATATATATATATATATATATATATATATATATATATATATATATAAATAAATAAATAAATAATATATAAAAAAGTGTGCTTGTCATATATATATGACAAGCACACTTTTTTACCATTGTCCATGTTGATGAATTTGCGCGTAAAACCTGGTGTTTTATAAATTTAATATTCACTGAAAATGAAGCACTCATTAATAAAAATAATGAATATTAAATAAATCCTATTTTCACATAAATCAAATGCGTCAAATTTATTAGTCAGTGTTCTTTGTTGTTAATAATATTCTACCTGAATATGCATCAATTAAGAAATACATGTCATAGTCGGTGGTATACAACATATGTCAATGTATAAGCTGGTAATTACTTAGTGTATTAATGTTTTGGTCATTCACTAACGTTCAGTTTATACAGGGTGATTTTTCGCGATGGCACATTAGAGTTGATGGCAAAACTAGTCAGAAAAAAATCTGAAAATTTGTAACAAGAGGTTTTTGGTATTGGTTTATCGTAATTTTTAATGATACACCCCGATAATTTTTAATTTTTTAAATTGCTTACTTAATTATAAATGATATTTTATAACAAGGTATTATACCTAAATTTATTGGTTTTCAAAATAATAATTATTTAAGTAAAAAACTTAACGCTTTACTGTTATTTAGAAACTCTATTTCGTGATAAATTTAATCAGTCAATTTTTACCATCTACATCTATTAATGATACGAGTAGACAGCTCAATGTTATCCTAGAAAAAAATTTTAAATTTTCTTTTACAGGGTGCAATAAAATCAACGTTATTTTTGCATTATAAAAAATGCTAAAAACTAATTTTTTGTTAAATGGCATACATGTTTTTACCCTGTACAATTTTAAAGTAGAGTTAGAAAAAATATTCTTTCCATTTCCTGATACCTACGCTAAACATTTTCCAAGATTTTTTTTTTTATTTTTATTATTTGTCTCTAGCCATTGTTACTAATTTTAGCAATAAAAAATAAACGTTATCTATCGAATTAAACTTTTAAACAATGAAAACTGTATTCTTGACAATTATATTCATGGCGCTCTAAGATGGTAAAAGTTATATCATAAGATAATGAAAAATAAAAACCAAAATTTTTTGGAAAATGTTAAACTAAGGTATAGGAAAATGTTAAAAATAATGTTTCTAAGTCTACTATAGAATTGTACAGGGTAAAAAAAAATATGTGTGTCATTTAACAAAAATTAATTTTTAGCATCTTTTAAAATCCAAAATTAACGTTGATTTTATTGCATCCTGTAAAACAAAATTTTAAATATTTTTCCGGAATAATATTGAGCTGTCTATCAGTAATAGATGTAGAAGGTAAAAATTAACTAATTATAATTTAACACACACACACATTACTCTGCTTTTAACAATCTTACTTCACCAACTCGAAGTCTCTCTTTCTCAACTCTTAAGTCTTCTTGCTATTCCTGCAGTGTCAAGGAGCTGGATTACCTCAACATTGGTATGATGATGAAGTCGTAGTTTGTGACTCGTGGCAAATTAGACTATAGTTTGGTCAACAGTATCCATATCCAGATCCTTATGGAGGCTACTGTTTCGAATGTACCAGGGTGCATCCACGATGTTCCTTAGTACCTTGTATTGAAATCTTTAAATAATTTGTAGATTACTTTGACTAGCACAACCCCATAGTTGAATACCATACGACCAAATGGGTTTGAGTATTTGTTTTTACAGCATAAGCTTGTTGTGTACAGACAGAGTGGACTTTCGTCCGATCAGATGATACATTTTTTTATATTTAATTTGAAGTTGTTTCCTTTTTTTTTAATATGAGCTTTCCAGCGAAGCTAAGCATCGAGGGTGATACCTAAGTATTTTGTATATTTGTGAATGGAATTCGTTTTATGTTTATAGGTGAATATAATGTTCAGCTTTATTGGTAAAGTTTACGTGTCCGTTTGTCTATTTTATTGACTGACTAGCTGACCCGGCAAACGTTGTTTTGCCATATAAATAATTTCCTAGTAATTTCTAGTGTAGACATTCTGACACGTGCATCAGTATTTTGTTGCTGGATTTGTTCTTCTGTTCTTTCGGATCTGCTATTTCGCAAGTTTCGAGCTTTACTTGTACTGCGGCTCAAATCAGCCCCTTTGCGTTTTCTTGGCATACATAAATAGAATTAATGAAATTATTTAATGAAAAATGTTAAAAGTATAATTAGGGCCAGGATTTTTGCCGCAGTTTTGAAATGATTAGTTTTAATTTATGAAATAACAAAAATATAAGTTTTATGGAAAAATTTTTCAAACAAAAGTAAAAAATTAAATTTTATGAAAACATTGTCTCTTATAATTTTTTCATGCAACCAATATTTCCATTGACATTTCAAAATAAAGATTCACAATGATTGATCTTTTGGAAACTATGAAAATCTTAATTGTTCAATTACATTTTTTTAATAAAATTAAATTAAAATTACATTTTTATAAGATCAACAACATTTTCGATATAAATAAAAAAAGTATACTTACAACACAAAATCCGTTGTTATTGGAAGCTCGTGTCACGTGTTGAGTACTTTTAAGGTTATAAAATCACTTGATTAACTAATCGTGCAAAATACACTCAAAATTGATAATTTAATTATTATTGATAAAATAGGAATGATTAAAAGTTAATATGAGAGTTACACTGAGATAGCAAAATAATAATTGTCAACGTTACTACTACACTTGATGCATAAACAATAATGATGGCCGACAACTGTGTAGGGAGTGAGAAAGAAAGGAGACCGGCTTCGTTCTCATCCCTACTCCGTGCTGTTTACTGGGTCAGAAGTGACACCTGTAGACATCTGGCGGGGATAACTAATTAAATGACGATTGATCAGTTTTCGACCGGAGAGGAAAAATGATTAAATTACTAAAATGGCTATTAAAAAATAAGGGTTGATTGTAGTAGGGTGAAAATTAAGGATTGTTTGTATTTTTGTATGTTGTATCATAAAAAAATTGAAATTAAAAATTTTGTCTAAAAAATAAAAAAAAATTTAGGGGTGGACTACCCCTAACATTTAGGGGGATGAAAAATAGATCTTGACTGATTCTCATAGATACTGGATAAGCACAAAAAATTTCATCAAAATCGGTCAAGCCGTTTCGGAGGAGTATGGCAACGAAAACTGTGACACGAGAATTTTATATATTAGATACCTGCAGTTCTTCTGCCGCTAATTCATGGCTATTTCCTTCTGCTAATATGGCAGTATCGTCTGCAAAGGTTGCTAAAGTATAATTTTCTTGTTTAGGCGATAAGTCTGTCCGCAGGACAAGTGGTGTTTTCTTCAAGCAACTTAGTCAAGTTTAAAATAAAAGACAGACTTTTGAGTTAAATTCAATCATAAGTGGAATTTTGTTAGACTATTTCACAAACAAAGTGAAAGGTGAAAAATCCGAAATTCGGCAGAATTGGAGAAAATTGCAAAAAAGTTAAGATGTTGATTGGAAAAGAAAATAAATAAAGTTTAATAAACAGGAAATATATTTAATTAAACCAGTATCAACATAACGTACTTAAATATTTCGCAATTATAAATTTTAGTTATTATATACAATGCTTCAAGAAACTGGAAACTTCGTCCATATTTATTAAATTTTACTTGCAATAAATGAATTGTTAAAAAAAATGTTTATAGATTTTAATTATAATACCAAATATCTCATACTGTTATCTTTTTTTTTTATAAATGTTACTTATCAGAGCATACTGGCGTAGGTACACTTTTTCCTCCGCTCTTTTTATATTTGTAACTTCAAATATATATGAAACCGGTCGTATTAATAAAAGAATATTTTCAATGGCTATTCATTTCTTTGTATTTTGTACCATACCTTAAATCTGAAACCACATTTTTTGTTTCGTTTTCATTGAAGAAAAAAGGACAAAATTGAGACCTACCTATTTCATTAGTCTGTGTATGGACTCTTTTCGCTTGTGTACAGAAAGAAAAATGTGTAATAACCAATATTGCCTGCTTGTAGCATTTTAATTTTAAAAAATATATCAAGCAAGAAGTCAAGTACAATCGTAAGCTTCTAAACTTTTAAAAAGATTTATTCCTTTTACTTATATTTGGCATAAACATCTTTAATCAAAAGACAATTTAATTTGAAAAATTAAAAAACATATTATGGGTATTAAATCATTTAACTTATTGTAACGATTTTGCGTTACGCCATTGAGTTAAGCGACGTAAGGGACGATGACTTCACAGCCGAGAGAATATTCCAGGGGCCACGACGAATCCCGAATGTTTGATGGAACAATCTTGAATACGCGATCGAACATTCAAATGTGTTCACTGGACAGTAGCATCGTATATAAATATTAACCGCCGATCGCGGAAGTTAGTCCGTATCTGAAGTTTTATTACTGTCTTCGCTAGTTTCCATAAATTGTACAGTATAATCTATAAATAAATGTGTCAAATATAAATTCGAACCCCTAGTGTTTTTTTTTTATAAAAATAGTCGCAAAAAGGGTAGACCTATCGTGTGGGACGCGGACGGCCCGCACTGCGACTATTAGAAAGGGAAGGGATTATAGAAAGGAAATGATTGTGGACACGCTTTTTAAAAAGTTGCAGGTTATAGTTCTCTGGAAAAACTGATTTTGGAAGCTTATTCCATTCCGTAGCAGCCCTGTAAAAGAAGGATTCTTGATGAAGATTGGTCCTTGTAGTATCAATCTTGAGAGTAAATGGGTGAGACTGATCAGCGTGCCGAGTTCTTCGGCCGAATGTGGCCAATGGTGGTACAAGAGTTTTTATTTCTCTGGAGCATTTGCCATGGAAATATCTGTAGAGCAATGACTGGTCTGCAACTCTTCTTCTATGTTCTAGAGGGTGAAGGGTATCTGTGAGAGTTGAGCTGTTTATCAAACGAATGGCTCTTTTTTGAATGGAATCTAGAAGACGAAGAGAATGCCTTGGTGCTGAACCCCAAATGTGCGAGCAATACTCCAGTAGAGGTCGGATTTGAGCCTTGTACGTCGTCAACAGTTGATCAGGAGTAAAAAACTTTCTAGCTTTCCACAGAAAACCTAGCCTCTGGCTTGCCGACTTTGCGATGTAAGCAACATGTCTCGCGCACACGGGATAAGCCTATTTTCTCGACTTCTTATAAAATATACTATTTCCGTGCCTGCACGACTTTCCGTGTTCGGCTGCGCCTCCCACAGAAATTTGTCGCGCGCGCAGGAAAAGCCTATTTTCTCGACTCCTAATGAAATATACTATTATTTGTTATTGTTACTTTTTCAAAATGTTCTTACGCCGACTTTTCACTCACTTATTAAATAAACCAATTAAAAGCTCTAGTCAAGTTTGGATTATCGATAACACTAAACTTGACTCTTGATTCTGATTGGCCTGTCAAGTTCGGAGTTTTCAAATTTGTGTATGTGACGGTTTAACGTCAAATATAAATAATTACGCTGTGCACGCATTTAAAAATATTTCGGATAAATTTAATTTTATTAATCGACAAAAAAATTATTGAAAATGTACCGAAAAATACGAAGAAATCGAAAAAGTTCGTTTAAAAGCAATTTACTAGATTTTGCGATGAACGAAAATACCTATTAGATGAATCAATGCCTGTCGAGAGACATTAAAAGACTGAAGCATTAACATAAGAAAAATTGATGGTTCTGATTACAAGAAATATGTCGTAAAGACGATCTGGAATACGAGTGCTAAATTATTGCAATACGATAGGTCTACCCTTTTTGCGACTATTTTCATAAAAAAAAAAAAAAATCATGCAAGCACGTAAAAAGCATTTATGGACGTGTAATAAACGATACTTTTCATTATATATACCTGAAAACCACAAATTGTTATGATATTATTACTAAAAAAAAACAAAAAATTGTCAAAAAACAAGCGGTATTTACCCCGTTGCTTAGAAAATAAACAGAAACATTGAAACATTTGCGATTTCCAGATAACTGTCAATAACATATT